>SNQJ01S0008297.1:229387-248136 GCA_010110895.2 Picea sitchensis | reverse complement strand
GACAGGTTGAAGAAATCACTTGTCATCTTGAGTAAACAAGACTTGGAAGAAAAGCAACATTCTTGAGGGCAAGACTCTAGGTTCCAGGTTTGATTAATTAAGTTGATAAGATTCAAAGTTTCACATGACAAGTTGATAACTACCCCTTTACAAGTAAACACTATAGTTGAGGTAGTAGTCTTTGAAAAGTATTATACTTAGTAGCATGTGAGCATATTGAGATAAATGCTTTACTAGATACAACTAACATCTCCTATACGAGAAACTTCTTGTGTTGGTTCTAGGTTACCATGGATGCATGTTTGATCACAACACTAGAAGAGTCTTGATCTCATTTCGTATTGTATTTCTTACTTTTGATCTTTGTTTCAAACATGTCACAAGTGATAACTCTAAAGGAGATACTGTGATAATTATTCATGCTATTATTTTATTTACGATTATCAAAAGAGTATTATTCTTGCTTGTTGTTTTGTTGACCTGGTTTCAATTCAAAAGTGATAACCCTAAGGAATCTATAGTGAAGGTTGCAGAAGGAAGCATATTAGATGAGGCATGAAACAGACTATGTACATGACCATATACATTCATGTCCCAAAGAATATGAAGAAGCAGCTATATTTTGAGATCCAGAGTATCTCATATGGAGATTGATTGTAAGGAGAAAAAGGCTCCAAAGATGACCGAACATTATAACAAGAACTCATGGTAGACTTGTTCAAAGGATAATGAAGCCACCTTGACAGGAAGCAGAATTCACTTGAAGTTTGAATCAACTTTTCATATTTAGACTTGGTATTCAACACCAAGTATACCCTGTAAGAGATGATGAATTCCTTGTAGACTCAGAAGAATTCAAAATAAAATATTTGCTGATGAGTTTTGAACCTAAGAAGTTGTTCTGATCAATTCTAGTTATGAGGATGTGAGCATGGACTTGGTTCAGAGTTTCCACGTTATCACACGCCTGCAACTGCAAAGCACATGCACGCGTTTTGGTGATAGAAGAGGAGAATAATTGAATATAGTTAGTAGGGGATTGTAATGCCCAACGCAGTTCGGGTTTAAATTTCTGTGCGGGCTGTTATAGAAAGGCGCACATACGGTTCTGAATGTGATAACAAGCACGGTGGTGCAAACCCAACTCCACGTCTGACATTTCAAATTGTTTTCGTAGCAAATCAGTGGTATCAATAGATGTTAAATTGTCAAACCAAAGTGTGAAGAAGGCATTTGCATGTTTATAATGGACGACAGAGGGATAACCCAAAATAACCCAAAACATAAGTCACTCATTATTTTCTAATGAGAGGGTTAAGATGTTTTTATATATATATATAAGAGTCACTTAGTATTTTCTAAGATGATTTTATATATTTATAATAATAATCTAATTTTAAGGTTATTGTCAAGTGAGACATCAAATTGATGTATGAGATCTCTTGTTAAGTGAGACTTTCTCTTCACATGAATTTGACTATTTCTTAAGAGGAAACAAGTGTTCTTAACCATTAGTTTAATTAGTTGAAGTTGTTGTTCCTCAAATATTAATAATATTTGAAGTATTTTATAAGTTCGGATTCCATTCATGTAAGATTGGGAGCACTAAATCTATACCACTAAGTATCATTCTTAGTATAATTCTTAAAATAGAGAGAAGTATCCTAAAAAATTCAAATATACATATTTAATTAATTTTCTGTGCTTTTTAAAATAAATATGGATTTCAATATTTTTATTTTATTTTATTTTATTGACTTTAAAATATCATAACTTACTCATACAACACTGGATCGGGGTACCAAGTTTTGCGATGCAGAGAGCACATAGAGACACTTTTAGCGAGACAACTGGATATGCCATTCAAGTATTTTGTCGATGTCGCGGTTGTCGAGGCTAACTAGGCTAGAAATCCTTGGTGGTTGTTTTATGACTTTTGAGCCTCAGAATTTGATTATGTCAGTTGTGTTGGAATCGTAATGGCGCAAATCATATAATTAAACTATTTCAGGGATGAAAATTAAACTTTGATAGACACCAAAAAATTGTGCTCAAAGGCATTTTTTAATGGAAGTCCAGGTCTCGCGTTCGTTGATGCTTCACCCAAATTAGATTTCATCAATTCCTGCACCATCTATGATGTATAGGGACTTGGTTCATCCATTAACATTGTTTTGATGCATCAGTAGCATGAAATTATACATTTTCCAAAACAACCAACTGATGTTTGAAGCACTTAGCACTATGTAAGAGATGGGAGGATCATATTTCTTCATAAGTGTGTTTCAAAACCAACGCAAGACCATTAGGTGTTTTGCTTAACCCATTTGATGCTAGGCGATGCTCTCACAATGAATATTTAGTCATAACATCAGGAAATGCAAAGAAAACAAGCTAGTACCATGTGCCCGAAGAAAGACATCGGGGACACTACAAACTTGATTACAACTGCAATCTAAAGTGGATTAGGTGAGATAGGAAATTATTGACCAACTGTCTAGATAGGCAGGGAGAGTTTAGTCACTAAAAATGTTAGGAGATTGATTGATGATGTAACAAGGGTCTGAGATGGAGGAGGATGAAATAATCCCTAGAACGAAGGTGGTCCATGCTGACCTAGTCAGGGTTGACGAGAGGGAGAATATCGTTGTCAATGTGCTTGGTGATGACGAGGGGTCGACATCATTTTGTTGGTGCATTGGCAACATGAGAGGGAAGATTATCAACAAGAAGTGCATCAACAAGGAAGAGGTGAACCTCGTCAATATGCAATGTAATTCTAGAAAAAAATTTGTTCTTTTTCTTTTGGGCATTCATATTGGGCACCAACAAGTTTTTCCATTTTCCTTGTAGAAAATAACACACGAGCTACTTGCAAGTTATTAGTTTTTGAGTTTCTCTAAAATTGTTTACACCATGCTAGGGGTGTGCTTCATGTGATGTGGAGTGCATGGTAAAACCCTAGCCCCCTTGTTCTATCTTAGACTATCTTGGTTGATTAACATTAGGAGAGATAACTATAGGTGGATACTTGTCCTCGAGATATGTGCTAGATGAGGTGCACTTCTTTTGGAGGCAGTTATCGTATGTAGCATTGAAATATTCTACATGGCACACATGTTGAGGAGGATGGGGCCTTAGCATAGGTTGTGGATCTATCATGTGAAGGAGAATTAGGCACTAGGAGTAAGGGCGCGTAGCCCTAGAAGCATCAAGACAATGTGGCACACTCTAGGAGGTTGAGTGCTTGGCTTGAGGGAGTCTTGCTTGCAGGGTGCACTACTTGGAGTTTGTTGTGGCCTTGCACACACGTGGAGGAGTGTTGGATCTTGTAGCCTTTCTTGGAGATAATGCAAGATTGTGATGATGCGTGCTTGACATGTGGAGCCTTAGATTGGAGAGTGCACCACTTGGGAGGTGGAATCCAACCACCTTATGACATGTACCTTGGAGAGGAGTGCTCCTTGTGTGGACCTACTCTAGTAGCCTAGAATAGGTTACTTGTGTACTTACCCACTTTCAATTTTTTACCTCTCTCAATAAGTCACAAAAGACAATATACATTTTACAAAAGACATTGTGACATTGTGACTTTGGAAGTGTTAGTAGTGATAAGTTGAATGATATTAAATTTGTCCTCATAGAATATCATCATCACCCTAAAATACTCAATAATATGGGCTAATTCATCTATCATGGACATGGGTTTCCAGTGGTCCATAGGGTTCTTTGATTTTTCACCTTTATTTTATGAGGATATCCCTTGAGAGTAGTCTTCAAACCCCCCTCATGGTGTTGTGCAATTTCTTCTTCCACTTCCATAAGATTTTTTACTTTACCTTCAACTAGTTCATCAAAATCAACTCTAAGGAAAATGGTTTGGATCTGACTCCACACTCATCCCCCATTTTCAATCCTTAGGGGATAGACTGCAAGCCCTACATGCTAAGAGAAAGTTATTTTCCATCCCCAAAAGGATCATCCTAGGTCAGAAAGCTCAAACTGTTGGATTAATCTTGACTCGTTCATAGAGTAGATAAAATAACCTTGATACAATCATTGATGGGTTTACCATTAGTGGTTTACAGGCACATGGTATTGGGCACCCACAATATTTGATGTGATGAAGCATATTTAAATGCTTGAATAACTCCATTGTAATATGCCTCAAGCGGCCTTGTGTTTGGTCGGCTTTGATAAGGTCAATAAAGATATATATCTTCAGTGTTGGTTTTCTTAGTAAGGGGTTTCCAACATAAATATTGTCTCTTTTGTACATGTTTTCATGTGTTTGATACTTTGTGATTAATTTTCTTCGTTGGTTGCTCTTGGTTTCCAACAATGGCATTAGATCCTAATAAGCCTAGACTCTCTAGCAAGAGTGACCTAGGTGTTTATGTGATGATGGATTCACTATTTGGTTCTGGATATGTTTTGGATTGACTCTGTATGTATGGACTATTGTAAGGAAATGCAAATCAACAATTGGGGAGTGGAACATTGGTACTAATAATGAAGATGCTTGTCAGTGACCATGATCGACAAGAGTTTTCATTTTATGGTCCCATGGTTGATTGTCTTATGTGTAGAGGATACAATGGAGCCACAAGCCAAAGCTTAATAAGAATATTCTAATGGAATGAATCTCATATGTGAGATCATGAAAATACCTCAGCATGAAATATAAGTAGAAAATTGAGGATCCATGGTCAATTTGTTGGTTGAGGTAGAGTCTTGTTGATAGTAGACCCATTTTGGCAAGTGAACAATGATGGTTCCACTCTTGTGCTCATGGAGGAAACTCATGATAGAATTTGGGCTTTTGTGTTGGCTATGTTGAGAACATAAATTTTTTCCTTGGGGTTTTTCAAATATGTATATGGAATTGATGATAGAAGTGGATGGGTGGGTAGTGAAGGAGATTGAGAAGGAGAACAAGGTGTGAAGTCGATGGACACGTTCTACAAATTGGTGACAAACATCTACGAGTTGGGGTGCAAGCAAAGCTTTCATTTCTCACCTATGTTTCCTAGGAAATCCCACAAGGAGTGCATCACAAATCCACTGAGCATGAAGCTAGGGACATGGTTCTTGATTTCAGTTGCGGCGTTGGAGGGCCAATATGGGTCAACACAATGCACTAGGGCACCAACATTGTGGGAAGGGTTTACAAACCAGGTCACCTCTATGTTACCTATGAATGGGTGACCACTCCCAAGATTAAAGACAACAATACTGAGCATGCTGAGATCATTAATGGCATCAAGTAGGACAATGTGTTTCTCGAGATATGGAATTACAAGCATATTGTCAAGATGGCTAGCAACATCGGCTTCGAGGTCTTGGAGGAGAGGGACCTAAAAATCTCATCAACTCAACCCTGGTGGACAAGGCTCAAGATGGGTAGGATTTCTTATTATAGAAACCACAATGTGATTGGTCCAACAGATTTGCAAGAACGTTCGGAGAAAAATGGCATATTATTTGAAGCCAAAAACATACAAACTCATGGTTTAGAACTGCATCACAAGAATTGATGAGCATATGCAAAAGCACATGGACGTAGAGTGGAAGTCCACTAAGGATATTATATGAAGAAGTACTCAGCTAATGAGTGTTTGATTGTATTAGGAGGGATGCAGGTAAAGAAGTAGGTAGGATGCTTCTTGCATCAATTGCTCATACATACAATGTAAATATTTTTTATGGAGTTGTATTTTTATCACGTGTAAATGGGAATATGGTTGTAAGACCTATTTAGGCATGTGTACCCCTGGTTTGTGATGCACGAGCATCGCCATCAACATTCAATGAGGCCAAGTGGAGGACATCTTAGCACCCAGTGCAGTGCATTTAGAGCTGGTTTGGATTCCAAGGAGGGCGTGTCACCTTAAATTTTAAAACCTTTGTAATTAAAGGCCCTTTAATATTTTGAGGCAAGATCCATTGTGTGCACTCCAAATAATTGTAATCATCTTAATTACCTATAGGATTGTACAGATTTTGAGCATCGACTCATACCTGGATTGTAATTATCCATTTAATGTGACAAACTTAGTGGTAGGTTACTTTTATCGCAAAATGATAGCACTAAGATGGGATAGAGGGAAGGCTCGAGAAGACCCTCCATGTATAAATATATGTATTCTATGCCCAAAAGAGGTTGTTGAAGATTATTGTATTTTTTGTTGAGATCATTGTGATTACTACGGAGAAAGAGAGAAACTAAGAGCCGTGGGAACTCTTTTAAATGTTTTCTTGAAGGGATATAATAGAGTAGATTTACTTCACATGTCCGAGTTTGCTTATATCTTAGTTATTTGGGTAATGTTATGTTATCTATTTTCTATGTTTATATGCATGTGTGTGTATTTCATGGTTGAATGAATGAACCTTTGATATTCTATAAGTTTCAATTGTTTCTCTTCTGAAATCCGTGTGCAAGGAGTGCACAGTGGCCACATAAGGAGTGTGAAGGAAGAGTCGTTTACAGACTCGATAGCTCAGGAGAGATAGAGTGAATTTCATAGAGTGAGTGCAAGGAGTGCACATATACTCGTTTGAGTATAAAAAGCTCGAAGGATAGACCCGTTCAAGGAGTACACAGAATCAACACTTAGTGAAGTGTTAAGATATTCTCAAGGAGAGCAAGTGCAAGGTGTGCGCCAAGGTTCGAATCACTTAGAGTGACAAAGTTCAGGAAGAATAGCAAGCGAATGTTCTTGGAGAAATTATTCACTTTTCTTGGAGGTTGAGCGGACGAGATCCGTTTAGGAAAAGCCAAAGTTTTTCACAACCATCAGATATGGAGAAGGTGCATGGGTGTTAACAATTTAATTCCTTTGGACTTCGCGAATTCGACGCTTGGGAGGATTGTTGTGTGTTGTAGTTAGAACTCCCAAAGCCCAGAGCTCTAAAGTGATGGAGTTCCTATTGTTTAAAGATCTTAGCCCACATTTTTGGCCCAAGGTCACGTGGATTTCTTCACTAACGTGATAAGACCTTTGTGCACGCAAATTTGCACATAGGAAAAAGAGAAAAGGCCTATGGTAGAGTATTTCGAGGGTTCAACAAGAGCCCGAGAGCTAATTAAACTCCCTTAAGTGAACGATCCTAGACCGGGAGGTCGTGCAAACCCTAGGAGTGGTGGGGTTTTG
This sequence comes from Picea sitchensis, assembly GCA_010110895.2. Lineage (NCBI taxonomy): Eukaryota > Viridiplantae > Streptophyta > Pinopsida > Pinales > Pinaceae > Picea > Picea sitchensis. Next base: position 240,979 of record SNQJ01S0008297.1, on the reverse strand, counting down.
CATTAGTTTGAAATTTCATAGGTATAAAGTATATATGTAGACCTATGTGATATGGGGGCGACATCTTGTATTCCTAGAAACCTGGTAAATAAACTTTGAGGGGGGTAGATGAATATCCCAAGGCAAGTTTAAAGGGGGGAATGATGTGTTAATATTGAAACGGTCATAGAGTAGATAAGATAACCTTGATACAATCATTTATTGGTTTACAATTGGTGATTTACAGGCCCATGGTATTGAGTACCCATGGTATTTGATGTGATGAATCATATTTAAAGGCTTGAAGAACTCCATTGTAAAATACATCAAGCGGTCTGGTGTTTGGCCAGCTTCAGTAAGGTCAATAAATATATATATCTTGAGTGTTGGATTTCCCGGTAAAAGGTTTACATGGTAAACATTGGATTTATGTGCTTGTTCGTATTTCTATGTGCGTGGATTTTGAGTTGTATTTAGTATTTTTCTCTTAGATTTTAACAAAAAAATGCTCAGGAATAGGTTACTTGATCCAAGTGGATACTTGTGACCACCCACTTGTTCCACTAAATCAGGATGGTTCCACATCTTGGAATTTTTTCTACGGTTTTTTGAGTCCCAAACTTTTACGGTCATTTTGAGGCCTTAAATAACATTTCTTTTGGCTCGACAATGCCTAGTATCTAACCGAAGATAGATGTTAGGATAAATGGAATGTGTAATCCTCGGATAGACCTTTCTGACAGGGTACCGAGAAATCCAAACATAGATTGTATGAAAAAAAAATTCTCTCGGGAACTTGACGTATCAACTAACCACATTGGGGCCCACAAACCTTTTGGTGTTTCATCTTCTAGGGTTAGGGTTTTGGATGTTTAGGGTTTTCCCGTTGATACTTTATGTTAAAAGGTTTTTTTAGACTTTTTGTAATCAACTTCTTGCAAATGAGCATAGCCATCATATCTCTATATTCAAAGATAAGCTATCACCATTCTAGCTAGCTTGTGTGCTTTGCATTTTACAGTCTTGTGCATTTTAGACAATCATTAATAGAAACTGAGTTTAACTATATTATTGTGTTTCTTGCAATATCTTTTTGTTTCCTTGTTATATCTTTGTCTTCATGTCGTTCTCAATATAATCTGGATCAGTGGTATCAAAGAAATATGCTCCTTGTCATTTTTTAGTGCATGTCCCCAACGAGGTCAGGAAATAGAGAGTCGGGTCTCGAGCTAGTTTTTGTTGAGAACAACCACTCTCACAATTCCAAGCGGCCTCCCATGGTGGAAGAAAAGAGCGACAACGGAGTGGGAGATCCTATCAAATTGTTTCTTAAGGAATCCCTCACACAAAAGAGGAATGCGATGATGGATAATTTTTCCCAGATCCTTCGATGACTTCCAACAATGATGGTGACACTTTCAACCAACAGTCACTTCGGAGGTGTGACACCCTTTAAGGTACAAGTTAAATTTTATATTCCTTTATTTGAAGGCCAGATAGACGTTGACATTTTGGAAAAATGGTTAAGTCTGCTAGAGGGTTATTTCTTTGTCCAAATTTTTTCCAACAGTGAAAAAATCACCTTTGCACTCCTTAAATATCTACTCCATGTCAGAGATTGGTGAGATACTTATTGTGAGCAACATGTCAGAGATGAGTCTGCAATTTACGAGCTAGAACCCACTTAGGAATATTTTTTTGATTCCCTCAAGGTCCAATACTACCATGTTGGAAACTATGATGACCAGTACACAAGATGGGGAAATCTACATCAAGAGAGAAACCAAATGGTGCCATAGTACACCAACATCTTCCATACCTTGTGCACAAAGATAGGTATTAAATATTTTTAGCGACACCTGGTCCTAAAGTACCACAATGGCCTACATAGGTACATCCAAATATATATGGAGTTCCTAGACATCTCCTCACTAGGATATTATTACCGATATGCCAACAAGATTGAGGAAAAGTTCAAACAAAAGAATAAGTGGGATTTTAGCTCTGCAAACCCATCGCAACAAAAGAACAATAAAAGTGGCCCTAACTCCCAAAGAAAAAGACAGAGAAAGGATGGTCAGCCCCAGGAAAACTAGTCCAAGACACCAACAAAGAAGGGTAATGGGAAGTCGAAGAAGGACATTGGAAAGTGGTGTGAGTTCCACGAAAACCCTTGACACAACACTGATGAATGTCGCTCCAAATATTCATCGTTGATTGAGACGAAATCCTCAGAATTGGATGTCGATTCAAACTCTGATTCAGAACTAGATAAGGGAAAATGAATCATTGACACAGAACCCAATGTCACCGTCACCACCACAAAATTCTAACCTGTAACATCCCCACTATAATCCCTATTTTAATTAATGCATAATGTAGATATAAATGTAGTTGAGGCTAAGCAATGTAAATGAAAAATGTATTTTTTGAATTGTAAATAAATATAATGTAATACCAGTTGTTGGGATATGGATAGATATGGGGTTGATTAATCCATAAGAGAGGGGGAATACCTAGAGAGTGTCCAAGATGGGTTCAAAGGAAAATAATTTATGGGTATTAATTAAAACCCACATTTTTGAATTTTATTACCATTTGAGGAAAAAAAATATTTCTTATTGAGTGCATGAGAGCCCAATCATTGAATATCTATCATAGGGTGGGTGTGAGAGTCACATACCATAGTTATTGAAGAACATGGGGATGAGGTACAATCAACATTGGGCAAAGTGAGCATTCAAATGTCTTGGGGAAAGAGAGAAAATTTGTATGGGTAGTAATAGACAATTTTAGACATTCAATTTTTGACATGAACAACAATTAGAGAACAAGGGAGAAGAGCTTGGGAGCTGGAACATCAAGGCTGGGCAAATTATGGAGTATACTAAAATGTTTTTGGAGCATGTTGGAGCTGTAAATTGAAGAGTCAGGTTGGCAATCCTGAAGAGTGAACTCCCGGGTGATTTGCATTGTAACAACAAGTGTTTGTTGTTGCTTTTGTTGGTGTTTTTCTTGGAAGTGAGTTCCCTTGAATTCCCAGTTGAGAGATTCATAGCCACATGTGCCAGAGAGACCTTAATAAATGAATGGGGTGCCCAATGGACTGAGAGAAGTGAAGGGGTACGTTCCTTGGGTTAGGTAGGTCAAGAGGAAGAGAGATGAAGGAATTCAGGTTAGCCATAGGAGAGAACCAGTGGGTTGTGTGATATTGAGATGTGAGGGGACTATGAGAGGCACCCTTATTTTGTGGATTCATAGCCCCAACTTGGGGGTGACTTGTTGTTGAGAAATGGAACATCAAGTCTATGTTTGGGTGGAACATCCTTCCTAGGAAGTTGGTTGCACAAAATTTCTTTTAAAGATAAGTGTTGTTTGTTTTGCTGAGTTAATTATGAGTTCATGGTTGTGCAATTACTATGTGAATGATAAAGGTTTTTTATATGATGTTGTATATGTTTCATTAGTTGCATAGAGGCTTGTTTAGAATTTTGTAGTTACATATAATTATAGGTATACAAAATTAGTTGACAAATGCGTTTAAATCGTAGCTGGTAAGCTACAAGATTTGATTAGCAAAATAAAATTTTATTTTATGTGTTTTTCCAGGAAGTAATGTTCCCTAGTTAAGTTGGGGGACGTTACAAAATGGTATCAGAGCTCAAGGTTCAACACTGAGCTTGTATGGGCCAGGATTTGGTGAAAATTGAACAAATTCATGGTTGCATATTTCATCCTATGATGGATTTGGGGAGAAATGGTGGACATGAGTGAAATCTCCAAATTATGAGTAGATTTTGAGTTTAAATGCTTTAGAACAATTGAAGAATGAAAAAAAATTATGGTGTCGATTTGCAAGTTGTAGATTTGAATTTGGCCTTGGAGGTTGAATTCATGTGCGTTTCAGGGAAATTGTGAAGTTTTGTTGATGGATGACCCAGATTAATTTGACTTGGAGAACCAACCATCGATATTCAACCACAAAAGATCAGAGCAGAGCATTCCCAAAAGGCCTTTCGGAAGAAGGTTTCAGAAGGAATTGGAGAAGGGAATGAGGTTGAGTGCAAAGGGAGGAGTCTGATGGTGTGAGATGAACAAACGAGGATTGTTCATCATGTCGAGGGTCAATCCTAGTCATTCATTAGAAGTCCAATTTTGGAAAAGTTCTAAAGCAGGACATGAGTTGAAGTCCAGAGAAGAGAAGCCCAATGGTAGAATCTCAAAAGAACAAGAGTTGTTGGATCAATCAAGGTTATTCGTAGCTGACAAAGTCTCGTTCAAAAGGAAGGTTCCAATCAACGAGTTTGAAAGAGTGAGCCTGATAGGCTATTGGAACTCAGAGTTCGAAAGGGTCAAGGAACATGGCAAGTTATGTGTCTGATGGAGGTTTCCAATGGGAGGAGTTCGATAGTGCATCACACTACGAGTTTCAAGAGGATTTGTATACTCGACAATTGAATTTTTTGATGAGATGGTTTCGAAAGTGTTTTGGACTACATTTTTCAAAGGAATCTGTGCATCCAACCACTTGGGGTTCCCAATGGGAATACTTTGAAGGTGAGTTCTGACGATCCTGCAGAAGACTAGCAAGATATTGGAAAGGCCAAGAATATTAATGATTGGGATTAATACCTATTTCAAGATCAACGGTTTGTATCTAAATACTATTACAACGGTAATTTAATGATTTTTTCCTTGAAAAATCCAAATTTTGAAGGTCTTCATCTTGTGGGGCATTTTTGAGGGCCTAAACAATGTTTTTAGAAAATCAAATTTGTATGATACTATGTGTCCTCCTAGGAAATGTTTTTGCTTCTAAAAATATAGAGTTCGGCGAGAGATTTCCAGCAGGCTAAATTATTCATCAAACGAAGCTTGTATGAGGGAGTTCCAGCCAAAACAATCAAGGGTAAAATTTAGTATCAAATTTGTTTTAGAGGGCATAACTCCTAGCTCATGAGTCATTTTGGGGCCCATGAGAATTCTATGGAAATCTCATGGACTGTAGAAGTCAACCATGGAGGCAAAGTTGAGTTCTAAGTATCTAAAAATGTGTTGGGATAGAAAGAGCATAAATGTAGCATGCATGGTCAAAAGAGGGAGAATGATCAAAACTTCTGAAGACCATAAACTTTTGCTCAAAAATCAAAATTGGGAAAATAAATAGTCGATGGAGAGGTATTGAGGGGGAGAATCCATCTATTAACCTAGGAAATTATTTTTGAGAAGAAAAGTTTACAGACAACTCAAAAGAAGATGACTGATGGAATTAAAGGGAAGAAAAAAAATTATGCATTATTTTCCAAAATTACATATGTATTTATTTTTGTCTAATAGAAAATTGTTTGCATGCACATTTTCTACATGGTTCAAGAAGGATTTTTGGTTTCCTATATGAGAACTACATCAATGAAAGATTCCCAACAATCCTATAATCATGACGAAGAGATCATATGTCTACATGTCAACATGGGTAATGCTGAGACTGAGTCAATTAATGGAAGAAGAGATAGGAATGAGATTGTAACTATGAGAAGCCTACATAGAGAAGTGTAGAGATATATAGATGATAATGAAAGGATCATGAAGGCTCAAGAAGAGATACTCCGGAGCTTGAACATGCAGAAGAAATCCAAAAGGGACTCTAGCACAAAGCCCGAATCTAGTGCTATACAAGTGACAACATCTAAATCCCATAACAGAAGGGATGGACATGAGAATGATAGGAAGTCAAGGAGTAGGAGTAGGTGTCATAATTCCCTAGACCAATCAACTAGGAGAGCTCATGATAGTTCAAAGCTAGGAAGCATCCCAAGTGTGTCCCATGTTAGGAGATAGAGGAGAAGGCCTGAGGGAAACATCTTGAAAGGTGAAATCAGAAAGATCAAGCCACCAAATTTCAATGGTGAGCATAGGAAGGGAGAAGAGGTTGAGGCTTGGCTGTTGGAAATGAAGAAATATTTTCAGCTGCATGATTACTCCTCTAGGGTAGAAACAATAATTGAAACTTACCACTTGCAGGGAAAAACAACCATGTGGTGGGATAAACTTAAGCAAGCCAAACATCTTGATGAGAAGATAGTCCCATGGAGGAAGTTCAAAGGATATTTCCAAGAGAAATATTTTTCTACGCATTACTATGAGAGGAAGATGAAATAGTTCTTTGAACTAAAATTGGGAAGCATGACAATGGATGAGTATGAGAATGGGTTCTTTGAATTGTTGAAGTATGTTGACTTCATAAAGGATGAGAAGGTAAAAATCCAAAGGTTTCTTAGTGGCTTTCCCTCCTTCTACAATGACAAGATACAATATGATAACCCCAAGAATTTGAAGGAGACCATAAGGAGATAAAGGAATCTCTATGAGGAGAGTAGAGGGAATCTAGTCTTTCAAAAGACTTAGAATGACAAGATGAAAGGAAATAGGGAGCAAAGGAAGAAAGGTTTTAATCCACCCTTTTTTAATAATAACTCTCAAGCAAATCAATGAGGACATTCAACCCAAAATGAACACAATACATCATATTCTTTTGGGAAAAGGCCAAGGCAACAACCTGTACAATGTTGGGGATGAGGGGAATCACTTGTATAAGGACTTCCCTCAAAAAGGAGAAATAATGAGGATTTTCCACAACATTCAGGAGGTCGAAATAGTGGAAGATATGGGAGGAAGCATGCAAAGGATCTATGCAGCCTTGGACAACAAGAAAGCATATTTTAAATCCCCCATGATCGAAGTGTAAGGTAATATTGATAACCAACTCACAGAAATTTTAATTGATTCTGGAGCTAGCCATAGTTACATAAACTCTAACATTATTGAAATATTTCACTTGCAAAGGAGTAAGCATAAAAAATCTTGGTTAGCTCAATTAGCCATGGGGGCTAAGAGAAAGATCAATGAGTTGGTTAAAGATTTCTCAATAGACATGAATGGACCCAACATGAAGGTAGATGTGAAAATTATACCTTTGGTTTCACATGACTATCTAATTGGCATGGATTGGTTGGAAAAACTGCTAGTGTTTCATGGAAACCTGCACTAGAGACCTAGCTAAAGCATACACAAACAAAGCTTATCAAGAAAAGGAAGAGAGATTCACAATGAAGAATGAAAATCAATGTATATTATGATATTATCAATGAGTGAGTGATCTTCACTCATATAGGAAATGACATCCTATAATTAGGAATGCATGCATAATAGTGATGGTCTAAGATTAGAAAGTCTAAAATAGAACTAGTCAGTTAACTCCCACTTAAATAGTGTGCCGAAAATAGAAATTTCTCCAACACCCCCCTGTGTTAGAATATAGAAGATTGTGTGCTCGTTTTACCATTGACAATACCCTTGTCACCCAACCATAGGCTGAAGCCACCCTCCAAGCACCTTAACCTTGACTGAGAATTACTCCAGAGGCAAACCCTAGGCTAGATAGCCAAACAAGGTGTAGCTCATCTTCCTCCAAGGATAGTGCACCAATAATAGCTGATCAGATAGTCCAAACCTTAGCCAAGAGATAGTCCAAGACAACACTGAAAACTGGTTGCTGTAGCAATTGCACCTATAGCTCTCCTCCACACATGCACACCAAACTGGGAACTGTATTGCACACTAGTTGTTGTTCTGCAATTCTGAGATGTGTCAAATGAGAACTGGCACCCTGTATTTATAGTGGTTCTACCAGATTTGCTAGGGCCAAATTCTCTTTTTGGGTACATGTCTGTTCAATATATTATTATTATTTATGGCCGACTTCTTCTCTTGGAGGCTAATAACCTAATATAAATTATCTTCTTGAGCCGACAATACTTCTAGGGTTATTAGCCAATTCATTAGGGTTTTCTCTTGCTTTCCAAAGTCTTCTATTCTCGTCAGGTTTACATGTGGAGGTAAATGCCTCCCGCAGCTACCATAATATTAACACTCCCTCCTAGCTAGGGAGGTATTACAGGTAATGGTATTGAGCACAAAAACATACCATTTACTCGGTAGCATCAACATAGTCGTTTAGACTATCTCATGACTAGATCATGAGCATCACCATCACCATCAACTACATCATCTCTCGAAACCATACTTCATCTGAGTAATTAGACATGATGCTAGATAAGTCACTCATATCATAGAGTGACACAAGAGTCATTCTTATAATATAGAGGAGTAAATTCTCTGAACCATTTTCCGTCTGGAAAATCTTTGTTCATCATTCGTCTGGATGTTGATTATTTCCAATAAACTGTTGATAGTCTTCAAGGCAATTAGAACAAAAATAGAACACAACTGTGTCTATCCATAGTAGTACATAACTACAATCCAGTGGTACACTACCACACCAAGTAACACAGAAGTACTTGATCAACAACGTATAGTCACGAACAGTGGAACATATCTACCACAGTAGTCTACACCTACTGTCATACAGTCTTCATAACAAACATCTGATAGCAACCTGCACAGAAACAATGTTATGATATAAACTGAATCATCTGGGCCAATATTTCACTCACATATGTGAGCTCTGAAAGAATATCTACCTCACGAACAGTAGAACATATTCACAACAGTAGTCTACATCTACTGTCATACATCCTTCATAACAAACATCTGATAGCAACTTGCACAGAAACAATGTTATGATATAAATTGAATCATCTGGGCCAATATTTCACTCACATCTATGAGCTTTGAAAGAATATCTACCTTCAGAGTAGATAATGAGATATCTAGACTATTCTTCTCAATCAAGGAAGAATAATTGTCTTGCCTTCTAAACTTGGACCATTCCCCACCCTAGGCCATTCTTCCTACACTAATCAAAGTGCACCCTGGAGAGAATGTATAACCCTAAGGAATGTTGAGCCTGGACCATTCCCCACCCTGGGCCATTCCTCCTACACTAATAAAAGTGCACCCTAGAGAGAATGTATAAACCCTAAGGAATGTTTGTCCCTGATTGTTGAGCCTGGACCATTTCCTACCCTGGGCCATTCCTCCTACACTAATCAAAGTGCACCCTGGAGAGAATGCATAAACCCTAAGGAATGATTGTCTAGACCATTTCCTCTATTAATCACAAGAGGAAAAGACTATCCTGCATCAACCTCCAAAACAAACCATTCCTCATGTTAACCATAATGAGAAATCGTTGTCTGGTGAGGCGGGCTAGTCTTCTTGAGTAACCCTCAAGAAGAGAGACTGCCCTGGACCACTCCCCATGTTAACCACAATGGGAAGTCATTGTCTATGATACATCAACAATCAGACTACTTCCCATGTTAACCAAAATGGGAAGTCACTATCCGTTAGAAATCTCAATCCACTTTACGAACAGGAAAGCATCTGTCCAAGATGGACTATTTTTCAATGAATGTCTTCAATAATATTTTTTAGTGTTCCCTCCCAACCTAGGAGTCATTTATTCCTTTTTCAATAAGGAAGTTGTTTCCACAAGCTCCAGCTTGAGTATGCAAACTCTTTCATCTTGGATAGAAGCTTTACCGAAAATGTCTTCTTATCTGCTCATCTGTGGAGTTTTGTATTGGAGAACCATTTTCTCCTTTCTGGACTTCATCATGGATAATGTAATGCTTGATTTCAAATGTACTTTAGTCTAGAACACTGTGAAGGCTTCGATCTACAATAGAGTATATCATTGTTGGAAAACTGGAACATATCCATGTGGCACTTCTTCTGTCATCATGAGATCTGATCTATTGAGTAATCATATTGATGTTACAGGGAATCTTCACCTCGTTTCTACTGTGCACTGGAGGTTCTTACACCAAGTTATCTTATTCTATCTGCATACAAGGGTCTCTTTTCTGTATGCCTCAAAGTCTTGAGATTTCTCTTCATACGCTCTTTATTCAATTTCTCTGGAGAACATTCTTTGTATTCATGTGATGTAGAACTCCAACTCATGGATGTTGCAGATGATATAATGACTCATGTAGAGATAAGTCTAGTTTACTGGAACAAGTAATCATCATAGTCTTCTCCCTCCATCTGGGAGAACCTCTAGTTCTAGGTATCACAATGTTTTCATTCATAAGTCTTCCATACACTGTTCTTTATCACGACTTTCAGTTCTTATGCTTGATTGTTTTTAGTGAGTTCATATCAGGCTGGTAATATTGTGATTCTTGATACAATCACTGGTTGTTCTAATTTCTCTTTCTTTCTTGGAATCTTCATGTTCTTCTTCATGTTTTTCTTTAGCTCTTGGGTTCATGGATTTCTTATATATTCCATGCCCTAGAGATTCCACTTCTTCCTTTCATCATAGGATCACAGATCTAGATGGACAACCAAGGATACTTTAAGGCTTCTTTTCGAGGAAGACTTCTTGAACTGAACAATATTGTCTTTCATGATTACTACGATGGATATATACTTCATCATATTTAATGGATCATAGTATTATCTCCCTCCTAACCCTTGCTTCATGTAAGAGTGCATATAATGGGCTCCCTCCGTCTAACAGATTCCATGCTTCCATCTGCATCCTTATTGTCTTCTGCAATATATAATTGGATCTCTTGTCTAACAGAGTCCATGCTTCCATCTGCATCCTTATTGTCTTCTACAATATATAATTGTCTCTCTTGTCTAACAGAGTCCACGCTTCCGTCTTTTTATCTTCTACAAAACGTCATAAGTCTTTTTCCAATTTCCTTTCGATTGCTAACTTCTTTCTGTCTTTGCTTCTTCTAAGTCTCTTCATGATTGATTCGGCTTAATAGCTTCCACATGATTTGCATTTTATCCTTTCATGTGTATTATCTAATGATATCCATTTTCATCTTGTTTGTTCTTCCATAGGTATAGTTCTTCTTGGAACACATTATCTTCCAAGAGATAGATGTACAATATATGTACAAAGATGATGTAAACAAGATATGTACAAGAAATAAGAAGAGTGTTGTTACCTTTTAGAAGAAGAAGTCTCTTCCATCCTACTTAGCCTTCTTTGTAGGTTCCTTTTCTTTGGCAATTGATGCTTCATGTTTCTCCTTCCTTTTCTTTAGCTCGGGACAATGATTCTTGTAGTGACCATACTTTCGACAGTTGAAGCATTGTACTTCTGAAATGTCTTTCTCTTGATTTGGATTCCTCCTTGAGCCAAACTTCCTTTTGTTCCTGAAGTTCTTGAATCTTGTTGTGAAGGCTTGATCGTCGTATTTCTTTTGGGGTTTCTCTTTTGCATTGATCCTTGATTCTTCTTAAGCACAGCAAGTCCAAAGTTCTTCAAATGTCGGATACTCCTTCCTTGTGTTCATGCTTGCGGCAAATGCATCCCACATCTTGGGAAGACCATTGAGTACTATGTTCACCAATTCCTTTTCCGAAATGGTCTCTCCAATAACTTGTAGTTGATCTCTTAACTGAGAGATCCTCACAAAATATGATGTTATGATGTCATCATTATTCATCTTCATGTCACGGAGCTCATTCTTCAGACTCATAACTTGTCCAATGTTTCTGACCGAGAAGAGATTTGTTAGGGCATCGTACATCTTCTTCGATGAGTCGAGATAAGAGAAGTAGGGTATCAAGTGGTATTTTATAGAATCCACTATGATACTCATGGCATTGATGTCAACATCT
>SNQJ01S0008297.1:207729-229337 GCA_010110895.2 Picea sitchensis | reverse complement strand
CATGTCACGGAGCTCATTCTTCAGACTCATAACTTGTCCAATGTTTCTGACCGAGAAGAGATTTGTTAGGGCATTGTACATCTTCTTCGATGAGTCGAGATAAGAGAAGTAGGGTATCAAGTGGTATTTTATAGAATCCACTATGATACTCATGGCATTGATGTCAACATCTTTGAACTTATCCATAGCTGCAACGTTCTGTGGTTCCTTCTCTTTTCCTTCTTCAAACTCTGGTTTCACGATATCCAACACTTTATTCTTGGCAAGGATGAGGTCAATCCTTGTCTTCCATGCTCTGAAGTTAGAGGCTCCATCTAACTTGTTCTTTGACTTCATAGAATAAGTCATGGATTCTTTGACTTGGTCAAACCCTAGATTTGACCACAAACTCAATCTTCATGTCTTGGCTTGTTGAGAGTATCAGGGAATGCGCTAGGCTAGAGCACACTGATCTATCCAGAGATTAGGTCAATCCATTCACTTAATGTGCCTCAACAAGAGGTTTAGGGTTTCTGTAACTGCTCCTGCTAGTAACCCTAGCGATAGTGTCTTGGAAACTGCTTCTACTAGTAACCCTAACGGTAGTTCCTCAACGAGCTCAATATCCTAGCAGCTATGTTTCATTCCAACGTTTAGACTGAATGAAGGAGGTGTGGGCCCATAACCTGTTAGAATATAGAATATTGTGTGCTCGTTTTACCATTGACAATACCCTTGTCACCCAACCATAGGTCGAAGCCACCCTCTGAGCACCTTAACCTTGACTGAGAATTACTCCAAAAGAAAACCCTAGGCTAGATAGCCAAACAAGGTGTAGCGCATCTTCCTCCAAGGATAGCACACCAACAATAGCTGATCAAATAGTCCAAACCCTAGCCAAGATAAGGTCCAAGCCAACACTGAAAACGGGTTGCTGCAGCAGCTGCACCTGTAGCTCTCCTCCACACATGCGCACCAAACTTGGAACTGTATTGCGCACTAGTTTCTGCTCTGCAATTCTGAGATGTGTCAAATGAGAACTGGCACCCTGTATTTATAGAGGTTCTCCCAGATTTGTTGGGGCCGACTTCTCTTTCTGGGTACATGTCTGTTCAATATATTATTATTATTTATGGCCGACTTCTTCTCTTGGAGGCTAATAACCTAATATAAATTATCTTCTTGAGCCAACAAGACTTCTAGGGTTATTATCCAATTCATTAGGGTTTTCTCTTTCTTTTTGGAGTCTTCTGTTCTCGTCAGGTTTACACATGGAGGTAAATACCTCCCGCGACTACCATAATATTAACACCCTGAACATCACTATGGAGTAAAAAATGAGTCTCGGCTACAAGGCCATATTAGGTACTCATGTACAATGAAACTAATGAACACTGAATAAAATGAGGAAAGAGGGAAAACCATGTGGGAACAAAATCCCCCCTCAAAAGATAATGTATCAAAAGAAGAAAATGGCAGCTGCTAGGAAACTATGTTCTTCACTGCAAGATGATCCTGCAAAGTCTGAAACTTCTGCTCACTGAAAGTCTTCGTGAAGATGTAGAAATATTTATGGATCTGATGAAGTCCTTTGTAAACTTGTCAGGCCTTGTACCTCTTGATCCTGTGGACCCATTTGCACCTGGAAATATTCCTTTCTGGTGGAAGTGGAACTAGATGCCAAGTCTGATTCTCTAGGAGAGAGTCATGCTCCTCCTACGTGGATTCTTTCCATAATGGATTTCCCACAACCTTATTGTAGGTTTTTGGATCAGTACATTGAACCATATAGCAATGCATGGGCATCACAAGTTCTGAAGCTGAAAATACATGAGAAGACTCCTCATGCTAAGATCGAGTCCTCCTCGAATCCAATGGATTCCCTGCAACGTTTCTTGTTTATTGAAGTGTGGCATGTGCCTTCTTGGGAATTTGTTGAAGCTTTGACGCTCGCTTCTTATCTGGATGTACTACCTTCTTATTTCCATGTACAGAATCTGAGTGCATGGAATCATCTTTGATGTCTGAAACTGATGGAAGCACAAGAGTATATTCATGTTGCATTGGATGTGCATGAAAATTACTCTTCTTATGTGTAAGTAGAATAGAGGATTCATCATCACAAAACTTAGTGAATTTATACAACCTTGACTTGTGATCCACCTCACCAATTGCAATGATGGAATTTTCATGCATGTCAATTATTGAAACTGAATCTAATGTAAATTCAACCCTTTTGCCTTTCTGAGTGATTTGATAAACTGAGAGCAAATTTATAGAACTCTTTGGAACATGTAGAACATTCTCAAAACTGCCATTGTGGAGTTCCACTCTCCCTTATCCTGCTACTGCTATTGTAGTATCATCCCCCATAAGAATATAGTGGGTCTTGAGAATGGACTCAAAGAAGAGAAAACTTCCTCTTTCGTTTCCATATGATGGGATGCACCAGAATCTATAATCTATGAATCAAATGAGGAATTAATTGCAACCAGAGCATGATTATTAACTTTCTTAGGAGAATGTTCTTCTTCCTTCTGCTTCTTGACTCCCTCTGGAATGAATTTTCCAAGGTTGTTCTGCTAAAGTGCCTATGCCATAAGATTGATTTGTTTCTTCATGCATGTGTATTCTTCATGATTCTATTTATTGTAGTAAGTGAACTGCTTTCCCTTCTTCTTCTTCTTGGAATTTTAAGAGTCTTTGGAACCTGAAGAATCATTAAAGGGTTTGGAATATCCCTCCTTCCCGTTCTGTTTGGATGACCCTTTTCCATCATGCATGGTGAGCACATGTGATTTGGGATATTTCATGAGGCACATCTGTATGAGTTTTGTCTTCTCTTGTGTGAAAGACTCAATGAACTGATCCATCGTAGGCATTTTCCAATTTGCGCCCAAAAGACATCTGCCAGAATGGAAATTGGAGACATATACAACATATTTTGGTCCTAACTTGGCCAATATTGTTAGAATAAGTTGTTTATATTGTGTAGACTTGTCAATACCACATTCACCCAAGATCAAAATCAAATATTTAAATTTAGTAAAGAAATCTTGTATATTATCAAAATTTTTAGGGTCTAAGGTATTCAACTCTACCTCAAGCATATGACCTCGCATCTCATCATGTTTTCCAAAGAATCCTTCCAAGGTGGTCCAGATCTTGTTTGGAGTCTTGCATGCAACAACATGAAACCATAAATAGGTAGAAATTAACTCAAGAATTAGTCATGTGGTTTCATCCTTACGGTTCGCCCATCTGGTCTTCTCAAGCGCTGATGTAGGCTTTGTTTCTGTCATCATCGTCAAATTATACAATCCTTTTCTCTTGAGTTGGAATGTGGCCTTCAGATTCCATTCAAAATAGTTGTATGGTGTGAGTATTATCACCAGAATTGATTTAAGAAGTTGCATCGCCTCCATCCCATTATTGATTCTGAAAAGATCCTGAAAACCCAGATCGTGGATTTTGGGATATGACTGACGGTGCTATGACAACTATAAATATGATAAAACAACCATAATCCTAAAATATGATGTGGGTTTTGGAGATTTTTGGTAAGCATAAGAATCCCTATGTTATACATCTCTGGTAAAAAATTTAGCCCGGCCCATATCGCGGATTCGAGATATCGCAATTTTACTGCAAAAACCCAATTTTTGGAGGGTTCTTGAATCGTCGCACCCTAGAGAATGATAAAGTGTGACAATGTTGAATCATCGCACCCTAGTGAAGGACAAAGTGAGACGATTGTGAAAAATTGAATCGTCGCACCCTGGATGAAGAACACAGTGTGACGACGTCACACCTTGGTTGTGTATAGGTTGTGATGATGCATAGGCCGCAATGATTCCAATAGTCACACCCTTCGACATGGATAGGCCGTGACGATTCCAATCGTTGCACCTTTCGATAGGGATAGGTCGCGACGATTGTGGAAACTAGGTTTACTCAAGGACTCTTTCACTCTTCTCTGGCTTGTCTGGGTTGCTCCAAGTAGCTCGGCTCTGATACCATGTCAGTGTTTCATGGAAACCTACATAGGAGACCTAGCTAAAGCATACAGAAACAAAGTTTATCAAGAAAATGAAGAGAGATACACAATGAATAATGAGAATCAATGTATATTATGCTCTTATCAATGAGTGAGTGATCTTCACTCATATAGGAAATGACATCCTATAATTAGGAATGCATGCATAATAGTGATGGTCTAAGATTAGAAATTCTAAAACATAACTAGTCAGTTAACTCCCACTGAACTAGTGTGTCGAAAATAGAAAATTCTCCAACAAAAATGTTGTGTTGTCCTAGATTGTTACAACAAGTAAATAACTTGTCTTGATGAAAAACGACACCAAGGAAAGAATCAAGGCATTCTGATAGTTGTAGTTGTTAGAGAAATTTCAGCCATGCAACTGAAAAAAGAGTTTTAAGAAGGGATGTCAAATTTTTGTGGCCCACATGGAAGAGGCAACTAGTGATAAAATGGAAAGTCTTGAAGACCATCCGGTCTTGAAATATTTTGAAGATGTTTTTAAGGAGATCCCAAGATTTCCACCAAAGAGAGACAAATTTCTCTATTGATTTGGTGTCAGGTGTTGCCCCAGTGTCAAAGACACCTTATAGAACGGGCACACCAGAACTGAAAGAGTTGCATATGCAACTAGAAGAACTTTTGAAGAAGGGGATCCCTAGTTCTTTTTGTGAAGAAAAAATATGGAACCTTAAGGTTGTGTATTGATTTCAGATAGTTGAATAAGGCCACTATAAAGAACACATATCCCTTGCCAAGGATCGATGATTTATTTGATCAGCTGGAAGGTGCAAGAATATTTTCCAAGATTGACTTGAAATCATGCTATCATCAAGTGAGGACAAAGGAAGAAGATATCAGCAAGACAAAATTTAGAACAAGGTATGGGAATTATGAATTCACAGTAGTGCCATGTGGACTATAAAATTTCTTGGTTGTTTTTATCTGTCTATTGAATGGAGTGTTCAGGGAGTACCTAGATAGGTTTGTAATTGTTTTATTAGATTATATTATCATCTACTCTAAGTCTGAATAGGAGCATGAGGAGCATTTGAGAATGGTGCTAAAGGTTTTAAGGGAACATAACTTTTATTCCAAGCTAAGTAAGTGCATCTTTTATCAAAAGAAGATCCACTACTTGGGGCATATTATTTCAGGAGATGGGATAACAAGTGATCCCAAGAAAATAGAGCCCATTAAAGGATGGCCAGTGCCAATAAATGCGATAGAAGTTAGATTATTTATGGGTATTGTAGGTTATTACCAAAGATTCATAAAGGGTTTCTCAAAGATTTCAATCCTAATCGCTTCTTTGCAAAATAAGGGAGTGAAATTTGAGTGGAATCCAAAATGTGAAGAGAGTTTCCAATAGTTGAAAAACATTTTGACAAGTGCACCTATATTAAAGATCGCAAATCCAAATGAAGACTTTGTAGTGTGCATGGATGTGTGCAAGGAAGGGATTGGTGGATTCCTTAGTCAAAAAGATCATGTGATATGTTTTGAATCTAGAAAACTAAAGGAGCATGAGAGAAATTATGCTACTCATGATCTAGAGTTAGCAACAATTGTACATGCATTAAAAATGAGGACACATTACCTCATGGGGAGGATATTTGAGCTAAAAATGACCACTATGTTCTGAAACATTTATTTGGACAACCAACACTAAATAGTAGGCAAAATAGGTTGGGTTGTTTCTCGAATGGGATGCCCAATGGACTGAGAGTAGTGAAGGGGTACATTCCTTGGGTTGGGAAGGTCAAGAGGAAGAGAGATGGAGGAATTTGTGATAGTTGTAGGAGAGAACCAATGGGTTGTGTGATACTGAGCTATGAGGGGACTGTGAGATGCACCCTTATTTTATGGATTCCTAGCCCCAGCTTAGGGGTGACTGGTTGTTGAGAACTAGAATAACAAGTCTATGGTTGGGTGGAATGACCTTCCCAAGAAGTTTGTTGCACAAAATTTCTTTTAAAGATATGTGTTGTTTATTTTACTCAGTTATTTATGAGTTCATGGTTGTGCAATTAATCTGTGAATGATAATAGTTTTTTATACATTGTTATAGATGTTTCATCATTTTTATAGATTCTTGTTTAGATTGATGTAGTTGCATATAATTATGGGTATCAGAATTTAGTTGAAAAATATGTTTAAATCATAGTAGGTAAGCTACAAGATTTTATTAACAAAACAAATTTTCATTTTATGTGTTTTTTTGCATAGTAATGTTCCATGGTTAAACTGGGGGGACGTTACATAGCCATAGTAACTAGAGGAGCTTGAATAAGGGGATCACATCTTCCACTCACATATATGGGTGAAGGGGACTCTACTCCATTTCATTGTTCACAGTAGTATCTAGAAGAACCTAATCTCAACAGAGATCATCAAGAGGTTGAACCTAAAAATGATGTCGCATCCTCAACCATACACCATCGGTTGGATCAACTAGGGATGGGACATTTGTGTCAGCTAGCAATGTCACATGCACTATGACATCAAACCCTTAAAATATGAGGTATTGTGTGATGTCCCCCCCCTTGAATTTTGTGATGTTCTTTTAGGACAACCATATATGTGGAAGCATCATGATATTTACGAATCTAGGCCGTGTAGTCTTAGTCACTTGGTTCGTGTTCATGTTCGAGTTCGGCGACCTTGAAGTTCGACAAAATTTTGATAGTGAAAATTTTGGGGATAAAATTCGGCATTAAGTTCGACATACTAAAAAAGTTGAAAATTAAAAATATATAATACAAATATAAAAGTATAAAATTTGAAAACTAATAACTATGTAATAACTAAATTATAACTAAATCAATATGTTATAATTAAATTAAATTATTACATAGTAGTTATTAGTTATTATTTTTTATTTAATTTAGCTATAATAGTTATTAGTGATAATAGTATAGTATAATAAATTAATATGTTGTTTAAAAATATATAAAAAAGTATAAGTTACTTGTCGGGCTAGCAGCGACCCACTGGCTAGATTTGGTCGACCATCGAGGGTACAACTGCAACAGTCCAAACTCCAGACTCATTACACTCAATTGTAAAGTCTAGACTCCAAATCGAGCATAGTCCATGGGACGTAGGAAAAACTTAGAGTCGTCTCCTATCGGGTGGGTTGGCAACCATAACAGTGGAATGACTCTAGTCATGGGTAAATTCTAGAAAATTGAATGTAGAATAGGAGTGTGGGAACGGGACGTGGGCGAAAAAAGCGACATGAATTAGAACCGAGCGTTTTATTTTCATTTTTAAAAAAAAATTTAAACCCTACGTCAGCCAAACCTAATTGAATCTAGTCGATTGCAAACGATTTTTAACATTTTTTTTATGTTCAGGTTTGGGTTCACATTCATCTTGGAGTTCATCTTGCAGTGCGATGAACATAATCAAATATGTTCGAATTAGGATAAAATTTGGTGAATTTCAAACTTAATTCTTGAAATTCGCTGAACCCGGTGACTAAGCTTGTAGTGTCATTATTACTTTGGGAGGTCAACCCTACAAGGTACCGAAGGAAATCCCAACTATTGTGGTATTTTTAATCTCTATGAAGCAGTTCCGAAAGGTGGTCTCTTAGATCGAGATATTTTTCCTCTTTAAGGTCTAGTCGGAAGGTGAACGAAAGGTCACTGCAATCGACAAAACTTGTACATGAGGTCTTTTTACACATCAACAGCAGGTGGACAAGATCATAGAAGAGAACAAAGACATATTTTCCTCGCCTACTGGGGTCCCTTTGCATTGTCAATTAAAGCACTCAATTGATTTGACACTTGATGCTCCTCTGCCTAATGACCCTGTATACATGCATTCTGTTATGGATAATGAAGAAACCAAACACCATATCCAAAGTCATTCATGATTCTCCATCCCCAAAGACATTGACCGAGCTCTGTTGCTTCTTGGGACTCACCAACTTCTATTGCAGGTTTGTGGTGGGGTTCTCTCATATCACTTGGGCCCTAAGCTAGGTGACCAAGGGTGGATCGAAGGCCAATTTTGTTTGGATCGCATCCTAATAGAAAGCATTCAAGAATTTAAAATTCTGCCTTTGCTCAACACCAGCCCTTATTCTTCCAAACCTACAACGACCATTTGATATTGAGACATATGCTTCAGATTATGCTATCAATGTATTCATCACTCAGCATGGGCATCTGATGGCCTATCATAGTGAAACAATATATGATCTTGTTCACAAATGCCCAACCTACGACAAAGAGATGTATTCCATTATGCAGGAATCTCGACAGTGGAAGCATTATGTTTTGGGGAAGGAAATGATCATCCAGATCCATCATAGGCCTCTACAATTCATGTAGATAGAAAGAAAGATACAGAATGACCACCATAAGAAGTGGTCCACGTACCTATAACAATTCCACTTGAACATAAAGTACAAGAATATCATCACAATCGAACCAAAAGTGCCCCAAATGAACATTGTATGAAAAAGATGTGCCCCCAAGAAGTTGACATATCAACTAACCACACCGAGGCCCACAAACCTTTTGGAATTTCATATTCTAGGGTTAGGATTTTAGATGTTTAGGATTTTCTCACTGATTTTTTATGTTAAAAGGTATTTTCAGCCTCTTTGTAATCATATTATTTCGAATGAGCATAGTCGTCACATCTCTATATTTAGAGATAAGCTACCACCATTCTAGATAGCTTGTGTGCTTTTCATTTTACAGTCTTTTGTATTTCAGACAGTCATTAATATAATCTTAGTTAAATTGTGTTACTGTGTTTCTTGCAATATCTCTTTTTGTTTCCTTGTTATATATTTTCCTTTGTGTCGTTATTAATATAATATGGATCAGTGGTATCAAAGTATTCTTCTCCTTATCATTTCTTAGTGGATGTCCCCAACGAAGTCAGGGTATAGAGAGTTGGGTCTCGAGCTAGTTTCTCTTGAGGAAAATCACTCTCACCAGCCCAAGTGGACTCCCATGTTGGAAGAAAAGAGAGAAAATAGAGTAGGAGTGAGCTTGATATCCTATCAAACTCTTACTCAAGGAATCCCTCGTGCAATAGAGGAATGAGATGATGGATAATTTTTCTCAGATCCTTTGATGAATTCCAAGAGAAACAATGCACCTTCAACTAAAAGTCACTTCAGAGGTGCAACACCCTTCAAGCTATAAGTTAAATTTTATATTCCTTTATTTGAAGTCCAGATAGATGTTGATGTTGATGTTACAGTATCCACAGGAGGTATTAATCTCCATGTGTAACCTTTGGCTAGAATAGGATATTCCAGAAGCGAGAGAAACCCTAAAAAAATGTGTAGAAACCCTAGAATACAATTCGACTCAGTAAGAGAATTAATATTAAAGTATTAGATTCTAAAAGGACAAGTCGGCCCAGACAAGTGACAAGAACCACTATAAATAAGAGATGATCTAGCTCATTTTTACACACTCACTTCACTCTCTCTCTCAAGGATGGCAAGTTTGGAGCTGCAACTGCAAGGATGGAAGGTGGATCTTTTGGGATGGTTCTTTGTCTCTCTCTCTAGCATCATCTAGCCTAATATGTGCTCCCTATCTTCTAGTATCTCTTGGTGGTGCTCTTGGTGGTATTTCTTGGTGGTATTCTTGGTAAGTGCAACTACAACTACAACCGCTGCAACTGATTGTTGTTCTTGTTTTGTGGCTTTGGGAATTTTCGTTTGGTGAGCTATATTTGGAGAAAGATGATATCTCTTGGTTATCTATTGGTTATGGTGCTTCTTCCAGAATCACTCTATCTAGAAAAGGTTATGGTGCTCAGGGGTGGTTGCATGCCTATGGTTGGGTGACAATAGTGATATTGTCTATGGTAAAACGAGCATATATTAATAGGTTATGGGCCCACACCACCTTCAACACA
The DNA here is from genome assembly GCA_010110895.2 of Picea sitchensis. Classification (NCBI taxonomy): domain Eukaryota; kingdom Viridiplantae; phylum Streptophyta; class Pinopsida; order Pinales; family Pinaceae; genus Picea; species Picea sitchensis. The sequence continues at coordinate 219,418 of SNQJ01S0008297.1, read as the reverse complement.
GTCTAACCATTGGAAGGTAGCATGGCAGTTCTTTGTTAAGCTCGTTGTGGCACCAATAACAACTGCAACTAGGGTTTCTTATTATGCAGCTGCAACAAACCCTAACCTAACCTTATGGGCACTTCAAGTGAGAATTTTGGCATAATTCCTAGACATTCTAGTGCATCTTAGCCTAGCGCACCTGTTGGTACTCTTAGCAAGAAAAAATGTAAAGTTTGAGTTTTTATGTCAAAGTCAAATTCAAAGGTTGACTAGTCAAAGTCAAAGTTTGAATTTTGGTCAAAAATGAATTTAGGTCAAAGTTGAAACTTCAGATTTTATAACTTGTTCTAATCATTGAACCTTTTTTATTCAGTTTCTAACCTCTTCTTGTCAAGATGGTGTCTAGTTTCAGATTACAAGACAAGTTGAATGATGCTGCAAATTTCAAAGGTATGCACTTGTATATGCTTTTCATGTTATATCATCTATAAAAGAATGAGTGTATTTTGTAGGGAATGTAAAAGATACCTTTTCCAAGCAGTGATATTGGATTCAATACATTCATAGGAATAAGTAGTTGAGGCTCTAGGTTCCAAGTTTGATTGATCAAATTGTCAAGTTTCAATTTGCACAATTCAAGTTTGATAGTTTCTATAGTACAAGTAAACACTATAGTTGAGACAACAATATTTGAAGGGTTATATTACTACTAGGCATACTTGGTTGTATGTAATTACTATTGATATAGATGCTTATTGTACTTTCTTGTAAAATAAACTAACATCTCCTCTAGGGGATATTTCTTGTTCTCGGGAAGGTCACCTTGGTAATTCTATGATCCTTATTACCATAGATATGTTCTTGTGAAAATGTTATTGGAAATAATTTTTCTCTTGGTGTTCTTGTTCTGGGAGGTCATGGGCGATATCTCTGAGAAGGAGCTAGAGTGACAGTTGAAAACATGGAACAGATGACTCCATCAAGTGGCGAGGTAGGTGATCTCACCAAGTACCAATTATAAAGGAAGCGTGGAAATAAAAATAAGTTTTGGACATTAGTTCACTCAAATGTGTGTGGACCAATGTCAACCTCCTCACTAAGCAGGAGAGTACACCTTGGATGACTTCAAGACATTCTACAGAAAGGTTAGGATTAGGAGGGAGCTCATTACTCCCTACAATCCTTAGCAGAATGGTGTAGCAGAAAGAAAGAATGGAAGGAAGTTATGATGGAAGAATATCAATCCATCATGATGTATGGGAAATTGTTCCTAGACCTGAAGGAAAGTGTATAAAGTATCGATAAATTCAAGGCAATATTCATGGCTAGAGGGTTTTCCCAACATGAGGGAGAAGACTGTGATAAGACGTTTTCTCCAGTTTCTAGATGTACCTCTATATCTCTTGAAGCATCAATGGGTTGGAGTTTACATTAGATGGATGTAAATACCGATTTTCTCAATGAAGTAATTAAGGAAGAAGTATACATAGAGAAATCTCAAGGTGTTAAGGTGCAGAGCCTTTCGTTATTCAATGTAAGAAGGAGATAGCCTATGAATTCAAGATGAAGGATCTTGGTCTCATGCATTACTATTTGGGACTAGAAGTATGACAAAAGAGTGGTGAAACCTTCCTAGGGCAAGGGAAGAATGTTGTAAAGATCCTTCAAAAGTTTGGGATGATGGATTGCAAATCCATGGAAACTCCCATGGTGACTCATATGAGAAATTTGAGAGACTTCGATTCTAATCTAGTAGACTTGTCCATGTACTAGCAGTTAACTGGCTCATTGATGTATTTGTTGTGAACACATTGAGCCGGTTTTAGGTGGAACCCATACATGAGGATTGGATAACTGCAAAGCATATTTTGAGATACCTTCGTGGGATGATAACTTATGGTTTGAGATATGCCTCAAATAGTGATGTACAACTGCATGGATTTACTGATTCAGATTGGGAAGGGAGTGTAGATGAAAGAAATAGTACTTATGGTATGTGTTTTAGTATGGGATTTTCTATGATATCATGGGCTAGTAGAAAACAAAATTCTGTTGCACTCAGAACTAAAAAACCAAAATATATTGCAACTTGTGATGCTTGTACGGAAGCAGTGTGGCTCCGTAAGCTAGTTTCTGGACTATTTGATCAGGTGTTGGATTAGACTGTGATATATTGTGATAATCAAAGATGTGTGAAGATTTCAGAGAACATTGTGTTCCATTACAGGTCGAAGCACATTGAGATCAAGTACTAATTTATCTATGACAAAATCAAGAGGGGAGAAGTGGTTCTCTAGTATATCTCCATTGATGAGCAAACTACAAATATTTTGATGAAGCCTTTGTCCAAGATAAATTTTGCATACTTGAGCGACAAGCTGGGGCTCATGGAGATTGCTTCCTTGGTTGAAAGGGAGGAAATGACTTCCTCAGTTAGGAGGGAGCTTTGATATGTGGCATCATGGACTGTCAGTGAGTTGCATATCTGTATCATGCTAGTACAACTTAGAGATGGTAATACAACTTAGAGATGATGTTTGCATCATTCTAGTACAACTTATATATGATACATATGGTTGGAGTTTTAGATGATACAATGGCTTGAGGTGCATCATGCTAGTACATCTTAGAGGTGGACATACAACTTATATATGATGTATTGACATCATGCTAGTTATGTTCATGATAGTACAACTTAGATACGATGTTGTTGAGCCGCATCATGCTAGATATGTCCATGCGAGTACAACTTAGATATGATATATTGACATCATTCTAGATATGTCATGCTAGTACGACTTAGAGATGACCATATAGCTTAGAGATGATGCAGGGGGCTCGTGTCATGCTAGATATGATCATACGAGTATAGATTATATGTGGTACACAACTTAGATATGATGCATTAGCATCATGCTAGATATGTCATGCTAGTACGGCTTAGAGATTATCATACATCTTAGAGATGACACAATGAGGCATTGATCTACATCATGCGAGTACAACTTAGATATGATGCACTTGCATCATGCTAGATATGCCATGTTAGTACAACTTAGATATGATGTATATGATACTCCAGATCACGCCAGTACAACTTAGATATGATTCATTCACATCATGCTAGTACAACTTAGAGGTGATACCGTTGATGACATTGTTAATGCGGGATGATATCATATGATATGATTTGATTGTTGTGGAGACTATATGTCTTTGGATAGTATTTGTATGCTATTGTAGTGGATGTGCTCCACTAGTAGTGATTGTGTGTCACTGGTTAGTAGTTGTGTGCTACTAGGAGTGGTTGTGTACCATTGGACAATAGTTTTGTACTACTATGGATAGACATAATTGTGTTCTATTGGATGGAATTGTTTTGATTGCCATAGAGACTACCACTAGTGTTGGAGATTATTTTCACCTAAATGGATAGTGAGATGATGTAGAGGCATTAATCTACATCATGCGAGTACAACTTAGAGATGGTGCATTGACACCATTCTAATACGACTTAGAGATGATGTAGATGGTACTCCACATCATGCTAGATATGATCATGATAGTACAACTTAGATATGATGCAAAGCATCATGATAGTACAACTTATATATGATCATACAACTTATAGATGATGTAGTGGAGAGGATGGTTCTTGAAGCCATTGAGGACATTCAACATTTGTTGGGACATTCATTCTTCTAGGATGTATGTTCGGATTAGAAGAATGGTCATTGTATCACTCTATTGAGTGAGTGAATTATTTATCATCATGCTTGATTACTCAAATGGAGTATGACATCAAGAGATGATGTAGTTGATGCTATCAGATGATACTGACAGTGGTGATGTTTCTCATGTGATCTACATGATCATGAGATAACATGTGTGGCTATGATGATGCTACCAGCAGAATGGTATATTTGTGCTCAATACCATTACCATTAATACATCCCTAGCTAGGAGGGAGTGTTGATGTTACGGTAGCTGTGGGAGGTATTAACCTCCATGTGTAAACTTTGGCTAGAATATAATATTCCGGAAGAAAGAGAAACCCTAAACATATGTGTAGAAAACCTAGAAGACAAGTCAGCTCAATAAAAGAATTAATATTAAAGTATTAGATTCTAAAAGAACAAGTCGGCCTAGACAAGTGACAAGAACCACTATAAATAAGAGATGCTATAGTTCATTTGTACACACTCACTTCAATATCTCTCTCTCTCTCTCTCAAGGATGGTGAAATTTTGGAGCTGCAACTACAAGGATGGAAGTTGGATCTTATGGTATGGTTCTTCATCTCTCTCTCTAGTGCCATCTAGCCTAATATGTGCACCCTATCCTCTAATATCTCTTGGTTATCTGTTGGTTCTAGTGCTTCTTCTGGAATCATTTTATCTATAAAAGGTTATGGTGCTTAGGGGTGGCTACGTTCCTATGGTTGGGTGAAAATAGTGATATTGTCTATGGTAAAATGAGCACATCTTAACAAACGACACTTTGGAAAAATGATTAAGTATGCTAGAGGGTTATTTCTCTGTCCAAAAATTTTCCAACAGTGAAAAAATAACCTTCACGCTCCTTAAAGCTCTTCCCCATGTCAAAGGTTGGTGGGAAAATTACCATGAGAAACATGTCGGAGATGAGTCTGCAATTTTTTTGAGTGGATTTTGTTAATCCCCTTAAGGAGAAATACTACCCTATTGAAAACTATGATGACCAGTAGATGAGATGGAAAACTCTACATCAGGAGAGAGATCAGACGATGTCGTAGTACACCAACATATTCCATACCTTGCACACAAAGATATGTATTAAAGAATTTGAGTGCCACCTAGTCTTGAAGTACCATAGTGGCCTATGTAGGTACATCCAAATAGATATGGAGTTCTTCGACATCTCCTCACTGGAAATTCTTATCGATATGTTGTTAATATCGAGAAAAAGTTAAAGAAAAATAAAAGTGGGATTTCAACTCTACAAACCCATCGCAGTAGAAGCATGATAAAAGGTGTCCGTAATTCCCAAATCAAAGGACATATCAAGGATGGTCAGGCCTAGGAAAACCAGTCTCGGCCACCAACAATGAAGGGTAATGGGAAGTCGAAGGATATTGGAAAGTGGTGTGGGATCCATAAAATCCCTTGGAACAACACTGATGAATGTCGCTCCAAATAGTCATTGTTGGATGAGACGAAAGCCTCAGAGTCGGATGATGACTCAGACTCTAATTCAAAACTAAATAAGGGAAAATGAATCATTGACGCATAACCCAGTGTCACCTTCACTACCATAGAATTCTAGCCAAAGGAACTAGAGGAGCCTGAAGAAGGGGAACACCTCTTCCACTCACCAGATGTGGGTGAAGGGGACTCCCCTCCATTTCATTGTTGATAGTTGTATCCAAAAGACCCTAATCTCATCATAGGTCATAAAAATATTGAACCTAACAATGATATTTCATCCTCATCCATACACCTTCTATTGGCTTATCCAGGGAAAGGATATTGACGTCAACAAACAATGTTTCCTGCACTACGACATCAAACCCTTCAAAGATGAGGTATTGTGTGATGTTTCCCCCCTTGAAGTTTGTGATGTTATTTTAGGAAAACTATATATGTGAAAGCGTCATGTTGTTTATGAATCTAGGCCCTGTAGTGTCATTATTACTTTGGGAGGTCAAATCTATAGGTTATCGGAGGTAGTCCCAACTATTACAGTCTCTTTGATCTCCATGAAGTAGTGTCCAAAGGTGGTATCTCAGAACAAGAGATTTTTCCCCTTTATGGTCTAGTCAAAAGGTGAATGAAAGGTCACTGCAACTTCCAAAACCTTTTCATGAGGTCTCTCTACATAGCAACAATAGGTGGACAAGATCTTAGAAGAGCACAAAGAAATATTTTCCTCACATATCGGGGTGCGTTTGCAACATCAAGTAAAGCACTCAATTGATTTGAGACCCAATGCTCCTCTACCTAAATTCCTTGTATACAAGTGTTATGTTATGGAGAATAAAGAAATAAACCACCAGATCCAATTCATTCACGATTGGTTGGCCCCAAAGACACTGATTGAGATTCATAGCTTCTTGGGCCTCACCAACTTCTACTACAGGTTTGTGTTTGGGTTCTCTCATATCGCTTGGGCCCTTAGCTAGGTGACCAAGGGTGGAGTGAAGGCCAATATTGTTTGGGCCACGTCCCAACAGAAATCATTCAAGGATTTGAAATCTCGCATCTGCTGAGCACCAATCCTTATTCTACTAGACATGAAATGACCATTTGAGATTGAGTCAAATAATTCAAATCATGTTATCGTTGTATTCCTCACTCAACATGGGAATTCGATGGCCTATCACTATAGACACTATATGATTTTTTCACAGATACCCCACCTATGACAAAGAGACGCCCTATTATGTAGGCATGCCGACAATGGAAGCATTACATTCTAGAGAAGGAAATGATCATCCACATTGATCATATGACTCTGCAATTCATATGGAGATAGGGAAAGCTACATAATGACCACCATCATAAGTGGTCCATGTACCAACAACAATTCCACTTGAATATCAAGTACAAGAAGAGAATCATAGTTGAGGACACCACTAAGATCTTCTTGGAATTTGTTTGGGTTCATTTTGGGCTCCCATGGACCATTATTTCAGATTGAGACAGTAGGTTCTTGAGTACTTATTGTTCCATCCTATGGTCAATGATGGACACCAAGATGACCAAATCGACTGCCTTCCACCCACAGACTAATGGAAAAATAAAGGTAGTCAACAAGATGATTGTCCATATCCCGATGATGTACAATTCCCAACATCCATGCATACGGGATGAGAGCCTTCCTTATGTTTAACATAGCTACAATAGATCCCTCCACAACTCTATTGGACACAACCCTTTTCAGGTGTTCTTGGGGTTCCATCCATTGTCCCCATTGATGTATCTCTTCTCATTGCAGTTTCATAGGAAGAGTCCCCCCATGATCAGACCGAGGTTGATCAAGTAGCCAAATTTGTTGAGAGAATCCAACAAATTCATGAAATTTTGCATAAAACCAATTCCAAGTACAAGGAGTTCCATGATCAACATCGGGTACCACACAAGTTTCAGGTAGGAGATAAGGTATGATTGCATTTGCAAAAAAAGCGCCTAACATGACCCCATCGGACGCTCTTCCCACTTCGATATGGAACTTACACCATCACCAAGGTTGTGGGTGAGAATGATTTTGAATTAAGTATCCCACCTTTCCTTGGCTTGCACCTAGTATTTAATGTGGAATTGATTTGACCATATTTTCCACCTCTCTTGGACACTTCGAAAGCGATCGAGCAATTGTCCCCCAAGAAATCAATCCTAAATGCATTGAAAAAGATAAATTTGATCATATCATGGACACCAAGAGGAAGGGCACCTGCCAACAGATCATCCAAATCTATCAAATCCTCAAAGCAGGGCAACTTCTTCATTAGGGCAAGTGGCTCACCAGGAGTCAAATTCAGTAGAAGTTTCCCCATTTGATGGAGGAACTAGATGCAATGGGGACCGTTGCTTCCTAAGGGGGGATGAATGATCTAGTTGGATATTTTTTGGCCACCAACCTATTCCACTAATTCAAAAAAATTCCACATCCTGGTAGTTTTTCTACAATTTTTTGGGTCCTAAACTTCTGAGGTCGTTTTGAGGCCCTAAACGATGTTTTTTTTTGGCTCAACAACGCCTAAAGAGTATTTGAAGGTAGATTCTTAGTCGAATGGAATGTGAGCTCCTTTACTAGACCTTTCTGATAGGGTACCGAGCATCCCAAACGGATTTTGTATGCAAAAGTTGTGCCCCCGAGAGGTTGGTGTATCAACTAACCACATCAAGGCCCATAAACTCTTTGGTGTTTAATCTTCTGGGGTTAGGGATTTGTATGTTTAGGGTTTTCTCATTAATTATTTATGTTAAAAGGGCTTTTTGTCCTCTTTTTAATCAACATATTGTGAATGAGTGTATCCATCACATATCTATATTCAGAGATAAGCTACCACCATTCTAGCTAGCTTGTGTGCTTTGCAGTTTACAATCTTTTGTATTTTAGACAATCATTAATAGAATATGAATTTAACTCTATTACTATGTTTCTTGCAATATCTATTTGTGATTCCTTGTTATATATTTTCCTTCATGTCATTCTCAATATAATTTGGATAAGTGGCATCAAAGAAGTTTTCTCCTTTTCATTTGTTAGTGCATGTCCCCAATGAGGTTAGGGTATGGAGATTTGGGTCTCGAGATAATTTCTCTTGAGGACACCCGCTCTCATTATTCCAAACGATCTCCCATGGTGGAAGAAAAGAGAGATGATGGGGAAAGATATCCTATCAAATTATTGCTTGAGGAATCCCTCACATAACATAGGAACGATATGAATTATAATTTCTCCCAGAGCATTCGAAAACTGCCAACAACAAGGGTGAAACCTTCAACCAACAATCACTTCAAAGGTGCGACACCCTTCAAGGTAAAAATTAACTTTGATATTCCTTTATTTGAAGGCCATATAGACGTCGACATTTTGGAAAAATGGTTAATTCTACTAGAGGGTTATTTCTCTGTCCAAACTTTTCCCAACAATGAAAAAAACACCTTTGCATGCCTTAAAGCTCTTCCCCATGTTAGATATTGGTGGGAAAATTACTGTGATAAACATGCTAGAGATGAGTCTGCAATTTTTGGGTCATAACCCACTTGGGTGACTTTTTTTCATTCCCTCGAGGAGAAATACTACCCTTTTGGAAACTACGATGACTAGTACATAAGATGTACAACTCTGGGTCAGGAGAGAGACTAGACGTTGTCGGAGTATACAAACATATTCCATACCTTGTGAAAAATGTTGGGTATTAAAGACTTTGAGTGACACCTTATCTTGAAGTACCATAGTGTCCTACATAGGTACCTCCAAACAAATATGGAGTTCCTACACATCTTCTCACTGGGAGATTCTTACTGATATGCTATCAATATCGAGAAAAAGTTCAAGCAAAAGAATAAGTGGGATTTTAGCTCTGCAAAACCATCACAACATAAGTGTGGTAAAGGTGACTCTAACTCCCAAAGAAAAGGACAAAGAAAGGATGGCCATTGTTACACGTCAAAATTACTCATCTGGATAAGTGTTGCATGTCCCTCTCAATTGTCGTAAGTGTCGGATCTTCCTTACAACTTTCGCAAGTGTCGCAAGTTGGTCACAAGTGTCGCAAATGATGTTCAGACATACTGCCATGACGAACGAAACTAGGGAAACACTTATAACATCTCATATTCTTGATTTGAAGGAGGAGAACTAGTTTACTGAAGACAAATAGCCCTTGACACCTGAAAAGAGCCCTGAAACAAAGGTTTTGAGGAGGAGCGCTCCCCCATTTCAGCCCTAGAAGCGTTGGCGCTCCCCTACAAGGCTTCAGGGAGTGTTATAACTCTCCCCAGCCCCCTCTGAAGGAGCGTTTCTCATATTGGAAGCACTGGCGCTCCCCTAAGGCTTACTAGGGAGCGCTACAGCGCTCTGATGCCCCTTCTAAGGGAGCGCTGCCTAATCTGAGGTAGTAGTTGGCCTGTTGAGGAGAATAAGGGGAGAATCTTTCGAGATTAGGAGGCAGTTGTGTCCAAATTCTTGGTTTCATCAAGAGATCCCTGATCTAAGGAGAAGGTTCCCATTTTTTTCTAAACATAACTCAAGAGGTTAAGCTCCTCTTAACCTATATAAACAGGCTCTATGATGGTGGAAAGGGGGGAAGAACTGAAGATATGAAACTTATGATCTTGGAGGAAGCTCACAGTCAGCCAAAGGAGAGTGATCAGTGAAGCTGTTGTTATCCAGGTTGTGGAGCTTTCAGGCAAGGGTTAGACGAAGAGGGCTTGACGAAGCTGTCGCATTCGCATCTATGATTGTAAGTACTACTGTCGTTATTCTCATCAATATGACATGCTTGGCATGTTTCTTTCTAGTTTGTGTCTAATGTCACATGAACTTATCATTAATTGATAGATCTATTTTCAAGCTAATATCAATAGAGTAGGAAGTGGTCGTATATTGCTTTGTCCACGGAACTCAGCGAGGAGCAAAGGATTAGAGCGCAACTCGGAGCGTGCAGGGACAAACGTCGATAAAAGGTACCTCTGTCATCCTTCCTTCTCATGTGTTAGTTTAGATAGATTTGAAAGGAAGTCAGTGTCCATGTTAAGCATTTTCTGTCTAGAGTTAGGTTCAAGATCTTAGAGGCGATCTACCTGTCCACAGGGAGATTTTCCTACAACAGAAACTGGCGACTCCACTGGAGAGATAGCCTCAAATTGAAACTTCTTGTTTGGATTTTTATCCTCATTGACCTTGTTCTATCCCTTGATTGTTTCAGACCTGGTCCACTCCTCTTTTGATTAGTTTCACGAGCTGATTGGCTCTTTACCTCATCACACTCAACACAATTGTCGAAATTGAATTGCAATTTTTTGATTTTTTGACATTTCTGGGACTTTTAGACCTTGGCGCCCCTGTCCTAGTGTTAACAGAGTGTCAGCGTTCCCCCATAGATTTTCATAGAGCGCTATAATGCTCCTTTCCTTTGGCAACAGAGCGCCAGCCTCTTTTTGGCCCAAAAACCCTCCAGAACTGCCTTTTTCAGGGTTTGCCTCTGTGTCTCTTTTGCTGAGTGACCTAGTGAGTCAATGTTTCTTCCCTTTCAGCCTTGACATCTGTCTTTTTGAAGAATAAACATCTTGTTAGTTGGATCTTGTAGCCTTCTTCACTATTTTTCATTGAGTTTTTCTTGTTGAGTGAAGTTTGAAACCCATGCATTGTTTTTCTCTCCTCATCAGTTGAGTAAAAACCCTAGTGAAGGTCATCAAAGGCCTATAGACCTCTTCATCTCAATTTCAGTCAAGGTCATTGTTCTTCAACTTTTTCTTTTGGGTGTGAAGGTTGTTTTTCTCTTTGATTGTTTCTCTTCTTTCGCTTTTCATTTTGATTGCTACGAAGGGTGCATTGTTTGTGTGACTTTTTCTTGTGCTAGTTTGGTTTTCATTCATATAAGAAAGATAATTAGCAAGATGAGCATTGTGTTGTATTGATCATCACTCATATGCAAACAATAAAAAACATCTTTATGATTGATTGTGCATATTAGAAGGCATTTAAAAGTTTTTTCATTACATCAGGATTTGATTGAGAAAAGAATCGTTTGAGGACATTCCTTATTTGTGCATGATTAGTGAAAAGAACTCTCTCTCTCCCTTAGCTAGACGTTCATTGAAAGGAAATGACTGCTTATCATGTTTCATGCACTCTTTGGGTCTGAGTCATAATTCCATTTGTTTCACTTCCATGCACCCTTTTGCATAAAGAACAACCATAAAAATCAACGCTAATTAAAAGTTATCTAGAACCTTTTCTTTTCTAAGATCCTCCACCAACAGTAGACTAGGCTTAGTACTTTGGATTAGGGCTGTGAGCATAACTCTCCAAAGTTTCCAAAACAAATAGTAGCATCCTGAGTTAGGGAGAGTAAATCTAGTTATCGTATAAGTCTGCCTGGGATCCCCCTCTCACACAGGGGTTACACACGAGGTCGCATTTGGTTGAGATATGGGACTAACCCTCCGTGGTTTAACTGATTATGGTGGTCGGATCGTATTATGGGGATCACTTT
>SNQJ01S0008297.1:155655-204787 GCA_010110895.2 Picea sitchensis | reverse complement strand
CCCCCCCGGGAATAAATGGTATCCATTGCATTGAGTTCCCCCATTAGGTGAGGAAACTTTTGCTGGATTTGACCTCATGTTGGCCACTTACCTTAGTGTAGGAGTTGCCCTGGCTTGAAAACCTAATAAAGTTGGATCCGCTGATGGCGAGTGCCCTTGACCTGTGTGTCCACTATCTGATCAGTGGATGCTTGTTCCATGCAATCAAGGTTGAGCTTTGTTGGTGTCAGTTGTTTTGCGATCTCAGGGGTGTCCAATAATGGTGGAATATATGGCCGAAGGAGGGCCACATTGAATACCGGATGCAAACCAAGGAAGGGTGGAGTGTTGAGCTCAAAATCATTGCTACCCATAGCCTTGGTGATAGTGTAAGGCCCATAACGAAGTGGGCAAAGCTTCTGATGGGGCCTGGTGAGACACTCCTTCTGCATATGTAACCAGAATTGTTTTCCAACCTGAAACTGGTGTGGTACCCTGCTTTGATCATGGCGTTGCTTGTACTTAGCATTGGATTTCTGAAAATATCTTGAACCTATTGGCGGATGTGTTGAATCCGCTCAATGAACTTGGTAGCTTTGTCCATCACAGAATGATCAAGGGAAGAGTATGTCTATGCAATGGCAAGAGGAAGTGCAACATCAATGGGTCCCAAGGGTTGGAATCCTAGACCCACCTAAAATGGGCTATGGCTGGTGGAACTATGGACAACCCTATTGTAACTGTGTTGGACATATGGGAGACTCTCGTCCCCTGTACGTGGATGCTTAGAATTATACATGCGCAGGATGTGCACAATCATCTGATTGATGAACTATGTTTGGCCATCGGTTTGGGGGTGGAAAGCAGTGTTTTTTGTGATCTTGGTGTCCAACAGAGACCAGAGACTCGACCAAAAGGTGTTGAGGAACCTGTTGTCTCGGTCGGAGATGATGGTCTGTAGTATCCCAAAGTGGACCCACACTTGTTCGAAGAAGAGTTTGGCAGTATATGTCATTGTGACATTCTTCTTATAGTTTGTGAGGATGGCCATCTTCAGAAACCGATCAACGACCACAAACACACAGTCATTTCCTTGCTTGGTGGACGACAATCCAGTCATGTAATCCATTGAGATGGATTCCCAAGGCTTCTCAGGAATAGGAAGAGGCATGTATAAGCCTTGTTTCTTGATGGATGGATTAGAAATGGCGTAGGCAGTGAAATATCTGATATACTTGTTGACGTTTTGTCGAAGTTTTGGCCAATAAAAATGTTTCTGAAGAACAACCATAGTTTTCTCTCGCCAAAATGTCCTGCCACCCAACTATAGTGGTCTTTCCAAATCAGCTTTGCACGATCGCTTGTAGGAACATAGATATGACCCAGGTGGCATAAGAGTTTGTCCTCAATGTGAAAATCCGTGACAGTTGTGCCTGTACCCAAGAGCTGGTAGGTGGTGGCGAAGTTTAGATCTTGATGATAAATTTGGGGCCACTCAGATGCTTCATGTCCACATGAATGGAGCATAGTGGTGAGTGAAACCACAGGAGGCTGGCCGAGGAAGTCAGCAACATGATTGGAGATACATGTCTTATACTTAATGTTGATATGGAATTATTGCAGGTAGGTGGACCACTTCTGATGGCGGTCATTCTGCAATTTCCCTTGTGTCTGTATGAACTGTAGAGGCTTGTGATCAGTGTGTATCATTGTCTCTTTCCCTAGAAAGTAATGTTTCCATTGACGATAAGCTTGTACAACATAATACATTTCCTTGTCATAGGAGGGGTATTTTTGGACCGTATTGGAGAGTGTCTCACTATGGTATGGCACCGAATGCTCGTCCTGAGTGAGAACTATGCCCACAGCATAGTCAGATGCATCAGTCTCAATAATGAATGGTTGTTGCAGATAGGGAAATGAGAGTACTGGAGCTGAGCACAAGCGATGCTTCAGATCATTGAATGCTCGTTGCTACTCCTTCCCCCACACAAAATTGGCCCTACCACCGCCCTTGGTCACTTGGTTGAGGGCCCATGCAATATGGGAGAATACCAACACGAACCATTGATAGAAGTTGGCTAGTCCCAAAAAGCTATGAAGCTTGGTCAGTGTGGTCGGAGCTAGCCAGTCACGGATGACTTGGATCTTAGTTGGATCAACATGTACCCCATGCTCATCAACAATGTAGCCCATGTATTGGACCCGTTCATGCCAAAAGAGCATTTTTCCAAGTTGGCATAAAGTTGGTGCTGCCGCAGAGTGCTCAAAACCTGTTGAATATGCCGCATGGGCTCCTCCCACGTTCTGGTGAATATGAGGATGTCATCCAAATATAATTCCACAAAGGATTTGGTGAAGGGTCTCAATACATCATCCATCAATCTCATGAAAGTGGTTGGTGCATTTTTTAAGCCAAAGGGCATGAATAGCCATTCGTAGAGGCCTTCTTTAGACTTGAAGGTTGTCTTCCATAGATCAGTTGGTTCAATGGGAACCTGGTGGTAGCCAGACTTTAGGTCAATCTTGCTGAAGAACTTGGCCCCCTTAAGTTGGTCAAGAAGGTCATCAATCCTGAGAATGGGGTAGCATTTCCTGTCTCTGATTTTGTTTAAGGCTCTGTAATCAATGCAGAGTCGCCAAGTCCCGTCCTTCTTCTGCACCAGTACAATTGGGATTCCGCAAGGGGAGGAGTTGCGTCTGATGTGGCCCTTTTGAAGAAGGTCACGGATCTGACGCCTAATTTCATTATTCTCCATCAGCGAGCACCGATAGACTAGTCCATTAGGTAGAGGTTTGTCGGGGGTCAGATCAATTGGATGCTTGAATTGGCAGTGTGTTGATACCCCTGTAGGTGAGGAGAAGATATCTCTATATTCTTCTATGATCCCGTCCACTTGTTGTTGCTGCAAAGAGAGGCATTGTGTAGAGGCCACAGATGTGGTGGTGACCTTTTGCTTACTGTGATCACGGATCACAAAGAAGATGAACTTCCCGGTCTGTGAAATGACCTTACTGCATTGCTTAGTAGAGATTAAAGAAATAGAAGTAGGCGGCACTACCTCTGGGATCTTGTACAATCAAAAAGCAATAATAACAGTGCGGGGTCTAGAATCATACAAATCATGATGCTTCCACAAATATGGTTGTCCTAAAATAAAATCACAAAATTCAAGGGGAGAAATATCACACAGTACCTCATCTTTGAAAGGCTTGATGTCATAGGGAAGACGACACTGTTGGCTGACACAGAAATATTTTCCTTGGCAAAGCTACCCGATGGTGTAGGGATGTAGGTGCGGCGTCATTGACAGGTCCAACCACTTGATGACCTCTGCTGAAATTAGGTTCTTCTGACTACCGTTGTCAACAATGAATTGAATCAGATCCCCCTTAACCCACATCTACAAGTGAAAGAGGCGTGCCCCTTCCTCTGGTTCTTCTAGTTCGCTTGGCCGAAATTTGGTGGTAGCGATAGTGGCACTAGGTTCAACATCGATAATTTGATTCCCTCCTTCAGGATTTGACTCAGAATCAAAATCGACCTCTGACTCGGAAGCCTTCAACTCGGCCACAAGGGATTGCGTGGAGCAGCATTCTTCGGTGTTGTGCCAAGGACTTTTATGGTACTCACACCATTTTCTCGTGTCCTTTTTCATCTTCTCATTTCCCTTCTTGTGCTACGGCTTGGACTGGCTGTCCTGAGGGCATCCATATCGACTCAGTCCCTTGCTGTGTGGGTTGGGGCTACATTTTCCCTGCTTCAGCTGTGAGGGGTTTGCAGATCCAAACTCTTATTGTTTCTGCTTAAATTTTCGGTCGATCTTGACAGTGTATCTATAAGTCATTCCTAATGAGGCAATGTCCATGAACTCCATTTTTGTTTGAATGTATCTATTCAAAGAGCCACGGTATTTGAGCACCAGATGACACTCAGAGTCTTTGATACCCAATTTGGTGTGTATGGTATGGAAAATATTGGTGAAGTTTGGTACTGTCTGGTCTCTTTCTTGACGTAGGGTGGTCCATCTGGTGTACTAGTCCTCGTAGCTTCCAACGGGGAAAATTGTTATTTAATGGTGTCTCGGAAGGAATCCCATGTAGTGGCCACCACAAACATTGCAGATTTCTCCACGGCCCTTTGCTCAGAGTAAGTATCCCACAAATCTTTAACATGGGGAACGACCTTAAGGAGTGAAAAAGTGATATTTTCCCTATCGGAAAAATTGTGGACCGAAAAATATCCTTCGAGCAGATTCAACCATTTATTTATAGCATTCGCATCTTTCAGTCCTTCAAATAATGGAATATGAAAATTTACATGTACCTTGAAGGGGGTTGCATGGCCACTTGATGAAGATGCTTCTCCCGTGGGAAACTGTCAAAGGATTTATGTGAAGTTGTCCATCATTTCATTCCTTTGTCGTATGAGGGATTCCTCGAGAAACATTTTAATAGGATATCCTGCTCCATCATCTTTCTTTTCGTCTCCCATGGGTTGTTGTCGGGCTCGGCATGGTCGATATTCTAATGGATCAATTCCCAACTTCTTGTACCCAGCCCCTATCGGGGACATGAAAGAAGAAAAATAAATGAAGAGCAGACCTCTCTGATACCACTGATCTGGATTTAGGAGCGGAATGAAATGATTAACAGAATTAATACAATAAACATAGAGATATGAATAATAACACAAATATCTAGTGAACAATATCTTCTATTAAATAATAAAATGGGATGAAACTATAAAACTGCAGAACTAAAAACTTTCTCGAATGGTGGTAGCTATCTCTGAGAAGAGATGTGGCTGCTACGTGCATACATCTAAGAATAATGGATTACAATGAGGCTCCATAGGCCCTTTTGATATTACTCATGAATGAAAAAACCCTAGAAATCCAAAAACCTAACCCTAGAAGGTGAAACGCCAAAATTCGTGTGGGCCTTATGGGTAAGTTGGTGTAATTTGGTACCTCAACTTCCTAGGGTCGTAAATTTTTCATACGACCTTCGTTTTAGGCACGTAATATCTCGTTGGAAAGGTCTTTTAGAGAACAACACATTTTTCCATCAAACTCTGACTTTGTCTACAATTTGATTGTGGCGAGCCAAAAAAACAACGTTTAGGGCCCCAAAACGACCCCGGAAGTACAACAAGATGTGATGACATGAAAACATACAAAATAAGCCAGATGGATTAGGCGAGAGGCCACCCATATCTGCCTGGAGGATGTGTGGGGCTTCAGACATCCCCAGAATAGTATAACCCACAATTACAAAGTAGTACAGAAGAACGTGTTGAACAAAAAATGGACACGAGGAGCCAAATGGAATAGGTGGGTGGCCACCAATATCCACTTGGATAAATCCTCCCCCCTTAGGAAGCAATGGTCTCCATTGCATTGAGTTCCCCAATTAGGTGAGGAAAAGTTTGCTAGATTTTGCCTCGAGTGAGCCACTTGCCTTGGTGTGGGAGTTTCCCTGCCTTGACAACTCAATAAAGGTGGATCCACTACTGCAATTTCCCTTGAACTGTGTGTCCACTATCTGATTAGTGGATGTTTGTTCCATGTAGTTAGGGTTGATCTCTGTTGGTGTCAATTGTTCTGCGATCTCAGAATTGTCCAATAATGGTGGAAAATATGGCTAAAAGAGGGCCGCATTCAATACTGGATGCACACCAAGGAAGGGTGGAGTGTTGAGCTCAAAAGCATTGCTACCCACATCCTTGGTGATAGTGTAAGGCCCATAACGAAGTGGGTGAAGCTTCTGATGGGGACTAGTTAGATGCTCCTTCTGCAGATGTAACCAGACTTTGTCGCCAACCTGAAATTGGTGTGGTACCATGTGTTGATCATGGTGCTTCTTGTACTTAGCATTGGATTTCTGGAAAATCTCCTCAACCTGTTGGCAGATGTGGTGAATCTGCTCAATGAATATGGTGGCTTTGTCAATCATAGACTGATCAGGGGAAGACTCTGTCTGTGCGATGGCAAGAGGAAGTAAAACATCAATGGGTCCCAAGGGTTGGAATACCAGACCCACCTGAAATGGGCTATGGTTGGTGGCACTATGGAGAGCCTTATTATAATTGTGTTGGACATATGGGAGACTCTCATCCCATGTATGTGGATGCTTAGAATTGTACATGCACAAGATGTGCACAATCATCCAATTGACAACCTCTATTTGGCCATCGGTTTGGGGGTGGAAAGAAGTGGATTTTGTGAGCTTGGTGTCCAATAGAGACCAGAGGATCGACCAAAAGGTGTTGAGGAACTTGTTCTCTCGGTCAGAGATGATGGTTTGTGGTATCCCAAAGTGGACCCACACTCGTTCGAATAATATCTTGGCAGTATCTGCCGCTGTGACATTCTTCTTACAGGTTGTGACGATGCCCATATTTGAAAACCGATCAACAACCACAAACACATAGTCATTTCCTTGCTTGGTGGACGGCAAGCCAGACATGTAATCCATTAAGATGGATTCCCAAGGCTTCTCGGGAATAGGAAGAGGGGTATATAAGCCTTGCTTCTTGATGGCTGGCTTGGAAATGGCATAGGCAATGCAATATCTGATATACTTGTCGACGTTTTGTCGAAGTTTTGGACAATAAAATTGTTTCTGAAGAACGACCATAATTTTCTCTATGCCAAAATGTCCTGCCACCCGACTGTAGTGGGCTTCCCAAATCATCTTTGCATGCTCATTTGTAGGAACAAAGAGATGGCCCAGGTGGCATAAGAGTCCATCTTGAATGTGAAAATCAATGACAGTTGCGCATGTACCCAAGAGATGGTAGGTGGTGGCGAAGTCTGGATCTTGCTGATAAAGTTGGGGCCATTAAGATGCTTCATGTCCACATGAATGGACCACAGTGGTGAGTGCAGCCACAGGAGGCCAACTGTGGCATTCAGCAACACAATTGGAGATATATGTCTTATGGAGATATATGTATTATACTTGATGTTGAGATGGAACTGATGCAGGTAGGTGGACCACTTATGATTGTGGTCGTTCTGCAATTTCCCCCATGTCTGTATGAACTGCAAAGGATTGTGATTAGTGTGTATGATCGTCTCTTTCCCCAGAATGTAATGTTTCCATTGACGACATTCTTGTACAATGCAATACATTTCCTTGTCATAGGTGGGGTATTTTCGGACCATATCAGAGAGTGTCTCACTATGGTATGCCACCAGATGCCCTTGTTGAGTGAGAACTGTGCCCACAACATAGTCAGATGCTTCAGTCTCAATATCGAATGGTTGCTGCAGATCAGGAAAGGAGAGTACTGGAGCTTAGCATAGGCGATGCTTCAGATAATTGAATTTGTGTTGCTTCTCCTTCTCCCACGTGAGCTTGTCCCTACCACTTCCCTTGGTCGCTTGGCTGAGGGCCCATGTAATATGGGAGAATCCCAACACGAATTGTCGGTAGAATTTGGCTACTCCCAAAAAGCTCCGAAGCTCGATCAGTGTGGTTGGGGCTGGCCAGTCACAGATGATTTAGATATTATTTGGATCAACATGTACCCCATGTTCATCAACAATGTAGCCCAAGTATTAGACCATGTTCATGCCAAAAGACCATTTTTCCAAGTTGGCATAAAGCTTGTGATGTCGCAGAGTGCTCAAAACCTGTTGAATATGCCGCATGTCCTCCTCCCATGTTCTGTTGAAGATGAGGATGTCATCCAAATATACTACCACAAAGGAGTTGTTGAAGGGTCTCAATACATCATCCATCAATCTCATGAAAGTGGTTGGTGCATTTGTTAAGCCAAAGGACATGACTAGCCATTCGTAGAGACCTTCTTTAGACTTGAAGGTTGTCTTCCATACATCAGTTGGTTCGATGGGAACCTGGTGGTAGCCAGAATTTAGGTCAATCTTGTTGAAGAACTTGCCCCCCTTGAGTTGGTCAAGAAGGTCATCAATCCTGGGAATGGGGTAGCCGTTCCTGAATGTGATTTTGTTTAAGGCTCTGTAATCAATGCAAAGTCACCAAGTCACGTCCTTCTTCTGAACCAATACAATCGGGCTTCCGCAAGGGGAGGAGCTGGGTCTGATGTGCCCCTTTTGAAGAAGCTTGTGGATCTGATGCCTGATTTCATCATTCTCCATCAGTGAGCATCGATAGATTGTTCCATTAGGTAGAGGTGCATCATGGGTCAGATCAATTGGATGCTTGACTTGGCAGTGTGTCGGTACCCCTATAGGTGAGGAGAATATGTCTCTATATTCTTCCACGATCCCATCCACTTGTTGTTGCTGCAAAGAGAGGTGATGTGTAGAGGCCATGGATGTGGTGACGACCTTCTACTTATTGTGATCATGGATCACAAATAAGATGAACTTCCTGGTCTATGAAATGACCTTAATGCACTGCTTAGCAGAGATTAAATAAATAGCAGTAGGCGGGGCTACCTCCGAGATCTTGTACAATTTTCTACCCAAAGTAATAATAACACTGCAGGGTCTAGACTCATACACAACATGACGCTTCCACAAATATGGTTGTCCTAAAAGAACATCACAAACTTCAAGGGGACCAATATCACATAGTACCTCATCTTTGAAAGGCTTGGTGTCATAGGGCAGACGAAACTGTTGGATGACAAAGAGATCTCTTGCTTGGAAAATCCATCCAATGGTGTAGGGTTGTGGGTGCGATGTCTTCGGAAGGTCCAGCCGCTTAACGATATCTGCTGAAATCAGGTTCTTTTGACTACCGATGTCGAGAATGAAATGAATCAGAGCCCCCTTGACCCACATTTGCGAGTGAAAGAGGCATTCCCCTTCCTCTGGTTATTTTGGTTCCCTTGGATGGACTTTGGTGGAAGCTATAGTTACAATGGGTTCATCATCGATAATCTACTTCCTTCCCTTAGGATTTGACTAGGAATCAGAATCAACCTCTGACTCGAAATCCTTCATCTCGGCCACGTGGGACTTCTTGGAGCGGAATTCTTCGATGTTGTGCCAAGGAATTTTATGGTACTCACACCATTTTCCTGTGTCCTTCTTCGTCTTCTCATTGCCCTTCTTATGTTGCGGCTTGGAATGGTTGTCTCGAGGGTGGCCATCTCGACTCGGTTCCTTGTTGTGTGGGTTGGGGATGCCTTTGCCCTGCTTCGGCTGTGAGGGATTTGCAGATTCAAACTCTCATTGTTTCTGCTTAAATTTCTGATCGATCTTGACAACGTATCTATAAGTCGTTCCCAATGAGGCGATGTCTAGGAAATCCATTTCTGTTTGAATGTATCTATGCAAAAAGTCACGGTATTTGAGCACCATATGACGTTGAGATTCTTTGATACTCAATTTGGTGTGTAGGGTATGGAAAATATTGGTGAAGTTTGGTACTGTCTAGTCACTTTCTTGACGTAGGGTGGTCCATCTGGTGTACTGGTCCTTGTAGCTTCCAACAGGGTAGTATTGTTCTTTAATGTCGTTCCGGAAGGAATCCCATGTAGGGGCCACCACAAACATTGCAGATTCCTCCATGATCCTTTTCTCATAATAAGTATCCCACCAGTCTTTAACATGGGGAATGGCCTTGAGGAGTGCAAAAGTGATCTTTTCCCTATCGAAAAAATTATGGACCGAAAAATATCCTTCGAGCATATTCAACCATTTATCTACAACATTTGCATCTATCGGTCCTTCAAATAATGGAATATCAAAATTTACCTATACCTTGAAGGGGGTTGCATGGCCATTTGATGAAGATGCTTCTCCCGTGGGCAACCATCGAAGGATCTGCGCAAAGTTGTCCATCATTTCGTTCATTTGTCACGCGGGGGCTTCCTCGAGCAAAATTTTAATATGATCTCCTGCTTCATCATCTTTCTTTTCATCTCCCAAGGGTTGTTGTCGAGCTCGGCGTGACTGATCTTGTAGTGGCTCGATTGGTTCGAGTCCCAAATTCTTGTACCCAAACCTTGTCGGGGACATGCACGAAGAAAAATAAATGAAGAGCAAACCGCTCTGATACCACTGATCCAGATTTAGGAGAGGAACGAACTGATTAAGAGACTGAATACAATAAACACAGAGATATGAAGAATAACACAAATATCCCATGAACAATATCTTCTACTAAATAATGAAATAGGTTGAAACTGTAAAACTGCAGAACTGAAAACTTGCTCAAATGGTGGTAGCTATCTCTGAGAAGAGATGTGGCTTCTACGCACATCCGTTTGAGCATAGTGGATTACAATGAGGCTTCAGAGGCCCTTTTGATATTACTCATGAATGCCAAAACCCTAGACATCCAAAAACCTAACCCTAGAAGGTGAAATGCCAAAAGTCATGTGGGCCCTATGGGTAAGTTGGTGTAATTTGGTACCTCAACTTCCTAGGGTCGTAACTTTTGCATACAAACTATGTTTTAGGCGTGTGATAGCCCATTGGAAAGGTATTTCAGAGAGATACACATTTCGCTGTCAAACTTTAACTTTGTCCACAATTTGACTATGGCGAGCCAAAAAAACAACATTTAGGGCCCCAAAATGGCCCCGAAAGTACAACAAGATGTGCTGACATGAAAACATACAAAATAAGTCAGTTGGATTAGGCGAGAGGCCACTTGTATCCACCTGGAGGATGTGTGGTGCTTCAGACAACCCCAGAAATGTAGAACCCACAATCACAAAGCAGTATAGAAGAACGTGTTGAACAAAAAATAGACTCGAGGAGCTAGTTGGAATAGGTGTGTGGCCACCAATATCCACCTAGATCATGGTAGCACCTAGCATGCAGTGAAAGGAAAATGCTAGGTTGAACATAATTTTTACTCCACGACTATACCTTTCCAATGAGCTATCGAGGAACCCAAATGGAGAATGTATGCAAAAGTTGTGCCCCCAGGAAGCTGACGTATCAACTTACCACAACAGGGCCCACAAACCTTTTGGAATTTCATCTTTTGAGGTTAGGGTTTTGGATGTTTAGGGTTTTCTCATTGATGATTTATGTTAAAAGGAATTTTTGGCCTCTTTGTAATCAACTTCTTGCGAATGAGCATAGTCGTCACATCTCTATATTCAGAGATAATTTACCACCATTCTAACTAACTTGTGTGCTTTGAATTTTACAATGTTTTGTATTTCAGACAGTCATTAATAGAATCCGAGTTTAGTTGTATTATTGTGTTTCTTGCAATACCTTTGTGTGTTTACTTGTTATAATTTTCCTTCATGTCATTCTCAATGTAATCTAGATCATTGATATAGCTTAGATACCATTGTTTATTAGTTTGTAGATATGAGACTTAGAGCTCAAGTAGTGTACAAGGTTCTAGGGTTGTTGCTTACTTGATCATGGATTCCCTCTGGAGCAAAGTTTCCATGGTGGAATTGAATGATTATGGTAGATTCTTGTGGATCTAGATCCATGGCTTTTCACCCCTTCCTTGAGACTGGTCATTAAGGCTTGCTACTTTCTTCCTAGAACCTAGTGACATGAACAATATTCTATCAATATATAGACAATCTTTAGACTCTTTTACATTGAAGGAATTTCCCAGAAGTAGAGAGTTTACTTGAGGAGATGGCAATAAAGGGTATCAAATTTTATGTTATGATTTTGACAACAATTATTTGAGCTTTTTTTCAAATTCCAAACTCTGTGGTGCAATAACAACATATGAATATGGAAAAAATAAAGGCCAGGCTGATTTACTGGTTGGAACACATCTTTGGATAATGAAATGGGATTGGATCCATCTAGGATTAGAGTTTGTTAGAGATAATTCCTAATTAATGCCACTACTAGAGTTTAGGGATTGGATTTGGTTTGCTGGAGGATGTTGAGAGATTCTCTCAACCTCTCCCTCGGAGAATGGAATAAGTTGGATCTCACAACACTTATTTAAGTGTGATGTATCTTTGTTCATTGTATGCAATACAAACTATTATTTCTGTGTGTGAATCATGTGCAATGGATGCTCTTCCAATTTCTAAACTGGTATTAGAGCGAGTTGCATAGGGTTTGAGAAATCGCTCATTTCTACGTTGGTTCTATTTTATTTGAGAGCTGCATAGAGGAGTCGCTTAGTGAAAGATGGGGTTTGTGAGGCATTGTCGGAATGAACACATTGTCGAAAAAGAGAGGAGTCGCCTGATTTGAAGCTGCCATTCTCAGAAGCTAACTGGACTATGGCCAAGACTCTGTATGGAGCGTGCAGTTGTTGATTGCTTAACACAATCATTGTTTTGATAGTCATCCATTGAATTCATTATGCTCGATTATATACACTACTCTTGAAGAATTGATGAAAGACTTTGTTCGGTGCGCAAGAAGGCTCAACATGAATTGACTTTCAGTTTGCATATGACTGCCACTGTGGAGTGTTGGAGAGCCATTGGAGCACTTAAAATGTAGTTATCCATTAGCCATCGATGTGTCTGTTGCGATCGTTGAAGAAGTGAGAGCCATCATTAGAGCAATGAATTTTCAATGAAATGAGAGTACACGAAACTCATAGTTGATGCTTGATGGAGGAAATGCCGATAAAAAGAGTTGTTTTTTTATTATTCATTCAATTTATATATGAATATGTATCTCCCTCAAGAATTAAGTTTTGCTTATTATTTCTGCGCACAAGAGCCTTAGTAAACAAGATAGAGATTATAGTGAAGATTTGTATATATTCAAAGGTTGTGAAATGGATATTTTGTACTGTCCAAGAGTCCCACATGTTCAAGAACAAATGTTGAAGACCACAGAAAATCAGAGAGATCATGTATTACAGTTCTCTTCAACTACTGCAAATAAATTGAGTGCAGAACACCAGATTGCAAATGGTTGGATGCCATCGTATAAGGTCTACCTGTTTTTCTACTTATATATATATATATATATATATATATATATATATGTCTTTCTATGCGTGTTGTGAAAGTATGTGTGAGTTACAATTTAGTGAGTTTGAGAGATTATAAATTCAATGAATATGCATTGAATATTGTATGAGATCTTGGAATTTGAATCATATCGAGTCTAGTCAACTCAATGTATAAAGAGCAAAGATTGTTAGAATTGACTACTCTAACAAGTTGCAGGTGCAGAACGAAGATCCAAGATGATGGATTCAGTTCTTGTGTGTGTGTTACTTATGTTGTAAAGGAAGTAGGAACTCTTGTATCTTGATCCAAGCTGGCAGCCCCGGTTTCAAGAACAACTGTTCTTATTCAAAGTCACCTTGTATAATTGATTTTTGAAGACATTTTGTACCTAGACTGCCTTTCTACAAACTGATGGATAGTCGAAAGAGAAATATCTGATAGATGGAGGTATGTCCATAGGATGATTCATTACTTGACAACTTTTCTCATGGAAGCCCCGGTGAGACGAGTTTGTCAATATTATCTATTGTGCAAGTTCATGAATGATGATCTGAAACATTTATACTTTAAATGAGTTGAAAGGAGAGCTCGAAGAAGAGGAAGAGAAAGAGCGCAATCCAGAAGCGTCAGATTGGGTGTATGCATTGATGAGAATCATGCCAGACGAAGTGTTGTAACATTTTCTATTATGTGAAGTTTTGTAATGTAGGCATTAACTGGGGGTGTTAGAGATAATGCCTAATTAATGCCACTACTAGAGTTTAGGGATTGGATTTGGTTTGCTGGAGGATGTTGAGAGTTTCTCTCAACCTCTCTCTCAAAAAGTGGAATAAGTTGGATCTCACAACACTTATTTAAGTGTGATGTATCTTTGTTCATTGTATGCAATACAAACTATTATTTCTGTGTGTGAATCGTGTGCAATGGATGCTCTTCCAATTTCTAAATTACTCAGAACAGTTTTTGGACTTATTGCAATAGATTATTTTTCACTTGGATACTTTGAATGGGTAAATGTTGATTGGAAACTAAGCTCATATTGGACATAAGTATAACCATACACATGGTTGCCTATAATTGGAGACTCTCTTTTCAAAATATAGAGGCAGCGTCTAAAACTGATATCAATGCCCAATATACTGTATCTTGTAAAGAAGTTTGCACTAAATACCATGGAATGACCTCAGAGACCAATAAGTTGTTGGCCAGAAATGTAGATATTAGAAACTATTTTTTATCTCCTTCGGTTTGTTCCTCCAAAGATGTTGCAACGTGCAGATTAGTATGATCAGAAAGTGAAAATATTCCAGAAGGCACGCATTAATGTTTGTGTGTGAATGATATTGCTAGAACCAACTCTTGCCTAGAATTTGATAAAGTTGGAGATTCAGGGAACATGAAATGGTCATAGTTCAAAATCAAGATAATATTGGTGTTGACCATGCCCACTTAATTGGCAAATAAAAACTTTGGAATGCCAACGATATCTTGTTCTTTTGAAGCCATCTCACTTTGCTTGAAAGGTCATATGCACAATGTATCGTCTTTCACAATAGAATGGAAGACTCCAGACCAATTGGATATGAATCAGATACCTATGAGAGATATTCCTGTTAGCAGTTTTTCTTAATAGAGACTAAATTTATGTTTGTTATTTGCAGGACCTAGAACTTTCTAGATTTGAACCTGGTCTATATTGCAGCGGAATTTAATTGCATTAATACCTGGATCCATTTGATATTCGAACCCTCTGTTCCTCTTGCTACGATCCCTCTTGCACATAAACCCTTCTTTACAGACTGGAAATCGAGTTTCCCTCTCTTACCCTGCTGCCATACGCACCTTCAGATCGATGAGGATGGGTATTCTTGAAGGTTCTTTTATGGGCAGAGAGAGGACTGGTTTCCCCAAGACGGTTATTCTCCACCTGTCCATCAGAGTAGGAGATTCGACCATTCCGTTACCAAGAGCTACGGAAAACTGTGACGGCAGTTCTCGTAACTGTTTCTTCATATGGGTCATTTAAACACTAAATTTACGAAATTAGTCTTAGATTCTCCCACTTGGAACATATGATAACTTAATGTTAGAGTTTAACAGAGTAGACATTAGGTGCGCCATAAGTCATATTCGTCTTGGTTTTCAGTTTGGTCATCATAATACTATAATTAAACAACCTAGTAATGCGAGTCGTGACGGTTCCATGTCAATAAGGCGACATAGTCCCTTTCATGTACGACAACATTAGTAACTTGTTTAAATTAGTCTATAAACAAGGAGAGATTTCATGGATCGTAATAATGTCCTTGTCGGAGACTATTCTGTCATTGCCATTTATTCTCATGTGTACATGTACGTACACATTTAAAACGGGATTTATCAAACAGAAACAATTTTATTAAGATCTCAAAGTGTCAAAATAAAACAAACATCATTATGTGATCCATTTCATAAAAGTAGCAATTGTTATGTGCTACGTTCAATTTCCATTCTGTTAGTATGTTCCTTAAATGTCTTTGGTGGTAATCCTTTCGTCAATGGATTTGCAACCATAAGCAGTGTGCTTATTTGTTCAATTGACACTCGTTGTTTTTTGAACTTCTTCTTTTACGGCAAGTATTTCAGTTCCATGTGTTAGCACCATTAGAATACACATCTTTCTTAGAGAAGATACAGTGCGACATTATACAATAAATCCTCGTGACAGCAATGAAATTCGACAACCCCAAGTCTTGAGATAAAATTTTGCAACCACAATCCATGAACCGTGGCCTCAAAGCATGCCACAAATTATGCTTCCATAGTGGATGAAGCGTTGATAGTTTGCTTCTCACTTTTTCACATGAATATTGCTCACTCCATTGTAGGAACAAATAACCAGTAGACTTTCTCTTTTGTCAACTGTCGGCAAAATCAGAGTGAGTAGCCAATCACCTCCCCAGATTATCAGACCCCCTAAATGTGAGCATGTAATCCTTAGTTTCCACATAGTATCTTATCACTTTTCTTCTGACTTTCAGGTGTTCCAATCCGGGGATTGACTTGGTATCTTCAACATACCTACGCAAAGGTATTGTACATTTCAGTGCAGTACATTGCATACATTAGACTTCCCTCTTTGCGAGAAACATGGGAATTCTTTCCATCGTTTTTCGTTCCCACTCATTACGTGCATAAGGATAGAATTTATCCCCTTTCACGAATAGGGGGCATCACCGGTGAACATTTATCCATTACGGAGGAGATCTCTCTAGAACTCTTTCTATATAATTTTTCTGAGACAATCCTAACAATCTAAGTGATCGATCCGAGATATTTCGATTCCATAAAAGTAGTACCTCAACCATATCTTTCATTTCAAAATTCATAGAGAGAAACTTTTTGGTTTCATGTAATAAACCAAGATCACCGGTGGCAAGCAATATGTCATCAACATACAAAATCGAAATATAAATTTACTCCTACTAACCTTTAGATATATACACCAATCAATAGTGTTTTCCTTAAATCCAAAAAAAGTAATGGTATTATGAAACTTAAGATACCATTGTCGGGAAGATTGTTTAAGCCCATATATTGATTTCTTAAGTTTGCAAGCCCGGTGTTCTTTTCCTTTAATGGAAAAACCTTCAGGTTGATCCATAGATGTCTTCCTCAATCTTCCCATTGAGGAAAGCAGTTTTTCACATCCATTTGGTGCAGTTCTAAATCATATTGAGGAATCATTATGGCATTAGTAGCTCATTATGATTTTAAGTGAGTCCTTCTTGGACATAGGAGAGAATGTCTCTCTATAGTCAATGCCTCTTTTCTGAGTGAAACCTTTGGCCAAAAGTCTAGCTTTATGTCGTTCGATGTTACCCTTAGAGTCGCGTTTGGTCTTGAAGACCCATTTACATCCAACTTTCTTGTATCCTTCGGACAATTCAACGAGATCAGGACTTCATTTTGGTTCATTGATTTTAATTCATCATTCATGGCATTAATCCATTTAGCGGAATCATTACTTTCTATGGCTTGTGAAAATGAAATTGGATCCTTACACGTTCCTATATCCAAATCAGATTCTTGTAGATAAACCACATAATCATCCGAAATAACAGATCTTTTATCCCTTTGGGATCTCCTTAATACTACTTCTTGTGGTCCATCTACTATGGGTTCATTGGTGGCAGCCTCATTATGGAGTGATGGTTCATTAATTTGTTGTTCAATATTGTCGGGTTGTTCATCAATGATAGGAACAACAATTTCCTTTGAAGCCATATGTATAGGAACTTGTACCCTAACTTCTTGGGTAACCACATTTTGCAATTTATCATTCCCACTGACTTCACCATTTTCTATGAATCTGGCATGACCGGTTTCTGCAATTCTCGTACTGTGATTAGGTCAATAAAACCTATACCCTTTGGATTTTCGGGTAACCAATAAAGGAACCACTAATCATTCTAAAATCCAATTTATTTTCATGCGGATTGTACAATCTAACCTCTGATGGACAACCCCAAACATGCAGGTGTCTTAATCTCGGTTTCCTTCCTGTCCACATTTCAAAAGGGGTTTTTGGAACTGATTTACTAGGAACCCGATTTAACAAGTTTATAGCGGTCTTAAGAGCATACATCCACAATGATTTAGGTAAAGTGGAATTACTTAACATACTCCTAACCATATCCATTAAAATTACGATTAAGCCTTTATTTCACCATTTTCTTTGTGGCGTTCGAGGGCATGGTACTTGTGCACATATGCCATGCTTTTCAGGATTTTAGCAAATGGGCCAGCGCACTGCCCTGTTTCACCATACTTTCCATGATTATTCACCACCTCTATCAAATCTAATGATTTTCACTTTTCTATCTAGTTGTCTTTCAACCTCAGTGATAAATACCTCAAGGGCATCCACCGAATGAGATTTTTCATGCAGCAAATAAACCTTAGAAAGGTGTTGATAAAGATGATAAAAATACTTTTCTCCGCAAAAGATGGATTATTAAAGAAAATTTACTAAATACGTATGGATAATCTCAAGAATCTGGTACTTCTTGTGGCACCTTTTAGGTGTGTTTATTTGTTTCCCTTATTACACACATTCCAAGATCAGAAAAGTCTAGGTTCAAGAGAATCCCATATTTTACCAATCTAAGTAACCTTTCTCTGGAAATATGTCCCGACCTTTTATGCCACAAGTATGAGGGATTTTCATTAAATTGAGACTTCGTTTAATACCAACATTATGATGTAAGGTAAGAATGGTTTCAACAAATTGATTATCAAGTTTAATCTGTATAAACCATCCCGAGGAAGAATGCCCGAACAAACAAAAGAGGTATTTTTAAACAAGCTGAAACTTTTATTTCCAAAATTACGGGAGTAACCATCAAGGTCAAGTCTAGACAAAGAAATTAAATTTCTGGAAATAGAAGAAACATAAAGAGTCTGAAACAAAACCAAATGATAACCAGAATCTAGAAAAAAACGATAAGTCCCAATGGCTTAAACTTGAGCTTTAGCCAGATTTCCCATGAATAGAAAATTATGATTTAGATTTGTGGTCTAGGTTGTAAGTAATCCCTGCATGGTATTAGAAAAATGAGTAGTATCCCTAGAGTCAATCCACCAAGTATTAAAAAGAACTTCAGACAGGTTTGATTCAAAACAAAACAGAAATGAAATGCATACCATTCCTTTCGAACCATTCCTTACAACCCAGACCACAAACCACCACAAATCCAAATCAGAACTTAAAGCTCAAGTTGAAGCCATTAGGACTTATCGTTTATTTCTAGAACACCATTCAAGGCATATGAGCCTAATCAAGGTTCTCAAGCCCATGTGCCTTGGATGGTGTTAGCTTCATGCCCTTTCTAGGCTTTTCCCTTTCCTTCCGGCTCCTTGGGTGATGAAATGAACTGAATGTTGTCCATGTTGCTTAAGTCTTTCCTCTTCTTGATTGAGCATACCGGCCAATTCATTCACTTTCCACTTATCCTTAATAGTGTATAGTGAATCTGAAATGGCCCATACTGAGGCAAGGAGTTTAAAATGAATTGTACTAGGAAGAACTCATCCACATTCATCTCAAGAGTCTTTAATTGGCGATAAGTTTGTCATTTAAAGGACATGCTCATGCATTCCACGCGTTCCATCAAACTTCATGGTGGTAATCTTAGCCATCAGTGTCCCAGCAGGAGACTTGTCTGCAGTTCTGAAGTGTTCTTCCACAGATTTCAGGAATTATTTAGCATTTTCATTAGTAGGAAGAGTTGACTTAATGTTGTTTGCCACGGTCATTTGCATGAACTTAAGGCTCAGTCTGTTCGATCTTTCCCATGCTTTGAATGTAGATTTTTCTTCTTCATTGTTGTTACTAGTAATAGCAGTTGGTTTTTCAGATTCAAGTGCTACATCTAGATCCGGAACACCAAGGTGAAACTGAACCTGTTTTTTCCAATCTGAGAAATTCATTCCATTCAAGATCGGGACAGAAGAGGCATGTGAATGCAGTGACACAGGAACTGATACTGCAATTACAAATACATGCTATGTGACATTAATGCTAAGGGTTATAAGCAATTTAAAAAACATGGTTTAAACAATGGTGAATAGTATTACCGTGACCTACCTTTGGACTAATCTTATGGCAAACTATTTAACAATTATGTTGATTTCCTTTCACCTAATAGGACCGATTGATAAAACATTCACAACTAAGTAGGCATGTTACCTTTGAGTATCCATACTGGCCTCAATTGTGAATACCATCAATCATCCTACTCATTAAATAATCTTTCAAGGAATTTGGTTGCCTTATGGACCAGCTAACACTATGTGACTAAATATTATTCTTGAATTTCGCAGAGTTATTATTTTGATACCAGGGGAAAAAGTACTAAATTTCGACAATTTGATTTAATATCTATGAGTATTTCCGGTTGGACCACTTTGGTGGCTACCAAACCGTATCTTAATACAAATCTTAAATCAATGTAATGACTCTGCATATTGATTCAACAACAATGTGTTTAAATAGAGTGACAGAAAACAGAGTGACATAATTTACCACTTATAGTATTTGATAATTACAGTCAATCTCCGTGTGCTCACGCTGGAGACCAACCAATGACATGAGATGATAAAGTTCACAGCATATCGGACGGTCACAGTATGGTAAAAAGCATCACCTAATAGGACTGATTGATAAAACATTCACAACTAAGTAGGTATGTTACCTTTGAGTATCCATACTGGCCTCAATTGTGAATACCCATCAATCATCCTACTCCAATTAAATAATCTTTCAAGAATTTGGTGCACCTTTGGACCAACCTAATATTCTTGTGACTAAATAATTGCGATTTGCAGAGTTATTATTTTGATACCAAGGAAACAAGTACTAAATTTCGACAATTTGATTTAATATCTATGAGTATTTCCGGTTGGACCACTTTGGTGGCTACCAAACCGTATCTTAATACAAATCTTAAATCAATGTAATGACTCTGCATATTGATTCAACAACAATGTGTTTAAACAGAGTGACAGAAAACAGAGTGACACAATTTACCACTTATAGTATTTGATAATTACAGTCAATCTCTGTGTGCTCACGCTGGAGACCAACCAATGACATGAGATGATAAAGTTCACAGCATATCAGACGGTCACAGTATGGTAAAAAGCAGCGAACGCTTAAATATATATAAATCAAGCTATTTGCCAGAATAGGTTCTCTGAAATATTTTGCCAAAGAAAATGAAGCCTAAAAGATATTAAATTTCGCTTTGTAAAACAAGAAGCAAAAAAATTTCGCTATAATTATTGAAATATTTCGGGATCTTCACTCTTGGAATAGTTGTATATGTATTGCACTGTTTAAAACCTTTGTAATTTCCCTGTAACTTCACTCTGAAACAATTTAGAATGGAAAAGAGTTGTACAGAGCGTGTGGAGCGATGTACGAATGTCACACTAAATAATAATAAAATGTTGGCCCTCAAATGCATTTACGAAACTTATTTCTGTGACAGAAAAAAAAAAAATGTTGGTCCTCAAATGCATTTACGAAACTTATATAAAGAAAGTTCTCCACGTAGGCTCTGATACCAATGTTAGCAGTTTTTCTTAATACAGACTAAATTTCTGTTTGTTATTTGCAGGACCTAGAACTTTCTATATTTGAACCTGGTCTATATTGCAGCGGAATTTAATTGCATTAATACCTGGATCCATTTGATATTCGAACCCTCTGTTCCTCTTGCTACGAGCCCTCTTGCACAGAAACCCTTCTTTACAGACTGGAAATCGAGTTTCCCTCTCTTACACTGCTGCCATACGCACCTTCAGATCGATGAGGATGGGTATTCTTGAAGGTTCTTTTATGGGCAGAGAGAGGACCGGTTTCCCCAAGATGGTTATTCTCCACCTGTCCATCAGAGTAGGAGATTCGACCATTCCGTTACCAAGAGCTACGGAAAACTGTGACGGTAGTTCTCGTAACTGTTTCTTCATATGGGTCATTTAAACACTAAATTTACGAAATTAGTCTTACAATTCCTACTGCTTCAAGCAATCCCAGAGAGATTCCTATTGTTCTCTAAGTCTCATATGGCATCCCAGATCAACAAATGGAAACAAGTTGGGGTCAAAATCAAGAAAATGACATCCCAAATCAAGTTGGTGTGGCAATGAAGAGGGAGAAATATCTATGGCAACCTTTGTATCTTTTTTGTGACAAACAGATCAAACTTTCATATGCAAGCGATGTTCAAAAGCATAGTGTTTGAGGATTGAAGATAATTTAGTAGCTGTGAAAGAATGCCTTGAAATAAGAAATTAGAGTTCTAATCCATAGCCAAGCATCAACACAAAGCAATTGCAATAAAGTGTCCAAGGATTTTGATCTTGTTTCATTTACCCATGTTTACTAAGAGCATAACGTTGAGGCTGACCCCTTATCAAAGAGGGTCAATAGTGGGTAGATGGTTTTGAGTCGAGACTAATCAGGGTCATACACGAGCTTAAACTTCATACACGGCCAGCTACAAAAAGACAATTTGTTCTATATCTAATGATTAATTACAAGGAGAGCTCCTCAATTTATAAGATTGAGGAGGCCCAACAAACACCAAAGTTTAGTTGAGCAGTTGAAACAATCTACGTAAGCTTAACTCACACAAACTATCATGTGTTTAGAATTAAAGACAATCTAAACAAACACACCAACATTATGCCCTTGGAAGAACTCAAAGAAGTAGATATAGTCTCCTCCCTAAGCCATTATTTTTAATTTAATTTCTTTGTGGGTTTAACCTCTCTTTAATGTATTTAATTTTCTAAGAGATAACATATTCAGCTTTCTATTAAGATTTCTGTGGTGAGTATTGTTTTCTTCAGTATTAGTAGATTCCACATTATATCATGTGTTTAGAATTAAAGACAATCTAAACAAACACACCAACATTGTGTCCTTGGAAGAACTCAAAGAAGTAGATATAGTCTCCTCCCTAAGCCATTATTTTTAATTCAATTTCTTTGTGGGTTTAACCTCTCTTTAATGTATTTAATTTTCTAAGAGATAACGCTGTAGAGAGAGAATCCAGGCAGTTCACGATCTCCGCTGAAGTGCTTGACGATCTCTGGTGAATTGCTTGCTGTAGACTTGTAAGGAATGCATCTGGATCTCGATCATAAGGAAGAATATCGTATACAAAGGAACTCAAGCCAGAACTGATGAGACACGGCTGGTTGGTTGAGTAGCCAAGGACTTGTAGTAGCATGCTCCTGCGATATGATGGGCTATTAGCTTATAGGGTTTACCTTTAGCAGAGAGATCTTGTGTGGAACTCCCCCGGATAGATTCCATCTAGCTATCATAGTTTACAGACCCACGCTCAGTTCCTGTGAATGTGTAAGCACCCCTTCTAGCAGACCGAGAGCCATTACCCCGCCCGAATCCAGATCTTTACCAAGTGAAAGCTTCAGCAGCAAATCGAGATGAGAACAAGGAGCCCTCAATATCAGAATGAGGATAGGAATCCCTGAACCACTTGTCTAGAAGAGATCCTAGTATGTGGAATAGATCCTACCTAGTTTGTGCTAATCTGTAGGAAGCGTGGCAGAGTAAGAAGGGTTCCTGGGTGAGTATTAAGATTTCAGCTTTCTATTAAGATTTCTGTGGTGAGTATTGTTTTCTTCAGTATTAGTAGATTCCACAGTATTATCCATTGATTGTCGACATTTCTGATCCATATTCAGCTTTGTTTCTATTTTAACAGATTTTATAAAAATTCCAAGGTTGATTTTGTCTTGAGCTAATAGGAGGCTATATCATTGGAACATAGCTAGTGAATGGTTGTGGATGACCCTTGGCATGGACACATTCAAAATTCTTTGGGACTTTGTGGCATGCATTTGTGTTATGTTATAACACTCGCACGCATCATTGACAAGAGGTCTGGTGTTGTTACTGATATCAATTCTCTTCGTTCCGGTTAAACTATCTAAAAAACAAAGGGTTATAAATGGGTTTCTTCGTGTTTTTGCTCAAATGACTGTTGCCATGCTTCTTGTTCTATTATTGGAAGTAGGTATTGAAACCTGTGTTCGTCATAAGTTATTGGAAACTTAAGAGATCTTGGTAAAGGCAAGAATATATTCTTTTGAAGACCACCCTCATATAGATGGCTCCATTGGAAACTTCAGAGATCTTGGTTTCCACTTCCAACAGGGCTCCTAATCATCTATATGAGGGTGGTCTTCAAAAGAATATATCCTTGCCTTTCATCTCAGTTTTGAAGGAGCAATGTATAGTTCATGAGATTGGGTCTTTCACTGAATATCAAAAGCTCACTTCAACTCAGAAAGGATTGTATTTTTGTAAGAAAAAAAAAATTATTCTCGACTGCTCAAAGAAGAATTGAAAGAATTGGTGGCCACTCCAACAACTGTTGAACTTATCATGGGACGAACATTACAAGTTCCTTGGGAGCCAACGGTTGTGCTTATTTCCATTTTCAAGATGTCAGTGAGAAACCTTTGGGTGCATCAGATTATTTTGGACTTTTCAGGCATTTCCATACTCTTGCATTGGAAGGCATACCTACTTTTGTAGGATACAATAGGACATCAGCTTATCATTCTGTCACATTAGTTGATGTTATGTATGAGAACAAGGCCAAGCTACTTTGTTCAGCAGAGGCATCACCAGGAGAGTTGCTTGAACGGATTGTCACTATTGATGAAGCAAAAAGAACTGCACCTAGAAGATCATCACAGTCACGAAAGAGTGATGATGCAAATCTCGGTGTTGATAATGAATTGGGATTTTCTAAAGATCAGACCATTAGCAAATGGATGGAGATGAACAACAAAGAATATCTAGAAGAACATACTATGCATGTAGCATGAAACAGGGGTCATAAAAAGTGCTTCCAGATAGTCCTGAAGGTGATTTCTCATGGATGTTTTCAGATCTGCTTTGAGCAAATTTCGACCTGCTACCCACTTTTTTTGTAATTCCAGTCACCCTCATCCATATTTTTCTCTTCCCTATCACAGCAAGGGCACACCTTTGAGGGGAACAGACTTCCAGCATTCAGTTGAGAAAGATCATATAGTTTTGGATCTGTTTGTTGTGGTTTTTTGCAGAAATAATAAGATATGGTATTGGAGTTGCCACCAGAATTACATCGACAATGCTTTTGGAAACTTGCACTATGTCGAAAAGCTGCTCAAGGATCTTGTGTATGCCACTTATGAGTTGTCCAAGTATTCAAGTTTTAAACCAGAATTTCAGTATGATCCTCAACACCAAAGTTATCTTGTCTCCCTCTTTGTGGTTCCAGATCATCATCAACATACCTTTGAACCCATTTTGGAGAACAATCTGCTACATTTCCTTGGGATTTTGATGAGGCAGGAGTTATGGTTGATATGAGTAACAAACTGGAACATTGCCGCAGCAGTCAAGACCTCTTCCAGCAGTGTATCTCCAGCAGGTATAGAATGCTACATAGGTGGAATGCCCCATCTAGAAAGGAGTTAAAGGCACGTCCTAAGGATTATTTGCATATTTTAATGCTTGGTCAAGCAGTTGTGGAAGAAGCACTTCCCTTAAACAGTGTGAAATTTTTTTCCTGATTAAGAGATAATTTGGACCACCTCATTGTAGAATGGAGGTTGGTAGATAGCAAGCCTAGAAGAGGGATGTTCACTTGCACTAAAAGGTGACTTGGGCTTGGCCACATAGCAAAGAGGATAAACTAATTCCTTGTTCAAGCAACCTTCCTCTCCGATTTAATCAACATCTTCTCCTCCATCCTCCCCTCCACAACTTAAAACCGTAAGCGATGGAACCAATAAAATATTTTAGCCCCATTTCCTTGAAATTATATCCAATGTGGCTCCAGTACTAGAATGCTTTCACATAATATCAAAAGGATTGGAAATTCCAATTTCAGGTTCACCCTCCTTTGTACGAGAGTAAAAAATAAAGAAGTTAAGGAGGGATTGAAATCCTGGGTGCTCCCCAATCTTCCCTCCCCTCAATTAGTAAGGTTGGAATGTGCAGAATCCCTTTCCACAATCTAGTTGTCATTGGAGTGACACTTGATAACTCCAACAACCTTGAAGAAAGAAGAAGGAGCGACCCAAGTCCTTTACAAATCTCAAAGGTGAATAAACTTATTGGAGGTTTAAATCCAAGTCTTTGGCTTAAAGAGGGTGAAAAAAACACTAAATGTTTCCATAGACAAGCTTGTGCATGAAGAATCCATAACCATGTAGTAGAAATAGACCTAGAAAATTGGGAGAGGATTAACACCTTTGAAAGGGTTAAATGATAAAATCACAAACACTTGAAATATTTTTACATGGATGGTATGTTGCCTTCTCCTAGAGCTTGGAATTAAATTATCTCTAATATCCCCCCATTTATCAAGAAGACAATAGTTAAATGATATTAAAGTATCAAAAGAGGAGATAGGAAAGGTAATATGGTGGATGGAACTAAACAAAGCCCCAAATCTAGAAAAATTTGCTTGCCACTTCTATCGAGCATGATGGAAAATCATCAAGCATGACCTTAGTAGGATGATAGAGGGTATAAGAATAAAGAAGAGGTTAGTGGAGGGATTAACTCATTATTCATGGCCCTCATCCCCAAAGAAAAAAAAACCCACCTCATTCACTAGATTCCTCCTGATCTCCCTTTGCAATAGAAAAACCTCTCCCTCTCATCATCAAATAAGAGGCTCTTCCATTTGGAAACTCTTGTATGTTACTTCTCCCCTAATCAAATACCTACTGTCTTGGTAGCTTGGAAATGGAGAAAGTATCCACATTTGGGAGGACAACAATACGGGGTACTAACCTCTAGGGGAAAATATATCTCTCTCATAATTCAAAGAATGGATTCTATAAAAGGGCATAAGGAGTTTGGTGGACCTCTCAAAGTGGGATAATGAAGACAAACAAAATTGGACTTATTGGATCAAGCTCCATCCCCCTCTAGTAGCCTAGGAAGCATCCTCCCTCTTGCTCTAGCTCCTCAAAGGATTGGATACTCATTAGAGAAATATAAATGATGAAAGAGCATGGGGTTCTTCAAGCAAAGGATATACTATCAAATAGGGTTACAAGAACCTTATTCCCTAGCAAGATAACCCAACATTATCTAGACTTTGAAAGAAAGTCTACTAAGGAGATTACTGCCAAAAGTCAATTTTTTTAGCTAGTTGTTAGCCCGCAGTAAAATTATCACATTAGATAATTTAAGGAAAAAATCATTAAATGCCCATCTATATGCATAACGTGAAAAAATGAAAAAGAGATGGTTACCCACCTCTTCCTAGAATGAAACACAACCAAAATCATATCATAGTTTTCTCTAGAAGATTTTAAAATCTACAAATGGACATTCACCCCCCTAAAGATTTGACTTGGATATTCATCAATTGGAGGAAATCCTACCCATTTACACTTAAAAATTAACTCTTGTTGGCCAAGAAATGGATCTCCCTTTACGAATATCTAACCTGGTAGATCTAGTCAGTCTAGAATGGAAATATCTTTAGAGATGATCCAATCAACCATCAGAGTATAACAAACACCTTCTCCAAAATTGTGATAGAAACAATATAGAGTAGTGGCACAGGAGCAATGCAGCCAAAGATACTCAATGAGCATGAAACACTCTATCTCAAACCTCTTATAGCTCCTTCTTAAAGAACAATTAAGTATACATCGTCCAAACGATAAAGCAAGGAAACATGGAAGATAATATTAAGAGGTGAATATTTTTTACAATGGAAGAACCAACGAAGCAAAGATATCTTATTCTTTGATGGA
Source organism: Picea sitchensis (assembly GCA_010110895.2). Classification (NCBI taxonomy): domain Eukaryota; kingdom Viridiplantae; phylum Streptophyta; class Pinopsida; order Pinales; family Pinaceae; genus Picea; species Picea sitchensis. Next base: position 177,597 of record SNQJ01S0008297.1, on the reverse strand, counting down.
CCTAAAAAGGAAATCCAAGGGTGGAATATGGAGGGGTGGGTGGGGGTCATTTGTGGCCTTGATGAACATCCAACACTATCTTTCACTTAGGGAATAGGAGAAGCAACAAATGACAAATCAAAATCTCTTATAGTCTTCCAAGGAATCAAAATTTTGAGCACGATAACCTCCTAGTCAGTTATCATCCTTGGAAACTCCCACATTATACTCTACGCACTCTAAAATAGGACCCAATCACCCTTCTCACAAATCCATTGGACTCTCCAAAGAATAGAACCTCTCCTATAGATATTTAGCAAATTTCAAGGCTCTTCCATGTTAGAAGAAATCAAATTAGGAAAGTATATGTTATGGCCAACTTAGGGATGACCCTAAGCATGGGGTTGATCATTCTAAAGAAAACATAAGGGTATGAAACATCCACAATCCATATCCCATGATAAGTCTAGGTCATTTACACACATTAACAAGGGTGAATTTAGGGGGTTCAAGAGTAAGGAGGGTATCCTTCTTTCCCTTCCCCCCATTTTGTGATACCCCTCCCTTCTCCTAGCCATCGAAGGATGACACCTTGTTATCTCCCTAGTGTGACCCCTCCTATCGTGTGCCACCTTCCACCCTTCATTCCTTCTTGGGCCGAACCTTTCTCTTGTCATTCCCTCCCCCAATTTTTTGGATCTCTGCACTCTATTCCAATGGAAGGAGGCCTCTACCTCTACTATTATTGTGTGCTCACTAGAGAATTTTTTGCCTTCTAGTGAGCCCTATGCAACTCCAATTAAGGGCTCATAAATACCTAGGGTGATGTCCAATACTCTACTCTACAAACTACCAATCATAAATCTCAATTGGAGAATCTCTTGGGGATAATGGAGGAGAAGAGGGATGCTTGTAAATTGGAGATAGAGGGTAGACTCCAAGAAGATGAGAAATGGAGGAAGGAAAATGAAGTTGTCTCAATCCACCTCACCTAGAAAAACATGGAATTGGAATAGTCGATTGGAGATTTTTTAGACCCGGTCATTTAAATTGTAAATTTCATAGAGTATCTTGCGATGGAGAGAATTCAACTAGGTCCCCCTATGTGTAGAACCAATGGTATTTTTTTTTAACTGAAACAAAAAGATTATTTTTATATATTATAAAGGGGGTTGTGCATAGGTTGTAGCTTAGATATACATAAAAAAAAATTGTCAAAAAAGAGAATTTTGTCAGACAGTTGGCTTAGGTTGATGGACAATTGGTATGGATTGTTGGTTGTCATTGATGTCAACCATTGGAGAGTGATATTGTAGATTGTTTTCAACCCTTAGTGATTGATGTCAAGCCTTGGAGAAAGTCCGATAGCGAATTCTGGTAGCACAAAGGTTTAGGTAATGGGCCCAAGTTTGTTTGATGTATAATCGTATGAGTTTTAATATATTTGAAGGTAATACTATTCTATATGGGTAGTACATGTCGTGCCATTTCCGGTGGCATGTGGAATATCACATAACTCCTCACGGTTAGAGAGTTATGGCTATGTGAAGTTGGAGAACCCAGGTTTGGGTAATGGACCCAAGTTTGTTTGATGTATAATGGTATGAGTTTTTATATATTTGTAGGTAATACTATTCTAGATGGATAGTACATGTCATACCATTTCTGGTGGTATGTGGAACGTCACATAACTCCTCACCATCTGAGAGTTATGGCCTTACGAATTTGGAGGACCCTTGTATGTTGGCTTGAAGTCCCAAAAGGTCAAAGAAGTCAAAGTGCTTGCAAAAAAGAAATTATTTAAATAATAAAGTGAAGTGACAAAGTCAAAGAGGATTATTTAAATAATAAAGTGAAGTGACAAAGTCAAAGAGGATTATTTAAATAATAAAGTAAATGAAGAAATTTCTAATTATGGAAAGTGGTTATAAGAAGGTTAACCCTAAAATGAGGAAAATGGGTTAAGTAGTCAAGTGGCTATTGGATATATGGACAAGTGGCAAATTGGGCAAAGTTGGACATAGGTGACTATGTGGACAAAATGGCTATGTGGACAAAGTGGCCTAGAAGATGCTTCTAAGGAAGCTACTTGGAGACTCATAAATAAGAGTCAAGGCTCTCTCATTTGAATCACATTTGAGCATATTGAATATCTACAGGTGACTGAGGTAACCAAAGGATATCTAAGCTGAATTTTAGAGGGAAGGTGAAGTAAAGAAGGTCGAAATTCAAGGGAGGATAAATTCTTTTGATGATGATTTCTAAGGTGTTTCGGGTAAACACGTCATAACTTCTTCATAACAGATCCAAATTCAGTAAGACCAAATGTGTTGGTTAGAGTACAGTCTGTAGTATTATGTGTAAAAATTTTAGATCCATACAACAAATATTTTGTGTGGGGCATGCTCTACAAGTTCGATCTTTGGAATAATCCAAAATTCAACAAGGTATGCCATTTTTGTTATAACTCCTTTTTTGATAGGTTCCAAGTAGTGACACCTAGAGGAATTTCATAAAACACACTGAAGAATATTGTGTACTATTTTCATATATTTATTCATTACAGGTACATAGCTATGATTATTTCAAGTTAGGTTTGTTGACTAATCCAAAACTAGTCATGTGAGTCTAAAGTAAAGTTTGATGAAAACGTTAGTCTCTTATTGTTAAAGTTAAGGAAGTTTTGCAGGTATGTGATCATATACACCAGGTCTATTACAGAGTTACAAATCAAATTTGGATGATGAAATTGATGAGGGGTTTTGGTTGAGGTACATGTTGGGTACATGGTTGCGACAAGTAGTTGATGAGTTGGCACATACATGAGGTGTATAGTTGATGATGTTGGTACATCTTGATGAGTCATAGTTGATGAGTAGTTGATGCATGATTGGTACATGGTTGGAGGCACTTGTTAGTAGTATTGTTGAAACATGGTTTATGGATGATGTAGCATACTTGTATCGGTATATTATTAGAAGCACATATTGATCTTGGTGATGATTATGAGTTGTTGTGTTATGCTTGGTTGATGCACATCTTTGAAATTTGGCTTGGTTATTTCTCTTGGTGAGTAGAACTGATTTGGTTGATAAGATTGATGAGACAGGTTGTTGTGATAGGTTGTTTGGACAGGTTGTTGTGACAGGTTATTCGTACAGGTTGGTGCATGGTTGATGCACTTGTTTATGGTACATGTTGATTACAGGTTGTTTGGTACATGTTGGTGCATGGTTGATGCACTTGTTTATGGTATAGGTTGATTACAGGTTGTTTGGTACAAGTTGGTGCATGGTTGATGAATTTGTTTATGGTACAGGTTGATTACAGGTTGAGGTACAAGTTGATGGATGGTTCAGTTTATTGGTGCAGGTCGGTTGGTGCAGGTTGATTGGTACAGGTTTACAACAATATATCTCACAGTGATAGTGTGACAGTGGTTCCATCATTCTACTTATATACCAGGGCATTGGACGGGGCAAGGATAGGTGGTTGTAGACACCTTCCAGTTATAGCCGGAGAACATAGGGGGTTGTAGCCTCCTTCTGGTTGTATCCAGAGAATTGGGGAGTTGGATCTTCCCTCGGGTTGTAGCCTGAGAAACTAGGGGGTTGGAGCCTCCTTCCAGTTGCAGCTGAAAAACAAAGGAAGTTGGTGCTTCCAATGAATGTAATTCTTAAAGACATATAAGAAAAAACATTATGTGGTTTTCTCCCGCTTTGGGTTTCCACGTAAAACATTAGTGTATTGTGTATGTGTGTGATTGCTCATTTGTTCATTGTTTATTTACTCTGCAACTGTTGGATGATAATGCTACATTGATATAACACTTGCATTTTATGGTGAAAAAGGATTACATTGATCTATTATTGATTCACCCCCCCTCTAAGTAATCCAACAGATTTTTCACCGTCCTATTTCCTATACATAATATACTATCTGCAAACTTTGATTCTATACCAGACTTCTAGGTGATCCCACTAGTAGCTACCTTGATAAAATGACGCAAAATACATGAAAATTTGAAAAGCATTCATGAAATTAAGTATGAACACTACCTTGTTCTTATTCTCCCTTGTCCGAGTGAAGAGGATTTGGTGCCCCAATGTCCATTGGGTCTTTGTTTTCACTGATGGTGTCTTCCTCCCTGATTCCTTGTGGTCCAGAACCACTGGTAGAACTAGAAATTAACTTCCAAGTGGAATACTTATCTAGTGAAACCTTGAGATATTAGTTTCTATGTTTTGTTTCTTTCTATTTCTAATTGGTCAGTTTGTTAAACAATGTACTTGTGTTATTTGGGTGAGAAGAACAATTTTAATTTTATCTAAACACCTCTTAGAGTAGAGCCTCTCCTTTATTGAGTTAGACCTTCCCAATTTTATAATCTATTTTGAATGTTTCCTAGGTTAGGCCTAAGTGAAGCCTCCTCTAATACAAATATAACTATTGTTGTGAACAAAACTATATTAGAAGTTATCATTTCATACAAAATTTTATTCATGACTTACAAATTAGTAATGTATTCTTTTAAAAAATGAATATTTCCTTCTTGACACTCAATTTTATCCTCTTTCTGACAACATAAATGAATTGTCCAACAATCAAATCCGCTCGCACATGATATTTGACCAAAAAATTTGAAGTCAGGTTCTCCAAAGGGTTGTCTAGAAAATTGCAATTTATAGTCAAGGTTAATAGTTTCCAATCAAGTAAAATAAATATTCCTAAAGTCACATATATTATGATTCTGCAAAAGGAAAATACAAATTATTGGATATCCTTGACCCTTACATAGAAATTGAACAACTTTACATAGCATTTCAGGGAAAATTTTAGGGGCTAAATTTTGTTTACGGGCTAATTTTCCATGTTTTTTTCCAAAAAAAGATTTGCCAATTTCCATTTTTTATAAAAGTGATTCGCCAAAATTCTATAGAATAAAATTATTTTCCCTTAAAAATAGCCCAAATTTTATAGAAACTACATAAAATCCTTAGAAATTTGAATATTTTTACAAAAGTATCGCCAAACATTTTATAGTTTTCATATTAAAGACTAATAAGATTCGCGAAGGTTTCTACAATCTGGAGTAAATTTCCATCCTTAAAATATACCTGTAACATTTGCTTGTTTACAACTCCATAATTTTTGACATAAAAGAAATACAAAATGCGTCTTAAATACATTAAAAAAAAAAAGACACATGCAAGGCCTTAAATTCAATATGCTAGCATTATGGTTAGAAATAACCTATAATTACTTGAATTTGTTAGTGTTCTAGTTGGAAAGAACCCCTAGTTGCATATTTGTGGCCAAAGAAAAGCATGGTAATTGACAATAAACTCACATGTACCCCCTATGGTAAGAATATGAAGCCTATAAGATGATAAATGGGATTTCATGGAGATATCTAGAAGATTTTACTTTTTATCACTCTTATTAGTATATCCAATTTCTTGATTTCGGTATAGACAAGAATTATAAGTTAATAAAACATTAAATAAAAGAAAGGAAAGAAATTACAAAACATGAGCATAATTTCTTATCACCTATTATAGTTTATAGTTTTACTTAGTATTTGATTTCATAATATATGTAGTTATGTGTTATTGATTTTCTCGTCATCATCTCGATTCAAATTATTGTGTTTTGTACCAATTTCTATAGATTCTCGTATATTTCTCTTTGAGAAGTGGCCGGTTTTTCTAACACTTGAGCGTCCGATAGGCATATGAAATTCTTAGTATAATGAGAATGTTCCGCGAAGGCCAAATAACATATTCAATTATATTGAATATCAAATCCATCCTCCTTCATCCTAATCTAAATACAATGACTCGTCTCATCAATGTAGGACTTGCCACACTCGTCTCATCAATGTAGGACTTGCCACACAAGCAAGGGATTTTCTAGAATCCTATGTACTTAGGATCAATTGGATTCGTAACCATTCTAAAAAGTCTTATTGAACAGAATAATACAAAAAAAACAACATATATTCTTTCTTGTCAACCAGCAACCAATTGTAAATGTTGAATTGTAAATGTTGAATGGTATAGGGTAGGATTTTGCAAATAGGGGTGCATGGTAGGTGTTACTTTGTGTACGATAGGTTTTTAGGTCTTTTCATCTATCCTAAACCTATTTTCTATTGCATTTAATTTTAAGATTATAAATTATGAAATTATTTTGGATTCTCTTTATTTATTTCTATGATTCTCTCAAGATGTTGTAGCCCTGAACTTTACATACACATAAGATAGTAGGAATGATCATATTCTCAAAGAGGAGTTTCTTTTTTTCCTACAATCAGAATTCAATTGATTTACAATTGTTATGAAGATCAAAATAGGTTTTCCACCCTCCACTAATCCTTTTCTCAATGCTATAATTCTAGTTAAGCTTGTGATGAAGGTCGCCTCCAACATAGTTGTATGAAGTAACTTCCTCTAAGTTGTTATTGTCATACAAAAAAATAGTGTAAGTGATATTTTTTATTTATAATAATAACCTTTGGTTTGTTAGTGTTTATTTCCATACACATGCAATAATAGAAATCCTTGAAAATTCTTAGATGTTTTTCAATGTCATAGGGATACCTCGCCATAAGAACAATATCATCTATGTAAACAAGAAAGGTAATGACTATTCTAGCTAAAGTAGTGCCAACAGAACATGCTTCTTCCAAACATGCCTCTAACTTATCAATGTAAATGCCAAAAAGGGTAGGGGATAGGTGACATCCTTTATTAACTCCTATATTACAATTAATATCTTCTAGCCATCCCTTACTATTCCTAAATTTATCAATAACATTTGTGTACAACCTTAATGCAACAACTCTCGACTCAAATGGAACCTTTAACTCTTCTAATCTATTCCAAAGGTTAATTCTAGGCATCATGCTGAACACTTTCCTAAAGTCAATAAAGCAACATAGGAGATTGGTTTTATTATTACAACATTCCTATGCAATTATCCTGAGCATAACTAGGTGATCCATGATTGAATGGTAACTTGTAAAATTAGTTTGACCTTTATTTTTTTAAGTTCTATTTCCATATAACTTGTCTAAAATAGGGCTCATAATAATAGCCATATAATTAAAAGGGTTTTTATAAAAAAAATCAAAATATTGAACATAAAAAGAAACCATTCATTGACCTCTTTAAAATGCTTAAGAATAAATATTTTGATGATACAACTATATACACACATTTAAATATCTCTATATATAGTTATATACAATATTAGTATCTATATATAAGAATATATTTATATATAAGAATATTCTTGTATTCTTATCTATATATAAGAATATATTCTTATATTAATATCTATATACAAGAATATTATTCTCCATGAGTCACTAACGCTTGTCTAACAAGTACAACACTCTCACCAAAATTCTTTCAATGGCTTATTTAAATCAAGGCTTAATAGTCAAAGTCCTTGCGAGTCCTAAAAGAAAAACTTATATGAATAGGTTTAACAATAAAAAAAAAATCCATCCCATTCATAACTAAAATATCCATTAACCTTGAATTTAAGGGTTGATTCATACCTAAAATATCCAATAACCTTGAATTTGAGGATTGTAGTGGTAGGGAGTTGATGTGCAAGGTAATGACACTTTATAATTCCCCTTATTTTATGGGTATTTCACCTTCAAGATACCCTATGAATTCCCTATTAAGCAAAGCATCCTTTAATCAAGTGATTAGGAGATGCTCCCAACCATCTAAGCAATTCATGGTCCTCAAAATATGTCTAGAACCAAAATTCCTCCATGAAATATCCTATTTATATATTGTATTATTTTATTGGTGTTCTCTTTAAGAACTCCCCCATACAAGATTGAATTGACAACAAAAAAATGTTTTTTAAAAACAACGTTTCCTCCCAAAGCTCGACATACTTGTTACTCTTAAAACCAAAACCAAAGGTAGTGCTAAATGGAATGGTGGTCATGCTGTCTCTTCTCAATGCAAACCATTCTTATGAATTCCGAGAAACACTTACTAGGATTGAGGCATTTTCACATGAAAATGGAAATGATAAGGAGCTAGGTTATGGAAACTCTTGAAAGCATTATAAAATGTTGTAAGCATTAAGGGTCATTGTTTTGCACATAGGTTTATTGATATGTTATATTTCATAGAAAAAATAAAGAGATAGGTTTATTGATATGTTATATTTCATAGAAAAAATAAAGAGATAAGGTAACCTCCACCTCTACCACAACTATAACAACCACCACTATAACTGCCAATGCCAAAGCCCCACATCAAATCACTTTTGATGTGGCAGTAGATTATATTTTAGGATATTCAATGACTACAATGAAGCGTAGTGATGATGTTACTATAATGAAAAAATAAAGACTCAATAAAAAAGGGATGAGGTTTCATGACTTGAAGACTCAATTTACAAAGTCTATTGAGATGAATCCTAAAGAATCATAAAACTTCTAACTTCTTTTATGAAACTTATTTAGGAACTCCTTTCATAGTCCAAGGAGACCTACTCTAGTGCCACCCACCCATATTCCTAGGAGCAGATAGGGACAACAACTTAGATGTTGGCTAGGGTTATTATGGTACAAACATAAAAACACATTGTTTTCATGAATCCTAAAGAATCATATAACTTCTTTTATGAAATTTATTTAGGAACTCCTTTCATAGTCCAAGGAGACCTACTCTAGTGCCACCCACCCATATTCCCTAGAGGAGATAGGGACAACAACTTAGATGTTGGCTAGGGCTATTATGGTACACACATAAAAACACACTATTTTCATGCTAACAAAACTTTACAACTTTTTTCTAAGGCCTTAAGTTGAAAACATAAACAACATAATTATGAATCTTTAATTCATTCTAAATAAAATCACACATAATTATGTTGAGTAGAGAGGATCCATTTAATCTTGTAGAAAATTTCCTTTCAATTGTTGGAATTCAATGATACAACAAGCTAAAGTTTCCATCCATTTGGAACTTTGATTGAATTTTAGTTGAGTTCATTCAGAATTGGGTAAACCTTTAAATTCATCATTCACCATTCACAAAACTTGGATCATGGTGAAACTTATGCCTAAAATTTATACTATATTCTATCAAATTTGTGATAAAAAAAGAGGGTTCTTTTGCTACAATAATAGTTTTCTCGGTGTGGATGGAGTGCTTTGCCCCACAAATAAGGGGATATCATATATCAATTTGACATATGTTTAGGCTATGACTTTAACTTGGTTTATTATTATTATTATTAATCATAATAGAGAAACTCTAAAAATGTATTTTTGGTTTCGCCCTTGTTTTTCAAATCTCTAGACCTATGTTTAGTTGGTCATGAAGTATGATCTAAAATTACTTTTGATTGGTGAATTACAACTTGGTTTAATAATAAATTGTTTTCCTTCATTCCTTCACATATAAAAACTCAAAAAATTATATAATCAAAGTTTATGCTAGCGAGTGAGAGTGGTATTCCACTTGTACATCTTCTTTGTGATTATGGATATGCCCTTCCATTTATAGATTACTTAAATGTACATACATTGAAACTAAATTACTTATAACAAATATGAAATAAAAACTCAAAAAATTATATAATCAAAATCTATGCCAACTAGTGGGAGTGGTATCCCACTTGTACATCTTCTTTGTGATTATGGATATGTTGCTCATATGGCCCTTCCATTTGGTATCCCACTTGTACATCTTCTTTGTGATTATGGATATGGTGCTCATATGGCCCTTCCATTTATAGATTACTTAAATGTCCATACATTGAAAGTGAATTACTTATAACAAATATGAAATAGAATGAGGAAAAGACCTAAATGATACAACATCAATTCAAATTATGAGTTTTACGTGCGACATTGGATAGATTAACTTTGTTTTTTACTTGTGTTAGTAGTTGTTGCATTTGCATCACTTTTTTTTTTTAATCAAACATTATTTTTAAAGTAATAGTTAAAAGATGCATTTTATTCCTAAACTTATGAGTTCAAATACATGTGATATTAATTTTGTAGAAAAGGCTTAAGTAATGAAAATTTTATATAATTTACAAAATAAAAATAAAAATATAAAAAAAATATTGTTAAAATATTGTTTTAATAGTGTAAAAAAATCAATATTGTTGAAATAAAAATAAATTTGCATAAGTTTTATAGTGAAAATGGGTATTGGACATTTTCTAAAATAACTTAAGCTAAAATAATTTGTTATCTTTGTGACACTAAGAGGGTTGAAAATGAAAAGCACTTTCTCTTAGATTGTCCTACGTATATCCAAATTAAGTCTTAATTTCAAAAGATTTACCAACCTTCCTAAGCTTCTAACTCATCAAAACTATGGTAATCTTGGAAGGTTGATCTTAATGCTTTTCAAGTACATAAATAAGATTCTAAAGAAATCCAAGTAATCTCTTGCCTCTCTTAAGGTCTGGTAGACCAAATTTGGTCTTAGTGTATGTTAACCACCACCACCGCTACTATCATCATCATCAATTAAATATTATTTTTCATATAGTTAATAGATACATCATATTTAGAATACTAATAAATTAAATTGAAGAAAATCATATTCTATAAAAATGAAAAGTTTAAAAAAATTATAAAAATAATCACAATAATCACAAAATTCTATATTTATAATCAAAATGCCTATATAGGTATATTTCATTTTTTAGAATTGTAAATGTTGAACACAGGGAGTACATTGGGTCGATATTTAAAAACATATATAGATCACTAAACCTATATCTATGTGGAGGATCTTAATAAGGGTTTACTATATAAAAAGGTTTTAAATGAAAGTAGGAATTGGATTATGAATATACAAAATTTTATTGTTGAATATGTTAACCAACATTGTAAGATACATGTACTCAAGCATGAGGTTGTTTTAAGTAGAAAAAAATTCATAAACCTAAACTTAAATGTGACAATCATTTGAGTAATATGTGTTAGATGATGAATAGGAACATAGTGTAGAAAATCAATAGAATATAGATTTAAAGAAGGATACTAATAACTGCCACACAATGTAGGTTGAGGAAACAATGCCCTGTATGGTGTATAAAGAAGATGATAAGAATCCCATGAGGGTGGTAATTGCAATTGAAGCCTCATCCATGGGAATAAAGAGAGTACATAAATTTGACAACTCTGATTCTGATAAGGAATTGGCACACCTTTCATATCTTAGACATTTGATTTTTCCTTTCGTCAATGTGAACCCTTCTACAAGGGTGTGGCATGAGGTTGAAAGGAAGGAAGAGAAAACTATTTTTAATGGGATAGAAAAAAAAGTGTACAATAATATGCAATATTAACATTTATTTATTAGATGTGGGGATCATCTTCTCATAAGCATAACTTCTTTATTACAAAGAATAAGTTATGATTTTTTTTGAAATTTTTTTATATATAAAATAAACCAACATATATTCATCTTAATCCTCGATCTTTTAAACATTGAGATAATTACTTCTTCTTCTTTTTTTAATTCCTTTCTATATTTAGTCAAATTTAATTTATATTAATTAAACTTATATATTTTGAAAATATAAGCAATCATTAATAATAATTATTTTTTCTTATTTATTTTTTATAACATTTTATTTATATTTAAAAGTGTTTATTAAATACTTAATGTTTTTTTTTAAATGAAACTGGGGAAATTATATTATAATATGAAAATTTGTAGCCCAGCTAACAACATTGTTACACATACTACATGTCCAAAAAATTTAAGCAGAGTTGATAGCTCATAACATGCATGATAAAAAAATTGCATATGTCTTTGGGAAAAAAATCTGAGTTCTTCCTGTTGCTATATCTTCTATAAAAGTCTCCTAGTATATTTTCTCAACATGCTACATTTTTCTTTTAAACTACTTGATGCTCATTATCATGTACCTTTGCAGTGACTGAGAAGAGAGAGGTCATATTGCATTGAATTTTCTCCTCATGATTCTAGAGCACCATTCTTATCTTTTGAAGTTCCCTGTAATCCATGAGAACATAAGCAAAAACAGATCCACAATCAAACAGAGTATCGAGATGATGGACTAGATCCAAAAGTAGACTAACTATCAGACAAATAAATTGCCTTTTTTTCTTACCAAACCACCATCAGAGTTTTCCATATGAGAGTTTTGAAGCTTAAAAACCCTGAAACCCCCAAAATGCCAAGCCACCCATAAACGTTGTTCTCACTGTCTAAAAATAAAAGAACTGAAAAATAAAATCTAACCACACTAGAAGGGAGAACACCATATACAAACTGGAAAATAATAAATATGATAGAGAGGAACAAAGACAAAGTTCCTCCAGAGAATCATCTTGGACAAAACTTCACCAGGAAAAACAAGCACAATACCACAAGGTAGGCATCAAACCCACTTACCAGTCGATGGTCAATAAATAGGAGCCAAAAATCCAATTCCATTGAACACTGACCACTCCATAGATCCATTATCCCACCGTGAAGATAACAAAATACATCCTTAGCTTCAAATTCACGCTTCTCCATGAAGTCAAGCATGCAAATGGGGTACAACAGTGTTATCAAATAACTTGTCTTGCATTGGAATTGAAGCTTGTGTGTGTGGAACAAGAAAATTTAATGCCATGTTTCTCACTATTAAGCTCATTGAGGATTGATTAAGGTATTATTTTATATCCAATGATAACATTGATCCTAGTTACCCCTTCTTTTAACTTAGTGATTGAATTTCCATATATGTCCTTGTGTTCATTATTCTCCCTCAAGACGTGATGAAATATGTTAAGCCCTAGACAAAGCCCCATCTTATGTATAAAACCGCTTATTAATCCCTAGATATTGAATTATTACATTTCTATTGTTATATTTGTATGTAGGCTAGAACCCTTCATTGCACCCTTTGTCTCCTATATATATATATACCTATGAGCCCTAGTCTTAGGATCATCATATATCATCTCATATTGTCTTCTTAATTGGATATATTGTAAAAGGAGGTTTCCCCCTTGAAGTGGATTGTATTCATTTAATTTTTATCATTTTAAGGCATTGGATCTTGGTATCAGAGCTTCGATCCCAGGGTTTTGTTGCTTCAAGCGACTCATCCTGGAATTTTCGCTATAAATTTTGTTCGGGATGCTTCAGATAGAGAAATTCAAATATTACTCAGGAGACATATCCAAGTACGTCTAGTAAAAATTTTAAGCGTTGCCTAGTTTTACATTCAAAGATATATCCTTTGGAAGATAGAGTTTTTGACTCATCCTAAAATCGGTTTTAAAGGTGTCATCTTGGGATTTTCTCTATAACTTTTATTTTGAGAAGTTTTAGATAGAAAAAAAAATTTGGAGACTGAGAAAATATAGTGAAGTATATCTTGTACAAATTGAAGGTTTTGGGTCGTTATATTTTTTGGGATATCTTATATGGAAGTTGGGGTTTGTGACTAGTCCTGAAATTAGTCTCAAACAAGTCACCTTTTTATTCTTGCTATAAACAAATTTTGTTGAAGTTTTAGACTCTAATTTTTTTTAAATCCCAAGGAGACATGGTGAATTATATGTGAAAAAAAAATCAAAATTTGAATCATTACAATTTGTGGGATATATCTTGTGGAATTTTGGGCTTCTTACTAATCTTGAAAATAGTGTTAAACAAGTCATTTTGGAATTTTTTCTATAACCTTTTATTAGTGAAGGTTCAGACTGTGAAATTTTTGGGAGTTTAAAAATTCATATCAAAGTACTACAGGACAAAATTTCAAACTCACAAGGGTTCAAAGTTCAGAGATATATCAGGACAAAGGTCAACCATCCAAACATACTCCAAATTAGGGTTTGAAAGGTATGTAACTTACAATTGGCCATTTTTATATTATCTCTCGATCCATTTTTATGGATGAATTGATATCACATTATGGGGATGTTAATAGAAATACATTATTTAGTGAATTGATAAATCTTTGGAAAAAAGGTCCAATTATAGAGCACATTCAACAATTCCAAAAGCTCAGTCACAGGGTAAAGAACATTCATGAGGATAATTTTTTAGGTCTCTTTATGGGAACTCTAAAGGAGGACATTCAACATGAGGTGCATCTCTTTGAACCTAAATCCCTAGAGAAATATTTCAGTATGGCAAGGAAAGTGGAAAGAAAAAGTATGGCTACTAGAACAGTGGCCTCTAACATGAGGCCTTCACCTTGTTGACCAATATCTTATTACGTTCATTCATAAAGGGGGTTTTAAAATTATGAAAAGTAGATTCAATATATTGTGGGCATTGGGGGGGGGAGGGGGATGTGGGGTACAAAGGGGTTTATAAGTATTGGGGAATATAGAAAGGGGTATCTAGTAAAAATAGGGGATAGCTAGTAAAAATAGGAGGTTTTTAAATTGGAAATATGTATTGGGAGAGGGGTTCAACAAAAGGAGTTTGGGAGGTATTTATCAATATCTAGTGAAATTAGAGGTATTCTTTAATATCCCATGAATGTAGGTGATATGTCATAGGTTCACTGAGTGGATACCCCATTTCCTATAAAAACTATATAGAGAACCATGTTCCCTCTCCTAACCTCAATTAATCGACAAGGTTGACACCTCAACAAATGGATGAAATAAGAGAAAAGGGACTATGTTTCAATTGTGATAGCAAGTACAGTAAGGGACATAAATGTGGTGAAAAGAAATTATTCTACATAGATCGTGAAGAGGAAGAAGATCAAGAATTAGAACAATCACAAGATATAGATCTAGAAGATACCACTCCAATGATATCTTGTCATGCATTGGTCGACATAAGTACTCCACAAACCCGCAAGATACAAGGATACATAAAAAATAAAAAGGTAATAGTGTTGATTGATTCTAGTAGTACTCATAACTTCATCAATTACAAATCAGAAAACTATCTCAATTACTTTGTATATCCAACACCAAAGTTTCAAGTAATGATTTCACATGGAGGTACCACAAATTGTTTGGGTGAGTACCATAGTATTAAGCTCAATATGGGCGAGTATTTTTTGGATAGTCCCATGATTTCCATCCAAATGGGTGGTGTTGATGTTGTATTAGGGGGCAAATGGTTACAATCATTGGGAACAATGGCCCTTAATTTTCAAGATCTTTTCATGATATTTTCCTTAAAAGGAAATGAAATTGAGCTTAGAGGTATCCAAGGGAAACCCTCTAAGGTGATAATCTCTAATAGCATGGAAAAATTACTCGAAAAGGGACATCATGGTGTAATTTCACAATTGTGCTCACTAGATGTTCAAACATATGTATCCTCTGCTCCATTGGATCTCCAAATAGTTATCAACAATCATTCCAAGGTATTTGGAGAAATGCCTAAGGGTCTTCCACCTCCTTGAGATCATGACCATGCTATTCATTTGCAACCAGGAAATGTACCACCTAACATTAGGCCTTACAGGTATACATATGCCCAGAAGAGTGAGATTGAGCAAATGATCCAAGAAATGTTAGAGGTCGACATCATTCAACCTATCCAAAGTTCTTTCTCTTCACTAGTGGTGATGGTTACAAAAAGGATGGTTCATGGCGTATGTCTCCAAATTATATACAACTCAATAAAATGACCATCAAATATAAGTTTCTTATTCATGTAATTGATGAATTATAAGATGAATTGCATGAAGCTAATTTCTTTACTAAGTTGGATCTTTGTTCTGGATTTCATCAAATCATAATGAGGCGGGAATAAATTCTCAAAACAACTTTTATAACACATGAAGGTCATTGTGAGTTTTTGGTTATGCCATTTGGACTTACTAATGCACCTTCAACATTTCAAAGCTTGATGAATTCTATTTTGAATCCCTTCCTTAGAAAAATTGTGTCAGTATATTTTGATGACATACTAATATACAACAAATCTTGGGAAGAGTGTGTACAACATGTTGATGGAGTATTCCTACTATTAGAAGAGAAACAAATTTATGCAAATTCTTCCAAGTGTGCCTTTGGGGTTCGAGAAGTGGAATATTTGGGTCATACTATATCTCATGAAGGTGTAAAAGTGGACCCTAATAAAATTAAAGCTATGGGGGAATGGCCAATTCCCAAAACCTTGAATAAAATTAGAGGATTCTTAGGATTGACATGCTATTACCGCAAGTTTGTTAGTAACTATGGTCAAATAACAACACCTATAATAACATTATTAAAAAAGGAAGTGATTTATTAGACTCAAGAAGCAACCAAATCTTTTGAAAAGCTTAAGGAGACTATGTGTACAACTCTTATCCTGGCCACACTTGACTTCATAAAAACATTTATTGTGGGGGGGGATTACTCAAACCCATTTATGAAAAATAAATATTGGCCATACAACATGCAACTAATAAATGGCACCCTTACCTAATAGGAAGACATTTCAAAGTAAAAATAGACAATGATAGTTTGAAGTACTTCTTGGAGCAATGATTATCTTCAAAAGAACAACAAAAATGGGTTACAAATATGTTGATTTATGAATTTGAAATTATCTACAAAAAAAGAAAACATAATGTTGTGGTAGATGCCCTTTCCAGAAAAGAAGAAGAAACATAAGGATCAATATGTGTTATTTCTATTTTGCAATCTGATTGGGTGGAAGAAGCAAGATCAAGAAGTATGCAATATCATTCAACAACTACAAGAGGAACCCATTTCATTAGATAATTTTGTATGGAAGAATGATTTTCTATGGTATCATGATCGCCTATATTTGTGTAATAATTCCCAACTCAAACAAAAGGTCCTTTTGGAATTGCACACCTCTCCTATAGGAGGACATTCAAGATTTTTTAAAATTTACCACGAGATCAAGAAGGATTTTTTCTAGGAAGGTATTAAAATTGATGTTCAAAAGTTTGTGTCTAAATATGTGTTCAGCCAACAAAACAAGGAAGAGACAATCAAGACGTCAGGTCTCCTACAACCATTAGCTATACCAAGTCAACGTTGGGAACACGTTTCAATAGATTTTATTATAGGTTTCCAAAATATGAAGGAAAGATTGTCATCATGGTAGTAGTGGACTGACTGACAAAGTATGCCCATTTTTTCTCTCTTTCTCATTCTTTTAAAGCAAGTAGAATGCATTCATGGAAATAGTTCAAAATCTACATGGAGTCCCCAAGATTATTGTAAGTGAAAAAGATCCAATTTTCACTGGAAATTTTTGGGCTGAATTATTTTCTTGTTTGGTTACTCAATTGACTCACAACTCATCTTATCATCCTCAATCCGATGGGAAAATTGAGATTTTTAATAAATTTCTAGAAGGATATCTTCATTGCTTTGCATCTGATAAACATACACAATGGGTCAAGTGGTTTCCCTTGGTAGAATGGTGGTACAACACATCCTTCCATACTTCATCAAAATGTCTCCATTTCTGGCACTTTATGGCTATCATCCTCCATCACATCACCCTTGAAAGGGACTAACAAGGCTCAAGCAGTGTAGGACCACATAGGGCACCAAGAAGAGGTTCTCAAACTATTGAAGGACAACTTGGTTATGGCACAAAATAGGATGAAACAACAAGCATATCAACATCGCAGTGAAAGGGAATTTGAAGTGGGGGATTGGGTATTTATGAGGATACAACCATATAAATATATGTCCCTTGAGCAACAAAATGAGGACAATAAATTAGAACCCAAGTATTATGGCCCCTATAAGGTTTTGCAAAGGATTGCAATTATGGCTTACAAATTGGAGTTGCCTCCATCTTCACGTGTACATTTGGTATTCCATTTTTCTTGCTTAAAGAATGTAATAGGAAAAAATATCCCAATCCAACCTATTTTAGTAGAGATTAATGAAGAAGGGGAAATCATACTAGAACCAAAAAAAATCCTTGAAACATGGATTAAGTAGCTAAGAAATCAATCAATTACTGAGTGCCTCATCAAATGGAAGAATATACCAGTGGAAGAGGCAACATGGGAAGATTATTTCTTCATGCAAAAACACTTGTGGTTAGTCAAGTATTGAGGAAACCACGTTTTTGAAGGGGTGGGTCATGTTAATCCCTAGACAAATCCCCATGCTATGTATAAAACCTCTCATTAATCCCTAGATATTGAATTATTACATTTCTAGTGTTATATTTTTATGTAGGTTAGAACCCTTCATTGCACCCTTTCATTATAAATGCACCCTTTGTCTCTTACACACACACACACACACACCAAGGAGACATAGTCTTAGGATCATCATATCTCATCTCATATTTTCTTCTAAATTGGATATATTGTAAAAGGAGGTTTCCTCCTCGAAGTGGACTATATTCATTGACTTTTTGTAATTTTTAAGGCCTTGGATCATAATAGAATTATACCTCTTGAAATTTTCCAATATCCTTATAACCATGTGCTAGAATAGATGCAAAGGTATAATCATATGGGAGGGATTTAAGATCATATGATTTATTATTGTACTTGAGTCTCCTACTACTTTAAGTGATTCAATTTAGAGGTCAACAACTATACACAATCCTTTAAGTAAGGAATATGATTCAGCTTGATTGTTAAAGGATTTCCCTAAGCCCCATGCAAAGGTTGCTTCAACTTTTCCTTTAGGATCAATGATTATCCCCCCAACACCCACCACCCCTAGATTGCCTTTCGAGGCTCCCCCTAAAAAATAAATGTGAGAGTGCTATGAAGATTTCCAGATCTGAAAATATTGAGCTTGCAATCGAGACTTCCATATTGATCTAAATTTTCAATTAACAGAATATAAGAGTGGGTTGGAAGGAACTAACTAAACCTGATTAAGCCGTTATTTTTCATTAGGCTCATTCAAGCATTGATTCCCATGGTTTTTCCTATCTTTAGATTTAATATATTATGCTAATAATCCTTTAGCCTTTGCAGCTACAATGTTTGGATTGCCTATCTCTTGCTTTAAAATGGTTTTAGTGTGAGCTATCGAAATTTTCCAACACAAATACTTTGGTAGGGCTAACCACACGCTTTTGAGCATTGGCTTGTTTTTTAAAGTTCTTTTATAGAGCCTACTTCAATGTGGAAACATACTTTTCCACAATTCTGACATTTTAAATCTGTGGTAAATTCCAACATAAGCAGCTAGCCAAACTTGATATGTATAAAAAAAATTAAACAAGATATGATGAATCATTTTTTCTTTTGTATGACAAAAATCACATCAATAGGGTCTATAAATCCCTGTTTTTTGTAGGTTTTCCATTGTCATAAATTTTCCATGAACCATCATCCAACATAAAATATTGATTTTGAGGATTCCATCAAAATGCCACACATGACTCCATATCATTCCCCACCAAGGAAGAGATAGTTCTTGCAATTGGTGAATATATCCATGTTTGAAATTGTAGTCCAAAGACCCCCATCCTCTATGATAAGGGAGTGAAATATTCCATGGTGCACAACCTTTTATAGAGATAATAAGATGAGAAACCAAAGGTGAAAGGTGAGGAGGAGGGGAGACAATATTCCACTTCAACCAACAACTTGAGTTATCAGACCAAATGGAGATATCAAGAAATGATTTTAAATTCTAAGTGTTTGTCCACAATTTCAAAGGAAGTAGATCATGATTACTTTTTAGGGGATATTTACCAATGATACTATTGTGCCAAATGCTTATCACTTTTCCATTGCCTATGTAACGTCCCCAGTCATCATCCCACTGGCCGGGCAAATGTTATTGTGTGGAACAACATCATTTTCATACTTAATTAATAACATGCATTTAATTCATATTAAACACATTTAACTCATATTAAACACATTTAACTCAGAGTAAGCACAAGATTTCTACTAACATAAATAATCCCTGTCATTAACAATAATTCATATGCACAACATAATACATGATACATATATGACTCACAGGCATGCAAAACATAATATTAAGCATAAGTTGATACTTATCTTTGAAACCATGGTAATTCCACCAACTACGTGCAGGCCTTCCACGAACCTCCCAGCCTTAGACCACATTGCTCATCATGCTCAGCAGTGGGTCACCCTCGAGCTAGGACTAAGCTCCACCCAAGGCAAGGAATCTTAGTCTAGGCTAAGGTTACAAGGAAAACTGCACAGAATAACCGGAAGGATTCTTCCCAGGATGCCTTCTTACGCCCACTACTCATGGACTCTCATTCCCCACATGCCTATTTCGCCCGGGAGTATACACCTTCACAAGCACAGTCCATAAGTGCTTCACCTCCCTCTCTGGGTCTCAGCAATAGGTTGGATCAGGAAGTCTTAGAGTTCCATAGCTGGTGTTGGACTCTCTCTGGAAGAATACCACTTCCCAGCAGACTCCTTCACCTAGAAATAGCTTCTCACAGGCCTGACAGACTGCCTCTTCAACTAAGGGCCTTAAAACCCGGTTCTTCAGCCCCTTCCGACTCAATTTCTACACAGTGAGGATAACCACAACACAACCCCACTCAGGAAAACAGAAAACAACAACCTACATACAGATCAGGTATGGATTCAGCTCTGCAATGGCGGATAGACTTGGTTCTGGAACTCACAAGTCGACTTTCCCCTCCTAACCAGTTCTCTCAACGGTGCATAGGTATGTCAAAGGCAGATGTAGACCAATAACGGAATAAGACAGATGATGTTTTGGTCTTCAGGAAGATGTCTAAGTTTTCTAGTTCTCAGAGCTGCGTGAGGGTATCCGAAATCAGACGCAAACGATGATGGAATGAGGAGCGACCCCCTCCACAACTAACTTCTGCAGTTTTTTAACTACATGTGCCTGGGTTGACACATGTCACCCATGAAGCTGCATGGACTCCATCAACATGCGTTCCTCTCCAGGAACTTAGGACACAACATATATTTCACATGGCTTTTGGAATAATATTAAAATATTATTCCCAAGGATCTAAGCCCCTAGGCTCAACACTTAGCCTCTCTTTCCAACCTTCCAACCTCCAATCCCTTACCCAATATGTGGAAGCTTAGTCCCCCATAAATCATCCATCATGGTCGGTCTACATGCAGCGGTGTTTATATTTTTATTAATGTTCTGCATGATTACATATACAAAAGCAGACTCCCGGCCTTAACACTTAGGCTCTCCGGCCTGATAACACATAAGCCCACTAGCTTATATAAACTTGGCTCACTAGCCTATAAAACATAATTACAATTCATAATGCAAGCTCTATACTTCATAGACATTATTTACAACAGGGATCAGCCTTGGGGACATTACAATCCCCTCCCCTTATTTTGCACTGTCATAAGTGTAATTTTACACTGCATCTGCAAGATTTTCAAAATTTTCAAAAAGATGTGGGTACTCTGCCCGCATAACATCTTCATGCTCCCATGTCGTGTCCTCAGGACCGTACCAGGTCCACTGGAACTTTACAATCCCTATAGCTCGATTCCGAAGCTATTTGTTTTTCCTGTCCAATATGCGCACAGGATGCACTTGTATGACACCTTCTTGTTCCACCTGAATCACATTCCAATCGATAATATGATTAGCATCTGTTATATATTTCTTAAGCAATGAAACATGAAACACATTATGTACAGTCATGGATGCAGGTAATGCAAGCATATATGCAACTGTCCCAATCCTTTCCAGGATTTCAAATGGCCCACAAAATTTGGCTGCCAACTTGGTGCAACTTCTCAGCTTCAGGGAACTCTTGTTAGCTTTCACTTTCAGGAAAACATGATCACCCACTTTGAACTCTCTGTGGGTTCTGTTCTTATCAGCATAACTTTTCAGCCTGTCCTGGGCAGATTTCAAATTCTGATTAATTTTTATCATTTGGTCCTCCATCTCCTTGAGCAACTCTAGCCCAACTACTGCTCTATCAACTGGATTATCCCAGCTCACTGGAGTATTGCACTTTCTTCCATAAAGTGCTTCAAATGGGCTCATCTTCAACG
>SNQJ01S0008297.1:135945-155254 GCA_010110895.2 Picea sitchensis | reverse complement strand
ATAAAATCCATTGTCACCACTTCCCACTTCCACTCAGGAATGGGTAAAGGTTGCAGCAACCCTGCTGGGTGCCTATGCTCAGCTTTAACTTTATGGCACTCCATACATCTAGCGATGTATTCAGCGATCTCTCTCTTCATACCTGGCCAAAAGTAATGGTTCTTGACCGCTGCTACTGTTTTCTGATATCCAGGGTGCCCTGCATAAGGCACATTATGCATCTCCTGCAAAATCATTTGTTTCAAGCACTGGACATTGGGTACAAAAAAAAATTTCTTGTACAACAATATTCCATCGGTTTCCAATTTATAAATTTCCATCTTCTGTGGCATCTTACCCTACTGTAGCTTGGCTACCAATTCTCTGTACTGCAGATCTACATTTGCAGCCTCCAGAATTCTACTTTTAATATGAGTCTGATACATGCTAATGGTTGTAGCATGTAATTCATGCACCCTTATGCTGAGTGCATCAACCACTTTATTCTCCTTTCCTTTGATATGCTTGATCTCAAAGTTGTACTCACACAGAAATTCCAGCCACCTACTTTGTCTAGCATTTAAGGTTGGTTGATCAAACAAATATTTAAGACTGTTATGGTCTGTTTTGAGTTCAAAACGCCTTCCCATGAGGTAGTGCCTCCATTTCTTTAGAGCATGAACTATGGCTGCCAACTCCAAGTCATGGGTTGCATAGTTCTTCTCGTGCTCTTTTAATTTCCTGGACTCATAACATATTACGAATCCATTATGACTAAGGACCCCTCCCAGTCCTTATTTGCATGCATTAGTGCATACTATGAAATCTGCATTTGGATTTGCAATCCTCGGATTGGAGCACTGGTTAATAGCTGCTTCAATTGCTGGAAACTTTCCTCACATCCCTCTGTCAAGTGAAATTGTTTCCCCTTTCTTTGTAAGGAAGTGATAGGGTGAGCTATCTTGGAAAACCCTGCGTTGAACCTTCTATAATAACCAGCCAATCCCATGAAGGATCTAACTTTTGTTACGTTCCTTGGTGCTGACCATTCTCTAATGGCTTCAATCTTCTCAGGGTCTACCGCTATCCCATCCTTAGAGATAATATGTCCCAAGTAATGGATTTGTTCCTGATAAAACGAGCACTTTCTCATCTTGGCATACAGTTGGTTCTCTCTTAGCACCTACAACACCATCCTCAGATGTTGTTCGTGTTCTTCTTCGATCCTAGAATACACCAGAATGTCATCCAGGAAGATGATGACAAACTTGTCTAGATAGTCCCTGAATACTCCATTCATCAAGCTCATAAAAACAGTGGGTGCATTTGATAGTCCAAATGGCACCACTATGAACTCGTAATGACCATACCTTGTTCTAAAGGCGGTCTTGTTGATGTCTTCCTCTTTTATTCTTACTTGGTGATATCATGATCTTAGATCTATTTTCGAAAAGATCTTTGCATCCTTCAATTGATCGAAGAGATCATCAATCCTCGATAGAGGATACTTGTTCTTCACCGTTACTTTGTTCAATTGCCTGAAATCGATGCACAATCTCAGCGTTCCGTCCTTCTTCTTTACGAACAGGACTGGGGCACTCCAAGGCGAAACGCTAATCCTGCACAAGTTGATCCCTACACAAGTTGATCCTACACATGGATCAGCTGCACCTGAACAAGCACAAGTTGATCCCATGGATCAACTGCACCCCACAGGGCTTGGCCTTGGGGACATTACAACCTAGGATCTAGGTGAGTTTGGATTGGATTATAGACACAACGCTTTTGATGAGTTTCCAAATGGATGATCATTTTTTGACTTTGAGAGGGTTATCCACACATTGCATGCGCTCTCCTCCAAAGTATTTTTTATGTATGACCTTTTCCCACCAATCCAATTGTCTCATGATCATTCTCCAAATTAATTTGGCTCCTAAGGATAAATTCATTAGAACCTCCTAGGGTTAAATTCATTAGAACTGGATCATTTATTCCCAGACCACCAGATTCCTTTTGAGCTTGAACCATCTTCCAATTAATCAAATGTTTTTTTTGTGCTCGTCTTGCCTCCCTACCATATAGATTTTCTCATATCTAGAGACACTTGTTGCATCAAACCAATCGAGTATAGCATGGTCAAAAATTATAATATGGGAAAGGAATAAAGGACTAATTTCATAAGAACCAATCTATTGACTAGATTCAACCATTGAGCACCCCATTGCTGGAAATTAGATTTGATTTTCTCTAAGACACTCCACCGGGATTAAGTTGATGGGTTAGATAATAAAATGGGCATTCCAAGGTACCTAAGAGAAGTCCATGTTTCTTGATGTGGGAGCATAAGAATTATGGATATACTTTGAAGAAAACTTTGACTTATGTTCCACCCATAAATTTGGTTGTGATTGTTAATGAATTTACCTCTCGAGGAATTGATGAAAAGATCTAACAAATTTTTGAATGTCGTTGCTTTAATAGTTGAGACACCTTCCAATATGAGAGTATCTGTAACACACCCACGACGAGGCATAAAAAATTTCGCTTTTCTTGAAGTACAGAATCTCCATTCATGGTTTCTAATTTGGAAAGTCGAGGAACCAGTCCAAACTCCTGGTCAAGGATCTTTGATTCTGAAGCCAAAAAATCCTCTGAGACCTTGATGGTCTCATTCTGTAATTAAACACAGAACCTTTTGGCTTATTGGTGCATATTTAAGGGCACCCACGACCTTCCCTTTCGCTCCCCTGCAAAATCTCAGAGTATTTGGTGTTAGTTCCTTTTCAGGATAAGCCCCCTCTTGATGTGACCTTCAGCGATGACCTTACGAGACTGCATGATTGTAGACGTGGCCCAAGGTGATTTGAATCAAACTTCTTTTTGGCTCGCAATTCTCCTCGAGCCTCCACGTGTCCTCTTTTCAAATCCATGGTTTGAATTGTGTCCCGCCCTCAACTTTTTAACATTCATGCAACTCCTATCCCCAGAATGCTACGGGACCGTCGATCTCCCGATATTGACGGTACTTCGAAGACTGGAGGTTCAAATCTTCCCCTCTCAGACATATCTATCATATCTGACCTCTTGTAAAATCAACGGATGAGATCTCCTTCGTGATGTCAGGTTTCGGGAGTTTCAACTCTCAAAACCATGCTCTCTTATGTACTTAAATATTTCGAGTTGACGATCTGCGAACACTTGTCCCCCTAATAAATGGCCTTGCATTTACTTCAGGTGGTTGACCTTTCAACTAGATCAACAGTCCTACCTTTACTTTGGGTGGTTGAGCTTTCAACTGGATCAACGGTCCTGCAGCCCTCTTCTCGATCAATGGTCGAGATCTCCTTCAGGTTTCGGACTTCTGAGATCTCAAATCTCAACTTCACCCTTTTCCCCAATGGATTTTATCCAGAGGATATAATCCACTGACATGTGTCCTCTTGATTCGATGATCGAGGATTACTTCGGGTCTTTACCCGGAGTCCACAAATTTTCTCCACGTCTGATCCAAGAGGCTCCCCAAGCTCAGAAAATGCTCAAAAATAAAAGTTCTCAGAATGGAGTGAAACCAATTC
The DNA here is from genome assembly GCA_010110895.2 of Picea sitchensis. NCBI lineage: Eukaryota > Viridiplantae > Streptophyta > Pinopsida > Pinales > Pinaceae > Picea > Picea sitchensis. The sequence goes on along the minus strand of SNQJ01S0008297.1, from coordinate 151,700 downwards.
CATTGCGACTGTCTTGTCACGCTAATTCCGGCAGTATATTTACTTTCTCAAATGGGCTCCATATGCGAGAGTTATCGCACTCTGACCGCTTTCTCAAACAGCTAAAAATGTCAACAGACTGTCAAAAAGTCAATGCCGACGTCAGCATGACATCACCAAAGACACTTTATGAGGATGGCATGGAAGAAGCAGGTGTTGACAAGTGGTGATCTATGACTGGGCAGATGTGGATGGCAGATCCAATCAGAATTGGACACTTGTCAAATTTTTGGACAAATGTGGTGATGCCACGTGGCCCAGGCATGGGCAGCCACGTGGCACCCAGTTAGCAGTGTTGTGGGAAGTTTCAAAATTTTTTGAGGTCCATGGGTTTTGAACCCGTGACCAACCCACCAAGCAAGCGCCTTGAAGAATGACCAAACACCAACGCGCCATAAATGTTCCTTATTGAATGTAATATATATATATATATATATATTGTAATGTTTTAATATGGCACAGGAGGAAGGGGGTGGTACTAAGCCCCAGCCCGTGGTCGTTTTACACTACTCATAACCAAAGGCACAGGCACCACACATCTAACAACTAGCGCCTTAAGACACGGTACCAGGTACGTTTCCACCATAGATCCCGGGGCTTATCCCTATGCGCGCGGAGGAGATAAGGGTTTGGTTTCGTGGATTGCGCCATATAACTAGGAGCTAGTGTGACTAAAGGGCCAACGCTTGGCCATATGAAGTGCATAGGACCGAGTTTTGAGGGCGCGCACCCATCCCTAGGGGGTTACACTGTATATTTAACAAAAAGTGGGTTTTTTTAAGCCTGTTATGTATTTTTTTAATTGATTGGCCTGATATTATGACCAGAAAGTGGTTTTTTGGGCATATCTTGGCCATTTGGAGGGGGGTTTGATCCCAGAAAGAGGCCATATCTTGAGATAAGTTGGGATTCCTCATTTGAGCCTTGAAAACTATAAGAACCAGGCTTTTTGAAGCTTGTAGGAGACTTTTTGATGTAGGGTTTTGAAGGAGCAGTTTGTAAATTTTGGCCTTTTCTCATGTTTTGAGAGGCGTTTTTCTCATGTTGTTGAGAGGATTTTGATGGTGCATGCATGGATCTGAGAAAGGATTTATTTCATAGCAGACATGAAGCATGTAATGTAACAACAAAGAGCATTGTAAGAGAACTTTGAGCATTTTAAAGAGAAATAAAGAGTTCCTCCACTTGGAAGCGGGCCCGGAGACGTAGCAAACGATTGGTGAACTCCGTTATCAACCTCTTGTCTCTATTTCTCTTTATGTTTTGTTGTTCTATTCTCTTCATTTGCAGCATGAATATTAATGGTTGATCTCTTTATTCATTAATAAGCATCAAGTATGTATTTCGCATTCTTAACGATCTGATGCAAAAAGTACATTAAACTAACTTGCAATCTATCAGTAATACCTTTGTTTTTGGATCAAGTTTATGGTATCAAAGAATTTGGTTGTGAAGGTTTGACAAGAATTGCAATCATTGGATGCTCACGAGAGAAAAACTCAAGCGAGGAGAAGGCCAACTTGAGGCTCTTGACACAGAGATTCAAAGGCGACCACATAAGCAAGAGATGTCTTCACCACGGAAATTGGGTCCCTTCAAATCTGAAGATTATTTCTTCGAGGCCTTTAAATTGATGCAAGCCATGGTAGAGGAGCTTTACCATGAAAGAGGTCAGCAAAGGAATCCAAAATTTGAAGAAGGTGAATCTTCGGTAAGAGCAGAAGGAGGAGTTGGAGGTGGTGGACCTTCGGAACCTTCTTCTCCTTCATCGTCATCATCTAATAATGAAGCAAGTGTACATTCCTTCAAGGATAAGCAAAAAACTCATCATTCTTCTGATATGTCGTTATTAAAGTTAGATGTAAAGTTTCAATTACCCACTTATGATGGTGAATTAGATGCAGAAAATCTAGATAATTGGGTGAGACAATTAGAAGTCTATTGCAGGATACAAAATATTGTTGATGATGAAACTAAGATCCAACTAGCAGGTCTCAAATTGGGAGGCATGACTCTCATATGGTGGGAAATCATAACTAGAKATGATCTTAAGAAAAGTGGTAAAACAATCTCTTCCTGGAATGATTTTGTTATTGCATTAAAACAACAGCTTTACCCTTTAGCTTACATGCAACAAGAAATTATGAATTGGTAATGTTTAAGGCAATCAAAAGGTCAAAGTGTACAAGAATATACTCAGATATTTCGTAAGAAAGCTTTAAATTTGGGTATTCCTTTATATACACAAGAGACACTCCTAAAATATATCGGTGGTTTACATTCTTATCTTAAGCACACTATTCTTATGCTAAATCCTTCTAAATTTGATGAACTATGTGTACAAGCCATTCACATTGAATCTAGCAAAGGGAATGTTGGTGATAGTGTTTCTACAGATACTTGGAAAAGAAAGGGTGTAGGGAAAAGGAAAGAGAAGAAGACAGACGCGACAAGAAAGGAGAAGCCTACTTGTGAGCATTGCAAGAAGGTAGGTTATGATGAAGATCATTGTTGAACCTTACATCCTGAAATGAAGCCAAAGAAGTATGCCAATCAAGGAAGGAAGAAGACCACAGTTGCGACAGTTCAAGTGGATCTTGGATCAGATTCCGGTGATGAGACACAGGTTGTAGCTATGGGAATCTGAGGTATAAATTATGTTGCAAGTTATATCTCTTCTAGATCAGTTGATGTAAATGATGAGTGTAAAAGGAATGAACTTTTCCACATAAGGGTTATAGCACATAATGTTAAAGTTGATACTCTTTTAGACAGTGGATCACAAGCCAATCTAATCAGTGAAGATGTTGTAAATAACTTGGGACTTGAAACTAAATCACGTCCTAAACCATATCCATTGGGATGGATATGTGGTGATAACAATTTGCAAGTAACCAAGCAATGTAAAATCAAGTTTGCAATCACTTATAACTATGTTGATGAAGTAGAGCTTGATATCATGCCACTGGACATATGTGGGATTGTCTTGAGAAGCCCCTACCTTTATGATAGAAAAGCCATATTCTACAGGGAGGATAATAAATATTGCTTCAAGAAAGATGGGAAAGAGTACATTGTTCATGCTCATCGTATGAAAACTGACAAGTCTTTTGCAGCTACAGGGCAGTTAAAAAGAATGGTAAATGCAAGCAAAAGCTTAACACTTATGTCTGTAACAAAACAAGAAATTAGTGATGCTAAACATGAGATGGTTCAGTATGATTCTAACCATCATGAAGTGTCACCAGGGGTATAGCATGAGGTTCGACTGCATAATTTGATTAATGTTCTTATTCAGAAGGGGAAGCATGTTTTGTCATTTTCATTCGCATACTCAGTATTGTTGTTTAGTTTGTTGTTTTTTAGTGGTGTATGGCTGCAAAGTGTGACAAAGAATGTAGATGATTGTGCGATAAATGAGATGATTGCTTTGATAAACAATGCTATCTCAGTTTTCATGTTTGTTGTGATTAGTCAGGTGATCATTGTCCCAGCAGAGAGGATGGATGATATAGGACAAGTGGGGAGGCAATACCCTCACTTATTACCTGAGTAAAAGCATACTTTTGGTGGTCCAAAAGCTTCCAAAGTGGGGAGGAATGATCCATGAGGCTCCCCAGGCTCAGAAAATGCTCAAAAATCAAAGTTATCATAATGGAGTGAAACCAATTCCATTGCTACCGGCTCGTCGCTCTGATTTCGGCAGTATATTTACTTTCTCAAACGGGCTCTGTATGCAAGAGTTATCGCACTCTGACCGCTTTCTCAAACAGCTAAAAACGTCAAAGGACTGGAAAAAAGTCAATCCTGACATCAACATGACATCACCAAAGACACTTCATGAGGCTGACATGGCAGAAGCAGGTGTTGACAAGTGGCGATCTGTGACTAGGCAGATGTGGATGGAAAATCCAATCAGAATTGGACACTTGTCAAATTTTCAGGCAAATGTGGTGGTGCCACGTGGCCCAGGCATGGGAAGCCACATGTCACCCAGTCAGCAATGTTGTGGGAAGTTTCAAAATTTTTTGAGGTCCATGGGTTTTGAACCCACGACCAACCCACCAAGCAAGCGCCTTGAAGAATGACCAAACACCAATGTGCCATAAATGTTCCTTGTTGAATGTAATACATTTATTTATATATATATATTGTAATGTTTTAATATGGCGCGTGAGGAGGGGGTTGGGGCTAAGCCCCAGCCCGTGGTCATTTTACACTACTCATAACCAAAGGCGCGGGTGCCACACATATAACAATTAGCACCTTAAGCCACAGTTCCAGATACGTTTCCACCATAGATCATGGGACTTATCCCTATGCGCGCGGAGGAGATAAGGGTTTGGTTTCGTGGATTGCGCCATATCACTAGGAGCTAGCGTGATTAAAGGGTTAGTGCTTAGCCCTTTGGGCTAGAGCTTGGCCATATGAAGTGCATATGACCGAGTTTTGAGGGTGCACGCCCAGCCCTAGGGGCTACACTATATATTTAACAAAAAGTGGGTTTTTTAAAGCCTGTTATGTATTTTTTTAATTAATTGGCCTGATATTATGACAAGAAAGTAGTTTTTTGGGCATATCTTGGCCATTTGGAGGGGGATTTGATCCTAGAAAGAGGTCAKATCTTGAGGGAAGTTGGGATTTCTCATCTGAGCCTTGAAAACTATAAGAACCAGCCTTTTTGAAGTTTGTAGGAGACTTTTTGATGCAAGGTTTTGAAGGAGCAATTTGTAAATTTTGGCCTTTTCTCATGTTTTGAGAGGCGTTTTTCTCATGTTGTTGAGAGGATTTTGATGGTGCATGCATGAATCTGAGCAAGGAGGTCTTGCATAGCAGACATGAAGCATGTAATGTAACAACAAAGAGCATTGTAAGAGAACTTTGAGCATTTTAAAGAGTAATAAAGAGGTCCTCCACTTGGAAGTGGGCCCAGATACATAGCCAACGATTGGTGAACTCCGTTATCAACCTCTTGTCTCTATTTCTCTTTCTGTTTTTTTGTTCTATTTTCTTCATTTGCAACATGAATACTAATGGTTGATCTCTTTATTCATTAATAAGAATCAAGTAAAAGTCACATTTGATATTTCACAAACAAGATAACAAGTTTATGTATTTCGCATTCTTAACGATCCAATGCAAAAAGTACATTAAACTAACTTGCAATCTATCAGTAATACCTTCGTTTTTGGATCAACGTCTCCCTTAGATCAGACGGTTACAAATTACTTCCGATATTTATCCAGAGTTCTCAGATTTTCACCACGTCTCCCTTGGATCTGACGGCTCAGATCCACTTCGAGTGATCCGATGCTTGATATTCACTTCGAACGATCTGATGACTCAGCTTCACTTCGTCTGATCGGATGGTTGAGATTTACTTCGGATTTCCAGAAGTTCGAACTTCAAAATTCTCAACTCTCAAACCTTGCCTTCTCCGGAATAGACAGTATCGAACGACTCAGATTCACCTTGGCGATCCAACGCTTGAGATTTACTTCGGGTGATCTAACGGCTCAGATCTGCTTCGACTGATCGGACAATTGGGATTCACTTAGGAGTTCTAGGACTTCAGACTTCAAAAATCTCAAATCTCAACTGAGAAACTCTCAAAGGGATTTCCCGAAGCTGTTGATCTGACGGCTCAAATTCACTTTGGCAATCCGACGCTTGAGGTTTACTTCAAATGATCCGACGCTCGATGTTTACTTCAGGTCTTCACCTGGAATCCACATATTCACGCCACCTGTCCTCTAGATCTGACGGTTCAGATCTACTTCGGACAATCTGATGGATGACGTTTACTTCGTGTCTTCACCCGAAATCCACATATTCACGCCGCCTTTCCTCTAGATCTGACGGTTCAGATCTACTTCGGATGATCTGATGGATGACGTTTACTTTGGGTCTTCACCCGGAATCCATAGATTCACGCCACCTATCCTCTAGATCTGATGGTTCAGATCTACTTTGGCTCTTCGGCACTTTGACACTTCAGTTTCGAAAGTTTCAACTCTTATGCACACATTTCTCTGGAGTGATTTTACCCGAAATATACGATCTCCTGACATGTATCCCCCTAGCGATCAATGACTAGGATTTACTTTGGTTGTTTGTACTCCTCCTTGTCCACAAACCTTCGAAGTTGTGGATCTTACACCACATGTCCGCCTTGACAATGGACGGTCCCAAATTACTTCGGGACTTCGGGACGCTGACAAGTCCACTCTCCTGTGCACCTTTAGAGGGTTGGACCTCATGCACTTTCCTTGGGATCCAATGGTTATTGGTCCTCGCGCTCATACCTGACGGTCCAGATCTGATATCCTCTATGCTTATCCTCGTTGTCTGGACTCTAATCTGACTATCCAGGTTCTTCACAGTGCTTGATCCAACAACCACTGTTTCTCCTCCTCCTTAGCTTTCACTTTCTTCCCTGACTTGGAAGATTTCAAACATTTTAAAGGCTTCACCTTTGAACTTCCTCCTACGAGCCCTGTGACGTTGGGTCTCATCTGTGCTTCTAAAAACGTTAACTCTCCTAAGCTTCGAGACTTGGAATAAGTCTGACTCGTGTGCCCTCTTAGCACTATCTCTTCTGAGCTTCAACTACTCAGACCTCAAAGGTCTTTGTCCCTTCTATTCCTCAAAGGGATATATGTGCCTTCCTGGAAACTTTCGCTCAAGCTCGCCTTACTGAACTGCAGAGTGTTCAGTAACTTTGTGAGGGTCTCCTAAGTGCTCTGTAACTTCACCTTCGTGGTTTTGGTCACTCCAACACGCGATTCTCCTGAAGCGCAGACTCTGAATCTCATATATTGGACGGTCGAGAAGGATCCAGATGGATCCAGAGATCCATGGTCCAGATTGACTTCGGCCTTCAGAGGTTTAGTCGCACCAATACGCGATTCTCCGGTCGCGCGAAATCCGAACTCACAGATCTGACAATCAAGGTGGGTCCCGATAAATCCTTCGATCCACGGTCCAGATTGACTTCAGGACTTCGAGGATTTTTACTTCCCTTAAGATGAACTCACATTTCGCCAAACTCTCGAAGTCCGAAGGACTCAAGGGGTTAACTCCCTCACTCCTTTCCATATCCAATGGTCACAACGGACCTTGGATCTTCTTGAATATTTTCTCGTTCATTCGTCATCCGAACAAAGGAGCCTTCCCTTTTGATACTTCAATCTCGCTATTCTTCCTGAGCTTGCTTGGCTCTGAAAGGCTTAAGAGCCTTGCACTCTTTCTCTAGAACGTAACACTTGGAAGAATCCTTTCGTGCACCCCTTACATTCATTCCTCAACTCTAGAAATTAAGTGGTTCTTGGTCTTTGTTTTCCTTGCAGAGAGCCTGTGCGTACATTCACTATCTCTCCTGAGCTTTAATAGAATCCTTCCTCTAAGGGACTCGTAATGACTAGGTGGGTCGACATGCGTACATGAAAATATGCCCAAGGTCGGTGAACTCACAGTTCGTGTCTCTATCTTAAGCCCCAATAGGACACTAGCATTTACGAGTATAAAAAATATCTAATCCATATAATTTCCTACTTTACTAATTATACAATCAAGAAGACACCCAAAAAAAAGGGTACAGTATAAATCATTAAGAAAACATATCTATCCCTGTAACATTCATAGGATACCCAACTTTAATTTACAGTACCACTTAAATACACAAGATATGTGATTACGTATCTATTACAGGTAGTAGTCAACTAACTGACTATGGGTGTTCGTCCTTCCACCCAACCATAGGCTCAAAGGCATTCATTCTTAGCACTCTGTCCACCCCCATGCCAAGCCATGATATCACCATGGAACTCTTGCAGTTCTCAAGGATTCTTTCTCTGTTTCCGCTTCTTCTCGGGTTCTCTTCTCTGGAAACTTTCATATATTTCTTTCTCTGTTATGGCCCTGGGCAAGGTTTGTCAGATGCTCACTCGGCATCAAGCTCGCAGCCTTCTGTTCATCATCCCCTAGAGATATCTGTGCATTCTCCTTGTCGATTTGTATATCTTTCCTTCGAGGATGGTTCTTGACGCATCCTGTTCCTTCTGTCAGAAGGGAACTCTGGTTAGCTTGGTCTGTCATACCCAGTGGTACTTCGGGCTGACATTCTACAGTTTGGCCATGCTTCCATTCATGGGAGTGGTTGATAATTCAACCACTGGTCCTTTATTCATTAATTGATTTCTCTCCTTGGGATCCGAAGGAAGTTTATTATCCTCATCAAGGGAATTTGGGGTTATTTGATATAATGACCCTCTCTTATAGTTTTCACATTCTTTCCTCTAGTGATATCATGGCCAGTACTTTCAAGGCTTCACCCCCACAGTCAGTTATTGGCAACTCAAACAATAATACATTTACATTGTCCACATGTCTTAGCATGGTAATCCTATTTTATGATTAATTACAAGCTGGGGGAAACATGGGTGTTACAGTATCATCAACAAACTAAGAATGATTCATGCTTTTGACTCCCTTTACAAGATTAATACCTGAAATATTTCCATCACATTTTTCTACCTCCAATTTCATGCTTAATGATTTAACCATGATAATATAGGGGATACAGGAGAGGAGGAATCCTTGTTGCAATCCCCTATGTAACATCCACAATTTTAATCCCCACAAAATATAATGTAATTGTATAAATGTGATTTAGGCTGGTGAGCCGATGTGTTGGGGTGAAGAGCCATATATGTGTTGGGGTGAAGAGCCATATTGGTTCAATATGGCTAGAGGCCGAATGGTATATTATATGCATTGAAATAATTAATAAAAATAATAATCATTGGTTGCGATATGGGAGGGATGAAAACAATGGGGGGATATGATTCCATAAGAGAAAGGGGGTCCAAGGGGGAATTATTCATGGGTACTAATCCAACCCACATTCTTGAATTATTATCATTGTGTATAACCTTATATTTGTTGATTAAGTGTTTCCAAAAATAATCATTAAACTCATGTGAGGGCGTGAGTATGAGGAGTCACAACCCATAGTTATTGGGGAGTATGGGATGAAGTACAATCATCTTTGGGAAGAGTGACAGTCAAGAAAATAAGGAAGAAGAAAGGAAATTTGTATGAAGAGTAGAGACAAGTTTTACAAGCAGATTTTGGACAACAAGATGGAAGTCGAGTGCTGAAAAGAGAACCAGCCATGTTGTGATTGAAGTCAACCATTGTTTTGGCTATGTTTTATGCTCAAAGAGAGGCATGTGTGCTTATAAATCCGGTTGTGGGCTTGTAGAGAGATTTTTTGTTGAGGAAATGGCTCAAGAGCCTTGTGAAGTTTGTTGTGAACACTTTTGGAGTAGCTGGGAGGATTTATGGTCAACCAGATGCACTGGAGCATTGGAGGGAAGTGGGAAGGCCTGAGGGGCTATGTGCAGAGAAAGGGAATCCCATTCCTTGGGTTTTGTAGGTTGTGGGGAATAGAGTGGAACCTAAGTTTGGGGGATGTTGTGTGTGGAGAGTGGACAACCAAAAAGGTTGTATCTCCTTGTGGGCTCATAGCCCAACTTGGGGGTGGTCTGCTACTGAGAGTAAATGAACAACAACACCTATGGCTAGGAGGTTCATCCTTTGTATGCATCAAGTTGGTTAATAAATAACATATAAGTTTTTGTATTCTATTCTCATGTCATTTCGTTGTGCAAATGGTTTATATGAATATTGTGTGTTGTTGTTGTCTTGAACATTTGCATTCATTTTTTAATATATGTTGTTATATGCATTAGAACTGTAGTATCATTCAAATGGTTAAATATGTGTGTGATTTGTAGCTAGTAAGCTACAGGAAATTAATTAGTTGAAAATCTTAATGATTTATTGTGTATTATGCACATAATGTGCCTCAGATGGAGGTTGGGTATGTTACAATATGGTATCGTATTTATTGGTTCAACATTGGACCCATATGGGCCAAGAAACAATGCAAATTTGGGAAAATTCATTGTTACAAACTTCGGTCTGATTGAATTTGGGGGGAAAACAATGGAGAACCATAGTAAAAATAACCAAATTCATGGGTAATTTTGAGATTTTGTTGCCTCATAAATTTATGAGATGTTTAATAGCATCAATTGGCTAGATTATAGAGTTAATTTCGACCTGCAAGGTCGAAATTTGCGTTTTAATGGAGGTAGATGAAGCTGGGAGAGAGTTCAGTGAATCATCGATCGAGATCGTGCTTGATCTTCAAATCAATGACCTAGATTTGTTGTGATAAATTTAAAAATTTATGAAGTTTTTTAATTTTGGGAAGGTTTCCTGATCGACGGTCAAGACTCAATTTCGGCAGTGAGGAAAAGGGAATAGATCGATGGTCTAATTAATTTTTAGTCATTTGGAGATTGGAATAGAATCGACAGATGAGATCGTCATGAACAAAAGATCAACGACCAAAGTTTCTAAGTGTTGAATTTCACCAACAAGATTCATTAATGGTCGATGGTCGAATCGACGAGTTCGACGAAGAGTTTGGTTTGGCCAAAAGAAATTTCAGATCTTTGATCGTTGATGGTTGAGGATCGACAAAATATTGGCGAACGTTTCATGCATCCAAAGGGAATTTTTGATGGTTGATGATCAAGGATCGACATAAGTTGGCAAGAATTTTCATTTTTCTGAATGAAATCTCTAGTCGTCGATGTTTGATGATCGACGTCAGTAGTTTTAGTGTGATGTTCAAATTATTCCAAGAAAAATTGTCGATGATCGATGAATGAAAGAGGAGGGTGACATGTCACACCACGTAAACATCTGTGTGTCATGCCATGTCATCCAAGTTGATGCCTCAGGATGACATTTTATGCCATGTCATCATCCATGTGCCATGCCATGTCAACATAGTTTCCATGTCAACAAAGAGTTGGTCAATCGCTAATGATCGGGGTTCGACGGATTTTGAAAGCAAGTGGTTGTCAAGGGAATTCATCAATGGTTTGGGTTTGGAAAGATCTATGAGAAATATTGGTTTTCCAAGATAAATGGTTGATGGTCGATGATCGAGTGTCAGGAAGATTCGCAAGCAAGTTGGTTTTCCAAAAGAAATCTTCGATAGTTGATTGTCAATGTAGTGTTGGAAATCAACAGTCCATATTGTTTTTAATTGTCGATCGGTGGTGGAATTTTATTTGAGGTGTTTGAAAAGGATTAGCGGATCAAAAGCTCAGATTTTACTTGATTTGAGATTGTTGGGTCAAAATTAAAGGGTTGTTATAACATAAAAACAATCAATTTTATATGAAATTTTATGATTTTTTCATATTTTTGAAGGCCATTAATTTGCAAGGAATTTTTTAGGGCCTAAATAGCGTTTTTAGGCAATCAAAAACCTTGGCAAATTATGTCTCTATAAATAAAATACAATAGCTCAGAGAGGGTGTTGGCCCTTGACCAAGTTTTGAGGATTCTTGGTCATGTTTGACCTATTTTGGGACTTCGACAGGATGTCGAAGGTGGAGCGCAAGACAAAGCGAATATCGTGGGATCTCGGCCCCTTTTAGGGCCTTTTTTGGGATTTGGGATTATGTAACGGGTATGGGAATGTCGGCCCATGGGTTTACCCATGCTTAGGCATATTTTGTATGTATAAATAGAAGGCTAGGCAATGTAAGAAGAGGCACTTGCAAGTTGTGCTAGTGAGTACGAATGGCTAAGTGCTAGAGTTGGATCTATGTGATCAAGAGTTGTAAGTGATTTTTTCATACTGTGTGAGACTTGCAGAGCTAAGTGCAAGTCATTGTAAGAGACTGTGGAAGTCTATGTGCTTAGATCTACTCAGGGGAGGAGGATCTAGTGAACTGCGCAGATCCCCTGTCCTCTGTGGAGTAGGTTTTTGAGGCTCTGTGCATGTAATTGATTGAAGAAACTAATAAAGAAGACAAAGATTTGGTGGACGTAGCCCCAGGGTGGGGGTGAACCACATACATGTTGTGTTGCTCTACTTTGTGCATTGTATTGATGTGTTTATGTGTTTAGTTGCTTAGTGCTTTAATATAGATGAATGATCTGTTGATGCTTAGTTCTTAATAATATGGATGAATGTTGGATCTGACTTATATACATGTTCTTAGTGATTGAATATGCTAGATCTGATCTGTTTCGTCGTGCTAAGTGCCGCTAGATGCTAGATCCGGTTGAATACTATGATGCTCTATAATTAGGGTTTACTGCGTTGTAACTGAGAATGAATATTGATTAATGTTAACTGTTGCGTGCTCTATTAAGTGTTAGAATCACAAATCTGTGTCCCAACTAAGGTTGCAGACATCTGAGTCCTACAACCACCCCTGCCTCTACCTCATGTGAGACTTCATTTGCTTCGCAGGTGTTGCTGAAAGGGACGGTAGTTAGGGTTTTTTTGGTGTGTTGTTGTAGCGTTGAACCCTGGGTCTGCCCCTGTGCCAACAAATGGTTCTGTTGCTGGGACCTGAAACTATTATTGCTGGGAACTGAGGGAAAAGAATCTTTGTGCGAAGATTTGATCTAAAATTGTGAAACCTCTGCGCATAGATCTGTCTCCCTAGTGCGCAGTATTCTACTTGATCTGTGAAGCTTTGTGCCAAGGGTCATATCTGAAGAAAAGAGGTAAGATCCGCAAGCTCTATTCCCTAATAAAGGTAAGAATAGTGAAAAGTTTTAGATCTGGAAGCTTTGTGCTCTGCTAAAGATAAAATTAGTGGAAATTTTTGTTTCTAAAGTATGGATCTAGGTATGTTTGATCAGATTTGTCCTAGCTTAAAAACTAGGGCACTAATAGATGAAAGAAGATTTGATATGAGTAGATCTGATAAGAATAGTGAAAGATATGGTATACCTATGCATAGAGATAATGTTTGGACTAACAAATGGATGTAGGATCCTAGAAATAATTTTTTGCAGGTTAGCTACCATGATCCTAGTGCGCAATACAGTAGAGGTTGGGGATCATTTAAGAGAAAGAGAGGATTAACCCTTTGTTACAGTTGCAGAAAACCGAGACATATGGCTAAAGAATGCCCTGGAAGAAAACCTATTTTCCTATGTTGCAAAGATATGGACCATGAATTTTTGGATTTCCCTAGAATGATTGACAAGATTGAAAGGATGAATATGGAACAAGAAGACTATAAGAAAGGTCAAGCAACTGATATTATGACAGAACCCTAGAAAGAATAAAAAAAAATATTTATGTAGGTGAAAGAAACCCTGAATGACCACCGACATATCAGCTTATCAGAGATCTTCAAAGAAAAATAATGCATTGAAGTAAGAATAAGAGGTTTCGACATTGACTGTGTTCTGGATGAAGAAACATAGGTGAATATCATGACAGAAAGAACTTGGGAAATTCTAGGAAATCTTGCTATGATTCCTTCATTGGGAGGAATAGGGTTATTTAGAGGAAAGTTGATAAACCTATGTGGAAAGCTCACCCAGATATCTATGAATGCCAATGGAACTTCGACAAAGGAAGAATTTGAAGTTGTTAAATTTATTGAGAACAACGCTCCATTTGCTATGTTACTAGGAAAACCTTGGATTGAAGGAGATCAAGCCAGAAGAAAAGAAGAATAAATCTTAGAGCAGAAGAAGCAAGAGTTGAAAGATTTCATGACTAGGAGGATCGCACACTTGATTGAAGAACAAGAGAACCGAGAAAATCTATTTAAAACCAAAGACTTGGATGTCGAAGTAGGAAGAACATTAGAAGATTCGCAGAAGATTGAAGTACCTATTCCATATACAAATGAAGTATTACCTCTGATTTCTAGGAAAGAATCTCACCAGCGTGAAGTTACTCTGCCAAAAGAAGACAAGAATCAGAATGGAAAAAGTAATTATGAGATGAATCTCACAAGAAAGAAGGCTATAAAACTAAGTAAGAAGAGAGATAAAATCGAAAAGTAACAGAAGGTTCCAGAGGGAACTTCGCAGAAGGAAAATTTACAAAATTGGAACTTCGTCGGGATATCAGAACTGCGTCACATGGCACGTTTCCATGGCGCTGCAATATAGTCATTGGGGACAGTATAACTGTTAGACCGATGACCCGAACGGGTAGAAAGGCATTTATGATCAGAAAGTTCACCACCAGACTGTTGGGACCGTGCCATAATGGACATAACTGATTTAATGAAGGCTTCTCACCCGTTGCAAGAGATATGTTGCCAAGTTATCTATTTATCTCGTCGCGCCATGCCACGAGAACACTTTTGCTAACCATGAATCTTATTTCACAAACTAGATGATTTCACATAGTGATCATTGCACTATTTCCATTCATCCCGTTGCATTGAGCAATTACTCTTTGAACCTGAGATATTCAACCACGAGCATGCATGTCGGATGAGCTTAGCGCTGCAAAGAAAATTTTCGAAGAAGTTCTCATTGACCTAATGACTGGAAGAGTAATGTCTGAAAGAGCAATTTCTGCAAGTATTCAAGCGTCATCGATGAGAGGAGTGCAAGCCTCTCCATCGACTGCTCACGGAGCTGGATCATCTCAACCATCAGCGGAAAAGAGAACCAAACACAGAGATGACCTAGCCAATGCGAATCTGATCTCGCCTATATTGCCCGATTACATCCCGCCTCTGGTCAACGCAGTGAGTCGAGATAGTGTGCCAAGATATTTTGAGTACTCCATGATTACTGCGTACCTCCCGAAGTGGATATGTGTAGTTCGCGTGTAGCAGGACAAGATCACAGCGTTGAATTTCAATGACTTCAACCTCAAAGATCGCAAGAACTACAGTATGCTCGCCCCATACAAATACCTGACCAGGACGAAGGGGAAGAACTCAAAGATAATCCCCCAACTGTGGAAAATGAACCTCGCGCAGTCCACTCTGTTAAAAGTAATGAAGATCCCACACTTTGGAAGGCACCAGGAAGTGAACGCTTGTGTCAAGCTATTACTTCCATGTTACCATGGTGGTTACTTATGGCTAGACCTCTGTATTACAGTCGATCTGACGTTGATCCATAGGATCATGGGATTAAGTATGCAAGGACCCGACACGTAGGAGTTTTATCCAGGAAAATCCATAGATCGCGCGCTAGCACAGAAGATCAAGGATACATATGGCGATGTTGAAAAGGGAACATGAGGCTACAAGGTAGCCTCCATCCAGAATGGTGCAGTGCACCTAGCCTACCAGCTCATAGCCAGAAAGTTAGTAAGGAAGAACATACCTATGCAGGTCACAAGCTTTGTCGTTGACCTCGCATGGAAGTGCGTGGAAGGCTTATATATGAATTGGGTGAAGTACCTAGTTAATTAGCTAGAACTAGACTGCCACATAGCGTAGGATCAGGGCTACGAGTTTCACTTTAACTGGCTCTTGATCCTCATCACCTTTGTTGCCTGGGAGATGCCAGAAGGTGCGACCTTCCTGGATATTGAACCATTCGAGCCGCTTGCTGCGAATTTCACTACCCTTTGGTACTCGCGTGATATGAACAAACAGTGGCAGTCCGATGTTGTTTTTCATACATATTACCTGCAGCTGAAGAGAGCCATCGAAATTGAACCTCGCATGACTCTGAACACCCTACATAGGTTTTGAGCCCTGATGAATTTCTGCGCAGACCGACACTTCATCTACATAACAACGTGGGTCAGTGAACATAAGGAGCAGCTTCAGTCGTACTACAAACTCATGGAAGAAGACCTGGAGGAGATCACTAAGGACTGGTCCGCATACCTCCTT
>SNQJ01S0008297.1:77382-126531 GCA_010110895.2 Picea sitchensis | reverse complement strand
CTCTCAGAATACAATACTTGCCAACCTACATAGCCGCAATACATTTCCCTCATAAAAGAGGGTTGCCTTCTAGGGCAAAGAACCCTAACATAATCTCTATCGTTAGATATGTGACCTTATAATGAACGGTCCAGATTTACAATAAAATTACAATATACTTTTACAAGGCAATTTTTTCTTCGGGGGCTTCGCCCCCGAACCCCCTCTGCACTCCCCCTGCATGGAAGAGTGTACATACTTCTAGGGTGTAAATACTTCATGGGGTATAAACACGGCTGAAAGTAAAAGACCTCTAAATTAGGAAGATAATCAGGCTCCACAACCAACAATGGACATACCCAATTGATATTCTGTGAAAAATTCGAGGGAATTGGTGTAGGGATGCATGAACAAGGATAAAATTGTGAAGCCATAAGAAAGTTCAAAGGGGAAAAGTTGTCATTTCCATATTGCTACAAATTTTGACAGGAGCATTGGTTTAACAATCTGAGAGTTGTTGTGAATTTAGTGCTAATAGTATTATCTGTGTCATGTAGAAAAGTTTCATTGGTTCCTAATATATTTACCTTTGTAGGTGTCCAAAGTTGGTGTTTAAGATTAATTTTTCACTTGGGAAAAGGTGCCCAAAAGTGGTAAATGGGAAAATTCATTTTCATATAACTTTCTGCTCGGTGCTTAGAATTGAGCAAGAAAGTAGTAATTTGAAAGCTATTGAATAAGAGAATCCAGATATCCTCTTGGAATTCAGTTTTGGGATGAATGATTCTCAAGAAATTAAAATGAAGGTTTCTGGTGAACTTGAAGGATATTATTGAGAAGAATGGAATTTCAGGGAGCCATAACTCTTGGCTCATAAATCAGATTGAAGCATGAGTATGGCCATTGGAAAGGTAATTTAGAGGAAAACATGACAAAAGTTCTAATTTCTCTATGGGAACATTTTTTTTCTCCATAAAGTTGCAGGAGAAAGTGGAATTGGATTCCATGAACCATGTAACTACTCAATATGAATATTTTTTCAAATAATGTCAAATTTTGGAGAAAAATTCCTAGCTAATAGAGATTAGTGCCAGAGGTGATTTTGGGGTAAAGAAGAGAAAAAGAATATTATTATTCAACTACTATAGAGTCTGAATGGCTTACAAAGGAAAGTCAATAGATATTTTCACATAAGGTATGAAGCCAACAAGTGAAGAATGTCATTGCATGTGCAAGGAGTTAAGGAGGAATTCATAGCCTTGAAGGTAGACATATAGTGAATGCTATAAGCTTGCTACAAGAAAGGAAAATGGATGTCATGAGTTGAGGTGTGAATCATGAAGTGGATGATTCATCTCTAAGTGCAAGAAGAAGGGATTGTTATATATGATCTAGCAACTCTTGTCTAAAAGTACACAGAGCAAGAAAGTTTCCTCTCTTACCAAAGTTTGCATCAAAAGCATGGTACAAGTACAAATGGAGGAAGGTAGCATTCCATTTGGAGCAGAGTGGTATTGAGTGGCCAAGAAGTGCTTCACTGTGAATCACTCAATGAAGTGAAGAGAGGTATTTAATATTGAGCAAAGCCATGAATAGAAAAAGAGTATTAGAAAGATAAAAGAATATTTCAAAATGTTGAAATGCCAATCAATGATTAAGTTATTTCAAGACTGGTTTGGTCAAGGAAATGGGGAGTGGCTAATCAGATTGCAGTGTTAATATTTAGTTGGAGTAGTCCATGTTACAACACTATGAATATTGAGAACTTTAGCCAAGAAAAAATTTGGGTCAGGTTTTCTCTGCATAAGGAAAACAGTTGTGAAATGGTAGCACTAGTGGATCTAGTGGTTGGAAATGAAGAATAGTCAAGTGGGGCTTGGTTGCAAGGCTTAGAATAGGGGCCAGTAGTGCACAGTCAAGTAGAATGGAAGTGCGCAGGGTAGCGAGGTTCTACATAAATTCAAGGACATCCATCTATAACAACAACAATAATTAATTAAATCTGAAATAGATATGCATTGGAATTCGTGGTAGAATCAATGCATGTTGCATACAATAAAGATAGAATGCATGTGCATGAAATAGGCATAAGCAATCAAATGCTTGGTGCATAATTATGTGCATTTATGCATATATACATGCTTTAACACACTAGTGGCATGATTGTAGTTTGAAATTAGTCTGTTGACATATATATGAAATAATGATGCCATGATATTTGAATAAAAGTAATGATGGATTGTGTGTCCATGAAAAAATATTACAGCATGGTTAAAAAGGATGATGATAATGTTGTTTATGGTATCCATCCATATGAAGACAAATGGGGATGATGAGAATGTTGATCAAGAGGTTGGTGAAGACAACCTATGAGCTTATACAAAGTACCAGTTGATCAAGCAACATCAAATAAGGAAATAACAACCATGCAGATATGCATTTGGGGTTGTTATGATGTATAAATGTTGAAGGGAATTGAGGTAATAATTCCCTCAGTTAAAGTTCAATATTTGGATTGTTGGAAAGGCAAAGGGCCTTAAGTATACACATGTTGTTATGAGAAAATTAATCGCATATTGTGTTATGTTGGTTATGAAAACATAACCAAGACAAGATAGGGGGCATACTCCTACAGTAGCAATGAATCACATGGATATATGGTATTCGGGAGTTAATGCAAGGATGCATTGGGTAAATGTGTCCATGGGCATTGGCACATTGGTAATGTTTGACTGCATAATGAAAATTTTCGGTGTTGGTAATGCATATGTGAGGAATGATGGTTTCATTCCATTTAATATGAATAATAGTTGGAAGTGATGAAATTTGTATATTAATATAATTCTAAAAATCACTTCAAGTATTGAATACATATGTTGCAGTGGATCATAGTTTCATTCTAGATAATATGATTAATGGTATAATTCCATTTTTAAAAGTGAATAATGGCTAAAAGTGATTGAATTGCTGGAAAAATACAATTTTGGAATCATTTCATGAACTGCTGAAAATATACCTAAGTGCTAACAATCTTGTTTGGTTGTAAGAAAGATGAGAAATTACAGGAAGATTGGTCTTGGATATGGTAGCAATGTAAGCCCATAAAGAAGACCAATATCTACAACTACAAGAGCCAAACATAATGAGTAAAAAACTCATGCATGGAAACTTTATTTACCTGTATAGAACATATTTTAGAAATTAATGATTGTAAATTGTTATAATATGCTAACAATCTATTTGGCTAAATTAAAGTGAGAACATTTGCAAGAAGAATGGTCTTGGATATGGAAACGGTGTAAGCCCATAAGGAATAACGATGCATGTTTTTGTAAGAGTCAGACATCTTGAGAAGAAAACTTGTTGTTGGGAAACTTAGTTTTCCTATATGAAAAAACAATTTGGAAATTAATATGTAAATTTGTTATGATGATAACTCATGATCACTATATGTGTGTGATACATATGAGATGATGACTATTAAAGTTGGAAATATTGGAAATGAGGCTACATATATGACACTGGAACCCTATAATTTCCACAAGTTACAAATTTTCGACAAAAAATCTGGTAGTGAGTTGGTGCTCCCCTTGCGCAAGAAAACCTTGGCAAATGATGAATCATCCGAGTGGTTGTGTAGTAGTGAACATGATGCTTGAGCTTGGAGGGTGAGGATGGTAAGGGGGAGGGAAGTCAGTAATGCATATGACATGGTGGTTGGAATCATAAGGGTGTGTTAGGAAAATAACATTGAGCTAAATTATTGTTGTGGTTGCTAGTGAAATATAACAACAACCATATGAATAAGTAATTGTAATCACTAAGTTAATTATGTTGAAAGATGGGTTGATTGTTGTTCAATGCATTTTAAGTTTTCCCTTATTCCTTATTGCTTGTTGTGCCTGAATGATGTCTCTGCAGCTATGTTTTTATGGGACTAAATGCTTTGGTGTATATGTTTGGTTGTCGCTACGTATGGTTAAGTTGATTGTATTATGTTTTGATTGTTATGAGCAATTGCATGAGATTGTATGTCATGATTTTGTATTTTATTTCCACCAGAGTTGTGTTAAGATGTTGTGGAGGAGGCAGGATTGCAACTTTTTGATAGTTGGAGATTCCATTATCACAACTGGAGTTCATATAGCCACAACTCAGATACTTCCTATCTGACCTTGTGATGACACCCTAGAAGGGAAGTGGTAGAGCCTGAAGGAATGTGGTGCAGAGAAGGGGGTACACTTCCTTGGGTTGTGCAGGTTGAGGGGAACGAGATTTTGATGGTTGAAATTGTTGTGGGAATCAACAAAGTATGAAAAATATTGCAACTAGAGCTAGAGAAAAGTGGTGTAGGATGCAAAGATTGGGAAACTGTTGGTTGGAATTAATGCCAGAATGATGAATTGTGAAATTAGCTTACACGGTTTGGGCCAGGGAATCTAAGTGTCTATGGTTTTGGGTTAGAGTTCCTATGTATGTATATTTTTTTGGCCAGGGTGCCTATGTAATTTTGTTTAGGTTGGAATGCCTATGTGATTTTGGGTTGGGGAGCCTATATATTGATTTATGGTCGGGGAGCCGGAATTGTAAGATGAATGTACACTTGTAAGGTGTTGTGCATTGAGGACAATGAAAAAATAAGGGGGAGGGGATGTAACCTCCCCAATTTTAATCCCAACAAATTATAATGTAATTGTATAAATGTGATTTAGGCTGGTGAGTCAATGTGTTGGGGCGAAGAGCCATTTTGGTTCAATATGGCCAGAGGCCGAATGGTATATTATATGCATTGAAATAATTAATAAAAATAGTAATAATTAGTTACGATACGAGAGTGGTGAAAACGATGGAGGGATATGATTCCACAAGAGAGAGGGGGTCCAAGGGGGGATTATTCATGGGTACTAATCCAACCAACATTCCTGAATTATTATCATTATGTATAACCTTCGATTTTTTTATTGAGTGTTTCCAAAGCTAATCATTAAACTCATGTAAAGGGGTGGGTGTGAGGAGTTGCATCCCATAGTTATTGGGGAGCATGGGATGAAGTACAATCATCTTTGAGAAGAGTGAGAGTAAGAAAACAAGGAAGAAGAAGGGGAATTCTTATGGAGAATAGAGACAATTTTTTACAGGAAGATTTTGGATAGAAAGAGGGAAGATGAGTGTTTAAAAGAGCACCATCCATGTTGTGCTTGAAGGTAGTCATTGTTTTAGTTGTGTTTTATGTTTAGACAGAGGCTTGTGTGCCTGTAAATTGGGTTGTGGGCCTGTAGAGCGATTTTTTGTTGAGGAAATGGCTCAAGAGCCTTGTAAGGGTTGTTGTGAGCACCCCTGGAGTAGCTGGGAGGATTTTTGGTCAACCATATGCACTGGAGCCCTGGATGGAAGTGGGAAGGCCTAAGGGAATGTGTGAAGAGAAGGGGAATCCCATTCCTTGGGTTGTGCAGGTTGTGGGGAATAGAGTGGAACCTGGTTTTGGGGGTTGTTGTGTGTGGAGAGTGGACAACAAGAAGGGTCAAATCACCTTGTGGACTCATAGCCTCAGCTTGGGGGTGGCCTTATGTTGAGAGGAAATGAATAGCAGTGTTTATGGATGGGAGGTTCATCCTTTGTATGGAACCAGTTGGTTAATTAATAGAAGATAAGTGTTTTTGTTATATTCTTATGTTATTTCATTGTGAAAATGGTTTATATGAATTTTGTGTGTTGTTGTTGGCTTGAACAATTGTATCCATGTTTTAATATATGCGATTAGATGCATTAGAACTGTAGTATTATTCAAATGGTTAAATATGTGTGTGATTTGTAGCTACTAAGCTACAAGAAATTAATTTGTAAAAAATCTCAATGATTCAATGTGTATTCCACACATAATGTGCCTCAACTGGAGGTTGAGTATGTTACACCCTACTTCCTTTGAAAAGCGTTGTGGGTCTTCCATTCACTAATGGAGCTATCCAAGGATTACTTATGTATAAGGAGATACACCAAAAACCAAATTTAAAAATAATATCAAAGAGAAATGAATATCAAACCCTATCAAGTGCATTTTCCATGTCAGTTTTGATTATCCTGCCTTTATCATTTTTTTCTCTACTAGAATGGATTGCTTCCTAGACCATTATTATGTTGTTCACGATTTAGTGTTTTTTCATGAATCTTCCTTTATTGTTAGATATGATTTTGGGGATAAGCCTTTTTAGTCTATTTGTCATCATCTTTGTTAACATTTTGTAGGAAGCATTGCATAGGGAGATGGAGAGGAATTTGGAGAAAGAGGATGGGCTAGCATCTTTTGGGATGGGAGCTAGAAAAATGAATTTGTATTGTCGCCAATCTTGCATGATTTTTGTACATATTGTAACATTATTTTAAAATTAGATTTAATAATGCTCCAACAAACTCTGTAGAAGTGTATTATAAAGTGATCAAGGCCATGGGCTTTATCAAGAACCAGATTCCAAATTGTTCTATAAATTTTATCCTCATTGATAACTGCCATTAGATCTTCATTATCTGCTTTAGTAATAACTTTTGGAATGTGTTCTAATATGATTGTTGCTATTGCCGATTTGGCCCCCTTATTTTCTGTGTATAATTCCTCATAATGTAATCTTGCGGCCTCTTTTATCTCAAAGAACTTTCTTAGAATTGAGCCCATCATTCTTACGAATTTATTTTACATGATTTTTTTTAGCACCCTTGCTTTTGTTTGCCTATGGAAGAAGGAGGTGTTTCTATCCCTTTCTTTTAACCATAAACTATGGGTTTCCCTTTCTTTTAACCATAAACTATGGGTTTAATTCTTCACATCTCCTATTCCAATCTGAGAAATTTGTGAAACTTTTGAAATGTCATATTTTCCTTTTTTTAATTTATTTTACATGATTTTTTTTAGCACCCTTGCTTTTGTTTGCCTATGGAAGAATGAGGTGTTTCTATCCCTTTCTTTTAACCATAAACTATGGGTTTAAGTCTTCACATCTCCTATTCCAATCTGAGAAATTTGTGAAACTTTTGAAATGTTATATTTTCCTTTTTTTTAACATCTCACTGGTTACAGGTTCAGACTCCATTTTATCCTGAAAAAGGATCATTTGTGATTTGAGTTCCTCTTTCTCACGATCTGGAGGAGTGTATTTTTTCTTTCCCATTCTTTAAGGGTGATTCTAACAACTTTTAATTTTTTTCTTCCAAATGTAAACCAGAGAGAAAGAAACCCATTTATTCCATTCTTTTGAAATTATTCCCATAGTTTGTTTTTCTTGAAGCCATAGAATATTGAAGCGATAAGGAATGGGACCATAATTTGAAGATTCCAAAGTCTGCAGAGCTATAGGTTTATGGTTAGATGTTTCCCAAGGAAGAATTTTGAGATGATGGAGGAGTTGTTTATTATGTGTATTACCCTTAAATGGGTTTGATATCTACTAAATCCTGATCAACGATTAAGTTTTCCACCTTTTCCTGGAAAGGATCTCTTACTATGATGCCTCCTCTTTTTTATGTTTGACTTGAAACTCCATTGAAATCATATGCTATTATGTTGTTTTGACTCTTGAGTAAATTCAATGTCCAACAAGGCTAAGAACGATGCCCAACATTCTTCCTTTTCCTTGTAGATTGTCAGCTTATATACATTAATGATATTGGCCTTTGTCCTGACTGTTGATGAAGAAAACTCTTCAAGATCCAATGTTGAGTTTGATATGAGAAATCTAGATGCAAAAGAAGGATATTCTAGTTTGTGCATATATCACCAGATAGACCCTTCAAATTGGTTGGTTGTGATTTCTTCATTATTTTTTCATTGTTGTTTACATGTTTTGACTACTTCTAATCCTTTTAACTTTTTTATTTCATGTGGAAAATTCACCGGATACTTTCTTATTTCATAGATAATATGAGGTGCTAAACAACCACCCTAGGGATACAAGCTTAAACCAGTGACCTTTCCTGAAAAGAGTGTGTGAACATCTTACCATCTATGCTATCCCAACGCCTCTAACTTACTCTCATCTCATGGAGGATAGAAATTTTTTCTGCCTTTATTAGAACTCTTATTGATTCTACTTTGAACCCACTATCCATACCTCTATAGTTTCAAGAGACTATGTTCATCATTTACCTAGTGATTTTTGTCCCCTGCCTTGAGACGGGATCGAGATTCTGGGGTTTTGAAGTGTCCTTGATCAATCCAAGTAACCCACAGTTTTGAAATCGTTAACAGTAACATCACCTCGCCCATAATTTCATTCCATATTAATAATCCAGGCTGTGGGAAAATTTTCAGAATACTGATGTTCTTCTGGAGACTTTTAATGTGCTCTCTGTGATGTGCATTAAATTTTAATGGCGAGTTGGATCTGTTAAATTTTAACTGCGAGTTGGATCTATTAACATATTTTGAAAACAATATACTTATTAATCTTGATTGGATGGCAAGTTAAATCTGAGACCCACAAGTAAAAGTACAGTACCCTCAGTTTGATAACTAGCCATAGCTATTCTAATTGCAGAATTTAAAAAAAGAATTCCAGAAAAGCTAAAGGCTGTGAATTTTATTTCTATTGCTTTGAAAGTTCCACACCATTTAAGAATAGATCGAAAGCCTTATCCTCCCATCATTTCTTCATAATCTCTCTACAATCAAAGAACTCGAGCGGAGGATTCTATGCAAGACACTCAATACAACTCTCACACTCAAATTACAGCTGCAAGAACAGATTTTTATATTCACAAAATGAAAATCCTGTGTGTAACCATCACAGTATGAAAACTCAATAAACAATCCAGTCGAGTATGTGATCAGGATCCTTGGATTGCCCATAATTTTCCCTAAATGCTGCTGGCAGTGCAATTATATGATTCATTCAAACAAAGATTCATGCTAATACTGCCCTGTCAAATGATGGTTACAGTTCGTGCAATGTCTCCCAGAGTTGTATTGAGGAAAATAATGGAAAATTGCACCCGGAAACCAGATTGGACTACGTTATTACATTAACAAACTCCATGTATATGTTTCAAATCCCCCGATCCATCTCCACAGTTGAAGACCTGTCAAATTCATCCATCTTATAAATAAATAAATTCTCTTTATAATAAAAAAGTTCAACTGATTCATTAATTCTTCATCATTTTTTCACAATAACCAAAAAAGTGTTCTCAAATTTCTCAAAATCCATAAACCAAACTTTATCTCGGTTCAGTTCAATCATCAAGATCATGAAGATCAGCAGTAGAATACTTACTCTTCTGACGATTTGGAGGAGCTATACTTGAATCCTTCTTGATCCGGCCCTCCACCGGCTGTACTGCCACATTTAGCTACAGTTCTCACGCTCTCGATCAAGGCCTCCGTGTTGGATTCCTCGGAGAGTATTTCCGTGAGCTGCTCAGGCGAAATGACCAGCTTCACCCGCCAAACGCCATTTTTGTGCTTAGAGAGCATTTCCATGCACGGCTTCCTGTACTTGGAAACGGTGGAAATGGTGTGAGTGGAGATCTTAGGAAGGAGCTGATCGGAGCCCCCACAGGATGACAGGCGACATGACGATGCAGGCAGAGCTGCATGATCATCCATGAGCCCCCCTTCATCCATGTGACCACCACCCAGGTCTAGTGCTCCTTGCCTGTGGTGATCAAGAGGAAGCAGGTAATACAATTCTCCGTTGAGAAGCTCCTCGTTGTTGGGCAGGGGAGGGGAACTGATCGTACCGGGACGGAAAATGCCATGGCCAGGATAGTCGTCGGTAATGCATTGGGCAGTGAGAGGTCCGTCGAATTCCATGACCCCTCCTGTGGGTGTCATGACCTTGATGGCCTCATCATCTTCTTCGACAAAGCTTCTCCACACGCAGTTTCCCATGACATAACGCCACTGTTCTCTCAGCCTCCTGACAATCCCTTCCCTTCAATTATCTCCCGAACATGCTCATGCTCATGCTCGTCCTTGGCCTTTGTTTTGACAGCAAAAGAAGAAAAAACTGCAACAGGTTGTTTGTAAAGCCAGCAATTTGTTCTTTTTTAATCATATTTAAAGCCTGGGTAGTTTCATTTTGCTGTGGGACGATATTATTGTAATGCATTGAGTGGTTGGGCGTGTTCTTCGAGAATTGTTAGCAGAAGATCCTCTTGTCCAAGCCGATGCTACTGAAAAGCTATGCGAGGGGCTCCACGCTCTGTACAATCCCATCATTTAGCGGTTCTAGATATTGCAGCTAACCATTCTTAAGGTGTTAGTAAAATGTGTTATGAAGCCGCGTAGTCTGTTTGGGCGTTTGTTTTTTTTTTTTTTCAATAATTAGTTGGAATTCTGTAATGTAAATTTGGACAAATCTTTATTTTCTGTTGTTTAAATTGTTTTTCTGAATGTATAAATAGATTTAGCTTGCTGAGAAATCTTGGGGTACTTGGATTATACAAACTTAGCCACTCAAATCTGCAGATCCAACCATTTATCACTTTCGGACGAAATCAAAGAAAAAAGTGACCAAAAAAACCCCAAAAATTAGAAGGTTTAAACTAGTGCAAATATTATTATTTTTGAACTGTTGCTTTCTCTAATCAATTTTGTTTAGAAATTGGAAAAGGAATAACATATTATTGAATTTTTAAACTATTTTTCTAATCAATTTCCTTTAAAAATTGACATGTTTTCTAGCTGTTTTTTAATCAATTTTGTTTAAAAATTAGCATAAGAAATATAAGGTATTGAGATTACACAATCATATAACTTGTTGAGATAGCATAGTTTTGATGAATTATAGATCTATTTATAAATTTAAAACTACAATTTTAATAATAAAAAATTGTAATTTCACTCATAATTAAATCACAAAATTTAGATTTTGAAAACATTAAATCGTCCCATTTCAATAATTAGAAAGCATGAAGCTACAACATTTTGACTACTTGGTCCGTAGGTTAGAGGCCACATCTATTGTGGGGTAATATGGAATTCAAATTATTCGATACACATACCGATGTCTATGGTTTGGATGTATGGTTTGGATGTTGTACATGGGTTTTTAATTATGAGTTATGAAATCTCGTTGCTTTTACATCATGTGGCTTTTAATTATTACAGAATGTTTTGGTATTTGTTTTTGAAAAATGACCACATAGATCCATTCAAAATTATGAAAAATTCAAAATTATGAAAAAATCTTTTTAATGGTAATTTTATTAATCATTTTATCAATATAATAATTATGAATAGTACATGTTTGTTTAATGTAATAATTAGATATAGTATATGTTTAAGTATAAAAATAATGTAAAGATATATGTTTAATTATAAAAATAAGGTGTTGGTTAAATGTTTTAAGAAATAATTTTTTTCACCAAAATCAGTTGATATAATGGAAATGATAAAATTAGGAAAGCTAGATTTTTATGTAGTTGTTTAATTAGATTAAAAAAAAAAACTTTTACTAAAATTTGATAATATTAAAAAAAATAAAAAAAAAATCATTATTTTAGAAATTTTCATTTAATTTTTAATATTTTTTTCTTTAAAAAATTATATATTCGTGTAGAGTTCAATTGAGTGGAGAGAATAATAATCATTCCTCTCAACCACCCAAACTAACTATCCAATTGAGAATGTAAATTACTTCTCTCAATATAATTATGAATTTGGAGTATCTTTTTTATTTATAAAATTTAATATATTATTTAATTTTACATTTACAAATAACATATACATATGAAATATCATCGATGGGGTGACACCTCGCGAGAACATGCTACATGGCACTTTGGCAACGAGGGCAGTTAAAACCCCTCGTCGCCAACCTCCTCCTCTGTCAACTCACAATGCATAGCATTCACTCATGAAAGAGGTTAGTGGGTTGGGACAGTCAGGCAAGTTTAATGGCACACCAAGCTTGGCCTTTCAGAACTGGTACAATGTAGCAAGGTGACATCACCTCAACATTCATGGCTCTCCAAACTGTCATTTCTCTCATCATCACGTAGGTAATCTCTTGTTGTGGTTCTTGTCTCTAGAATTGGTCCTTAGCATTGTATTCTCCATCTACATCCTTCGTCCAAGTAAGTCGGGCCTCTGTCAATTTTCTTCCTTCCACAATTTTCTTAGTTCAACTTCGCCATGCCTCGCGAGAGAGGTAAGTCCAAACGCAGGCCAGCCTACTACATTCTAGTAGGATGACACCGGGGCATAGACTCGCCTTCTCTTTTGCCCAATCCAAGAAGCAGCTATGTTCTCTATCCTTACTCCAACCAAAGCTGGTGCGATGACGCCCAGCCTGAACCCCATTTACCTGACCCTGAGCTAAACTATGGAGGATGCATAGTGGAGGAGGATATTCCTCCTAACTGGGAGGAGAACACCATGGAGCAGACAACACCAATTGGCACTGGTTTCCCCTTAAATTCTCTTGAGATAGCCATGGGAGGTTGTATGGTGGAGGAGGAAATCCCTCCATTGGTGCAGGATGAATTCAAGGAAGACGCAACCCCTAATGTCAGTGTACCAAACAATGAAGCACCAGAGATAGATTGGGGAGATTGTTGGAGCAAGGAGGAGATCCATCGGGAGTTGCACATAGGCGAGCAAGCTCATCCAACTTTGGAGTGCCACAATTTTCCCAGCTCCAATAGGCTCACGGAGGATCATTTAGTGCTAATTTTTTAGATGAGGAAAGATTTGGAGCTTCACAACCAGCTTTGACTCCCTGTCAAGCGAGCTTGTGAAGAGTCATTGCCCAACATGTTGTCAACCTTTCACCTTCATCGTTCGTCGTGACGGAAGTCTAAGTTCGCCTCACATCTAGTTTCTTTACTGTCAGATTTCTAGTTTTAGTTAGAATGCATTTTGTTGAAAACAAACTCTAGCTCACCAATTGGACCTTGAACATTGTATACCATCTGTTTTGGTTTCCATGCATGTGGCAGAACATGTGGTGAGTTTTGATGTATTTTTAGACATGTGTCTCTTTTTTGACATCTTAAGGTAACACAATCTTTTTATTTACAAAAAAAAAACATATACATATGAAATATAACCTTTAAAATCTATCCTTATTAATTAAAACAAATATAAATTCATTTTAATTTATGAAACACTTGATGATGATGATGATGATTAACGTCCATTGAGATCGAATTGGTCTATCGGACCTTAAGAGTGATTACTAACAATTATTTATAATTTTGTTTCTCTGCTTGAAAAACATTAAGAGAAGCTTTCCGAGATCACCATAGTTTTGCTAAGTTAAAAGATTATGGAGGTTGGTAGTGTGACAAATATTTTGAAATTGGATCTAATTTGGGTATAGGCTGGACAATCTAAGAGAAAGTGTTTTTCATCTTCAACCTTCTTAGTGTCACAAAGGTGACACACTCTTTCATCCCAGGGCATTTTAGGAATTGACCAACGCCCAATCTCACTGTGGAGCTTGTGATAATTTGTTCTTATCTTAGCAATGCTATATTTTTCTTTACACTTGTCAAATAGAGAGATAATTGTGATCTTCTAGATTAGGGTTCATTACCTCCTTATAATACCTTAATTTTATTTTTTCCTCTAACTCTTTATCACACCACATTTTCTCCTTAAATTTTGATTTAATGATATTTTTAATAGTATCTTTATTTTGCAAAATGGTATCTTCCCTGATTCCCCAATGGCTTAGCCAAGACTGAACATCTTTGTGCCAACCCCGCCTGAGTCGAAGGTGGTCACTACTTGAATTGGAAGCAATTTTAGGAAGCCTCTTGTATTCCATGTTGTTTAACTTGTTCTTATACAATAGGTATCTATACATAGTTGTGCTCTCAATGTTGGAGAGGCTTGCCTCTAAGAGGAGGATGGGATAGGGCGTATTTCCTTTAATTTTGAGATTATAGGTTATAAAATTCTTTTGGATTTGCTCTATCTTTCTCCAGGATTCATGAGAGATATTGCATCCCCAGAATTCATATCCATATAGAAAATGGGCGTAACAAGAGTCTCAAAGAGGAGATTCTTCTTATCCCAAATCCAAAGATCGATCGATTTACAATTGTTTTCAAGACCATAATAAGCTTTCCATCTCCCAATAATCCTTTTCTCAATGCTATAATTATAGTTGAGCTTGTGGTGAATATTAATTCCAAGATATTTGTATGAAGTCACTTCCTCCAAGTTGTTGTTGTCATATACGAAGGCATCATAAGTGGTCTTATTGGATTTAATGATCATGACCTTAGTCTTGTTAGTGTTAACAATCATACCCATATTGGAGCAAAAATCCTTGAGGATTCTTAGTTGTTTTCCAAGATCATTGGGACTCCTCGTCATAAGAATGATATCATCCACATAAAGAAGAAGATTGATGACTATACCAGTAAGAGTAGGGCTGACACAACCTGCTTCGTCCAAGCAATCTTCTAATTTGTCAATGTATATGCCAAAAAGGGTACGAGACAAGGGACATCCTTGCTTGACTCCAATATTGCAGTGAATTTATTTTGACCATCTCTCGGTGTTCTTAAAATTGGTGATAAAATTCTTATACAACCTTATTGCAGCAGCCCTCAACTCGAAAGGCACTTTTATCTCTTCCAACCTATCCCAAAGGTTTTTCATGGTAATTATGTCAAAATCTTTTTTAAAGTCAACAAAATATATTGGGTTTAGTATTATGGAACTCCTCTGCGATGATCCTAAAGGAAACAAGATGGTCTACAGTTGAATGATATCTCCTAAACCCGACCTGGCCTTTATCTCTTTTACCATGACTTTCTAGCCAAAGACTAATCTTCTTTTTCAAAATAATTCCATAAATCTTGGCTAAAATTGATCTAATCATAATGGTCCTATAATTAGAGGGAATGTTTCTATCCTCATTTTAAAAAATAGGAACAATGAGGTTTTTCGCCCAAGGTTTAGGGAAGCCTTGCTTGACTGCTAAATTGAAGAGCTTGTGTATGTGAGGGATGAGGATAGGCCCTCCGATTTTAATTTTTTTAGCTTGGTAGCCTTCAATGTCCTTAGCTTTCCCATTTGCAAGCCTCTTAACCCCTAAATCTATGTCATCCAGAGAGAAAATGTCATCCTCTATAGGGACAATAGGAATGGTGTATGTGGCATTAGGGAACTCGTAAATACTTTTAAGGTAGGAATTCCAGTCCCTTAAGGGAACCATATTATTTTATTTAGTATTGCAGATTAGAATATTCCTCCAGAACTTCTTAGGATCAAGCTTAAAAAGTTGTGAAAGCCACTCTTGCCTTTTATTCATATAGTACCTTTATTTCCTTTTAATCAAGGATTTGTGTGTATTGATCTTATTGAGTTTTGAGGACTCATTAGAAGCATCCCTAATGGATTTCCTAGTGATTTTACATTCTTTATCATACCAAGGGTTGGTTGTTCTATTATTTTTTTTACAGGACACCGCGAAAGAGAACTTGTTAATAGAAGTGGAAAGGGTAGTTGTAAAATTATGATAGAGCTCTTCAATGTTGTCCTTATAAGTTAGGAGATGTAGTTCATTATTTAAATCCTTTAAGAAAAGGTCAACTTTACTTTTGTCAAAGAGCAGTCGCCTTTGATTATTAGAATTCTCTTCAATGACTTTCCTGTGCATGACAACGTTTATAGTTAGGATTAATGGTCTATGATCATAGTCGGGTTCATGGTCATTTAAAAGGTCAAAAGTTACTATTTGGTTGGAAACACAAATATTTGATATCATAAAATCTACAACACTACTACCTAGCCCATGAATGCAAGTCATCTGGTTGGAGTTAGGCCACTTCATTACTCCATTTCAAATTATTAGGTCTTGAGAGCTGCAAAGCTTGACTAACTCAGTGCCAAACAAATTCTTAGTTAGGTCTTTAGAGCTTCTTTTGTAGTTGTTAGCTAAAACAAGGTCCTCGACTAGCCATCAAGGATTATCGTTGGAATCATTGCTTAAAAGAGTAGCTTGGTTAGTTGCATTCCTAACATTAAGGTATCCTAACTGGAGGATATTACCTTTTTTTTTCAAACTGTAAATATCTTGTTCTAAATTATTATAGGGACAATTTCTATCTAGATTGTTTTTCTTATAAAAAGTAGAGTTAATAGGTGCAAAATAGCAAATTGCTATATACATCTTCTTAGCATCAATGTCAGAAATTTCTATCCAAATATACTGATTGAGAGGGTTGATCTTATGAAGTTGAATGTGAAGTGAAATGCTCTTTCTAATATAATAGGCTATGCCTCCTATACCTCTACGATAGGACTTTTTGTTCCATGTTGGCCGTAAGACAAATCCTTCTATGTTAGGGACCTTAGACTCTTCATGCTCCCATGTTTCAACTAGACAAATAATATCGATGGCACTCGGGATCCAACTTATCATAGGACCTTTGCACCATGAAAAGCCACGACATTTCCAAAAAAAGGATCCCGAGTGTCCCAAATTCCTATTTATTTTATCCTTCTGGTCCCTATCCCTAACAATAGCTTTTTAATTTGTAATTATTGCCCATTTTTCTTCTTTCCTGACTTCTTTTACTTTTTGAACTTCCTTCCTTAATTCATCTTGGTCTTCAGGAATGAGGTCTTCATTTATAAATATTCCTGGCCCTTTTAAGCTTGGAGATTTACCGAGTATGCTATATTTATGGTCATTGCAACTTACTTTGACACAAATCAACCTATCTTTATGACCAATTATTTTTCGTAGTCTCATTGCTTCTATGAGGTGAGTTGTTTCAATTTGTGATTTCTTTTTTAGTTCTTATTTTACTATTGCTAGTGTATCATCTTGTTGTTCTTTTATACCAAAAATTATGAGGTTTAAGGCTCTTTTATTATGCTCATGGCCCAGTTCGATTAGCTTATTCATTTCCTCTTTGATGGGTTTGATATCCAATTTGCTTTCTAGACTAGTGAGGGTCAAATTGTTGGTTAGTTTTTCTTCTAGCTCTTTAATCATATCTTTCAAGTTGCAATTTTCTTCAACCTCTCCTTCATGGGTTGATTGTTTTTGTTTTTCCATTTCTTGAATTCTAGCCTCCATTGCCTGCAATTGACTCTTTAACCCTAACACTCTATCCTCCATATGAGTTTGAATGGTATCTTCAAAGAGTATGATTTTGTTATCAAGCATAGCCTCTAACTCTATTTGGAGTTTTCCATCTCCTTATTCACTCTGTTTTTCTTATGATGCTAACTCTATTTGGAGTTTCACATC
Organism: Picea sitchensis; assembly: GCA_010110895.2. NCBI lineage: Eukaryota > Viridiplantae > Streptophyta > Pinopsida > Pinales > Pinaceae > Picea > Picea sitchensis. The sequence goes on along the minus strand of SNQJ01S0008297.1, from coordinate 109,342 downwards.
TCTTTATTTTCTCCTTTTTTTATTGACTCCATATATTCATAAAGACTCTCTATGGTGACTTTGGAGGGTCTTCCTTTGGCACGACGAGTTTTTGGGATAGGTGGCGTGGTGCTCATAATGAAAAGAGAAAACAAGTAGCAACAAACTCACTAGATTTATCGCTCTTCGCCTTGTTCAAAACCTCATATTCTCCTTGCTCCATAATCCCTCGCTCAGATCCACGGCATCACTTGCTCAAATCAACTTTGTATAATGAAACACATATTATAATCTTTTCAATATTAAATTATAAATATAATTCATTTTTAATGTAATTAAGATTTCAAAATATCTCTTTAAAATATATAATTTAAAAAAAAATATCAAATTTTATAATAAAAAAATAATTTTAATTATTATTTGTTTTATCATGAATAATAGTTGGATCCTTATAAAAACCATTTCTATGCTAATTATCACTTTATGACTTCTCATAATATAGTCAAAGAGCATAACCATTAAAGCCATATGACATTGATTGATTATTTAGTGGGGCCTCAATTTTTAACAAATATACTTTACATATATGTAGCGATAAAAATCTTAACATTTTTAAAATTCTATATTTATAAATGTGTTTCGAGGAGTTATTTTATAATTTATATAATTATTTTTTTATGTGTTTATATGTAAGTTTTCATATATTCATCTATACAATTATATTATTTAAATAAAATAATATAAAATTATTTTTATTTTTAATAAAAATTTATAAATAATAATAAATTTAAAATTAAAATAAATTTATTTTATTTTTAAGAAACCATAAATTACAACCTAACCTGTGTTTAAGTAAACCAAAGTAGTCGAATATCTATAGCCCTCTTAATAAATCATGCCCTCTGGTTAAGTAAACCATAAGTGGTTATAATATACCTTTACATGTGACATGGACAAGGAAGGAGAAATGCTATAAAACAAAAAGGTAAGGATCATTCCAATAGAATGAGGCCATGTGTCAAAATGTACAATTTAAGGAAATCCTCAAAAGTCCATAAGAACCCATAATCCCACGCGAGTCAGGTGACTCTCACTTTATTGTTGTATGGAAGTCAAATAAATATTATGTTTGAGGAGGGCAATAGAGATAGAAGAACTATGACCAACTTTATGACCAATTAGAGAAATAGAGGACAAAGAATGAATGTGGGACACATTGGCATGATTATTCCAATTACGGAGGAGGCACCGCATCATTTGATATGATATGGACTATAGACACCGTCCTTTGTTTTTTACTTTTATGTTTTTCAAAACAATATAGAGATTCGCACTAATGTGATATTATTACTTTCAATACATGGTCAGATTTTTTTTGTGATATCCACCGTCATCACGTTGTGTATTTTAACATATAAAATTCGTCATTATTTCTCTCAAGTTACACATGCATGCATGTGATCCTCCATCCACTTGTTCTAGGTCACAGAGTTTCCACCAAAGGAAATTCATGTGATCCTCCATCCACTTGTTCTAGGTCACAGAGTCTCCACCAAAGGAAATGCAAAGAGAAAATGTGAGCTCTAAGAGGAAAAGGAAAAGACAAAGATAAAGAATATGTCTAAGTACATGATGGTCGAGCAAAGGGGTTATATGTTAGAGAACCATGTGCTCAACCAAAAGGATTTAAGGGTTTATTTCAGTTTATTAAGCAAAGGAACTCTCCATTGGACAAGAAAAACATAGTTAGTTTGTTGAGAGTAAATAGGAAAGGTGATGAAGGAGGATACACGATAAAGAAAATGGTTGTCAAGTAAAGGTACACTTGCTTGGTGACCTCATGCTCGATGAAGAAGAAATGTAGGATGATGAGGAATCATTCAACAAACTCATCTATAGCACATCGAGCAAGGAAATTTGTATTATTGAGAAAATGAGCAAAGTGCCACGAACGAAAGAAATCAATGGAAAAAGGGGCATCGAGCAAAGGTCCACTTGCTTGGAAACCCTATTCTCAATGAACAAGAAATAATAGGTATCATACAAGCGTCGAGCATAGAAAAGACCAATACAAAAGAGAAGAGGAGAAATTGTGTGTCAAGCTAAGAAGAGGCATGTGTCAACAAAGCACATGTCATGGGGAAGGTGGTGTTAGGACAAGAGTGCCTAGACCATATAATTCCAGTAGATCAATAGTGTGCATGGAAGTAGGTTGAGAAAACAAAAAGCCTAATCCACCCTTCACGTCTCTTTCTTTTAGAATTCAAAACTTTCCATTTAACCAAGAGTGATGGATCACTTAGAAGATGATAAAACTAGAGAAAGTTAGACATCCTTGAATAGAAGCATTGATAAGAGTTGAATGCATTTTCAAGGTAGATAGGGGGTATAGATGAGAAGTGGAATTTTGTTGTTGGCATGTGATGAACATTACCATTAGTTATTAGTTATGACAAAGCAAGAAATTAATATTTTAAAATAACATTCACAAATTTAAGAAGGTAATTTTGAATGGGCCAAAGATCCGGTTATGGTAGTAGAATCTTGTAAGGAACGTGATATATTGGGAAGGTGATCAAGATATATTCTTAATCATTTTTCACAAAGAAAACATTCAGAAAAAATCCTCCTTCAAAGTAAAACCAATTAAAAAAAAACTCAACAAGAAAGAGTCTTCAAGTTCACATTTGAAAGATTTAAAAATCACAAGGTTGCTGCAAAATGATAGTAGGATGATTTCACACACTACATGAAAAACATCACTTAGTGAAGGCTTTAGCGGAGGTTTCTAGTGTTACAAGGTTGGGAAAAATTATTATAAAAACCTCCATTAAAACTTTCACTATTGACAGTAGAGGTTTTAGTGGATGTTCACTATAACTACAAATTCTAGGTAGTTGGAGGTTCTAACCGAGGGTTTATTTTGGTATGGTGCTCTTAAAATGGTAAGGTGCACTGGTGCACAACTATTTTATACACACCAGTGTGTATACATATTTTGAAAACATTGGTGCATATTATATATTTTGAAAGTCTTGGTGCATTTTATATATTTTAAAAGCACCAATGGATATTATATATTTATAAAGTGTCATTATATTATATATGATTCAACACCAGTGTGTATATACACATGTGCATTGTGAAGTCTTGGTAATGGTAATCATATTAGTAATGGCAATGGTAACGATATCATTGAAATGAGCGATGTTGTTGTTGTAGTTTGAAGCAATGGTGCTCTTGTTACAGTTATTAGCACTAGTGTGTTAATACATTATTGCATTGATGTGAAATAATCATTGAAATACAGTGATGCATAAATATGTATTGACCACATTGTTTGCTCAATTGAATACAATACCCCATTATGATATGTCTAAATGACGAATTTCCCTAAGTTGTGGGTATACAAATGTAGCTTCTTGGAATTTTTTTTTTATATAATTCCAATTACTCATCAGAAAATCAACTATTTTTTATAATAATATTGATTTTTATATTTCAATTAATGTGTTTGGATATAATCATTGCATTAATGTATTGTATCATTTAAACAAATATATTAGTTGATTACACCTTGGTTCATTGCAATAATACTATAATAGAACAAGAAACACATTTTATTATGTATAAAAAAGAGACAATTCATCATACAAAATGGGACAACATAAAGGTCCACGATAATCAAAATGTGAATAAATAATTGTTACAATTATTAGTAACTTGTCGTCATTAAAAAAATGTCTATTTTTTTTTGCAGAAAAGCATTACAAAATACAAAACTTGTAATATTCAATTATATTGATTATTATTCATCTCTTGAACTATTCTCATTGCTCGAGTTGCTTGCATGCCTCATTTTTTCATCATTTGTAGGAGATATTGTACTTAAGTTATTTGCAATGTTTTGTTGAGTAGCTTTATTTTGTTCTACCTTTTCATGTTCCATCTACAGACATAGAAACACAGTGTAATGAGCATATCTACATTTATAGTATAATATATATCTTTACACAAATAAAAAAAACATACCATAGTGGTGAGTGATTCATACACAAATACACATTCTTTCAAAACCATGTTTTACATTCTCTCTGAACATATTTTCTAGTGGCTCTACTCCATACTTTGTTTCCTACGAATTTTATACACCATGATAAAGTATATATAATCAAATGTTTATTGTTGTTTCATTAATTATAAAACAAGGGAAGTAAAACAACATAGCTACTTACAAATTGTTCAATTAATTTGTAATACTCCAACATATAGTCACAACCTATAGATAACCCAATGTCAATAAAATGTTCAAATGGCTCATTTAGCTTGTATATTAGCACTTGGTAGAAAACAACCATGGACAATTGTAAATTAATTAAAATATATAAATATCACAACAAATATAAATTCTATGTAAGGAAAAGGGAAGTACTCACAAAATTTGTAATCGACCATTTTCCGCCTTTTCATCCTATCTTATGTGTTGAATGGGTCCCATTTTTTTTTTGTGTGTGATAATAAAACAATTGAAAATTAGTATTTCGTGTGATAATTAAACTCTTTGATTACACATAAAAAATAAATGATTACATATTTTTTATGCACATTGTTGTTGGGATAGCTCCTCCCGTGATTCAATTATTCTTATTTCTTTGACTTATCCTAATGTAGCATAAATGTTAATTTGGTCATTTTTTGGACTAATACATACATATTATATAAAACATGTTTCTAGCAATAATACTTTCTAAATGATTTTTTTTGTTATTGTATGATTTTTCAATTGCAAATCTTATAGAACTCATTGACCATTATTCTAGAAATGTTTGTTGTAGCTTACAGATAACCCGATTCTTGGATTTAGTGGATATGGTTTTTTTATTCTAAGTGAAAATCATGTGTATATATTATTTCCATTATATCCATCATAGTTTTATTAAAAAAAATTCCCCCTGTCATCAACTTCCAACACTAGTCCAAATGAACTAAGTACTAATTCATCATCATTTACATCCTACATGTTTTTTCTTCTTAGGAGGGCCTTTTGTTCCTTCAGTATCGATCATTACACAATATTCAACATATGTGAAATCAAATGCTTGAAACATATTAGTTATTATTTTAAGAAGTACATTATTAATAGAAGATCAAAGAAAAACTTAATGTTGATCACCTTTTGATCAACCTAATTCCCATGTTTGCAACATTTCCATAAACTTTTATGTTATTTTCCACTTAGACTACAAACAATCTTATTGGGTTTTTTAAAGTATTTTCTTTGCATGATACGTGTTAACCTATACACAACATCTAAAACTATAGATAATTCTAATATATTACTTTGTAATAAAACTATAAATAACTTTCCATGTACTCTTCTTGGGATGTGTTTCCCTCATGCTTATTGCTATAATTTTTTCCCCTTATCTTCTCTTATCCATATTCTATCAATAAAAGACCTGCATAATGAAATAAACAAATTATAAAATATTCTTTACAAATGAAGTAGATAATTTAAGCCATTTTTTTTCGAGTTGAATAGTGTGCATTATATAGTACACGCACCAGTGCACATTATACAACAATGCACACTAGTGTGCATTATATAGTGACACGCACCAATGCACATCATACAATAACACACATCGGTGCACATGATAGTAACACATGCCAATGCACATTATACAATAATGTTATGAGGAAAATCACTCTACGGCATGGGGTAAACCACAACAGACGGAATGACTACATAAATCAACTCTAATCCCAAGTATGCCATATAAATGCAAATGCCAACAAGAAAAGATAAAGAGCTTACCTAGTCCAGACGTTCGATGAAGACCACCATTGAGCACTCGACTCAAAGCTTTATACCTACAACCTGTCCTCAACAACCAAGATATGAAAGCATATGGTGATAATATATAAATTTAACACATACAATAGAATAATCCATTAACATTCATAACAAATACGCACATGGAATAACAATTCAAATATTTGCAAGACATCAATTGGACAAGAAAAGAGTATTTCTATTAAAATATGATCAACATAAGTGTATGAGTGACAAACTTTCATGTTGGCACGTCTCAGAACCAAGAAACTAAGTCCCTTCTAGTTGGGCCTCCACCACTTCAACCCTCTACCAAAGGCAAGCTCATATAAGAGAGACAATGAGGTTCTCCATCAAAGAGGGAAGAGCTTGGGGGTTGAATAATGTGTTCATACTTTAAAGAAAAAAGGGATGCAAAATCAATATGAAGTGAATAATTTCTCCAGAGTAACTTTGCTCTCAAAAGTTGAATTCTCTCCTCTTCCACGATTTGGATATGGCCCATTTATAGCCTTCAAATGGAACTGAAGGGCCGAGTTGGAACGTTTCTAGTATATGGAAGGTCAAGGATCATGGATCTCGTGACGTGACATGGAAACCCGACACAATTTTTAATTTTGAGCACCAAACTCGATGTACATGGGTTGTAGTGGTGCATCCTGTATATACGCATGGTGTATAACTGATAGGGCATGTATATGTGGAAAAATATGATTTTTATCTATGGGAAGTGAAAAAGGGGACTTCAAGTCTTCATAAGGAAATGGAAAAGGCCTTCTGAGCAAGTTGCATGGGGTGAGGCAAATCTTTCTATAACAGATGCCCCCTAATGTGTGAGGTCAGAGGAGTATCTGCGATGGCATAAATACATTATAATTCCCAGAAGTGGAGTAATGGAGACCCAACTGGACGAACTAGTTGCTCATGAGAATCTTACAATCCATGTTGACTTTGTACACATGGCTTCCAATCTGAATTATACTACAGATCCATGGGGAAAATATACCAAACAATTGTTCATGGCCATGAATAGTAAATACAAAGTAGATACATGCCATAGGCTTTCATAGTCACAAACAAGGCCTAGTAAAAACCGGTCTCAAAATCAATCTGAAGATATCTATATACAATGGAGTACAATCTGATCTCCCATGATCATTGAAGTCATATAGGTATTGGTCCAATGAATGATAGCAACAACTCAAGAAGGTTGCTACTATAAGTTGATGTCTTCAAGTCTTCTACACGATCCACCAAAAGTGCAAGTCTACATCATGTGAATAAAGGAATTGAGGTTGAACATAATGAGACTTCATTTGATTACCGATCATTAAGATATATCGTTAACAAACACAAGACAACCTACCGATAATGAAAGTAGGTATCAAGGCACTAAGTACATTCTTACAAGTGTGAATAAAGGTGTTGAGTTCGAACCATTGAAGAATCCATCGATCAGGGGACATTGATGTATTCCCAAATGTCGATGGTGAGAGAACCTGCCACTGATGACTGCAAGCCTCTAGATACTCATAGGACTCTAGGCCTCATTTCCATAATAGATGAGTTGAAGTCGATGGAAGGAGACTTGTTGAAAGGAGAGAATTAAGGAATCTCTCATCAGTCAGCACGAGGTACAAAGCAATATCTTAATGATTTGGAGGAACTCAGATGAAGAACATGTTCACAAACCAACGACCCTATGTGTCTTTCACATGCACCAGATGCAAGCAGTGCACGAAAAGGACCCTATGAATAACAACCAATAATGAAAAATGTTGACAAAGGTGAGGAAACCACCAATAAGGCTAATGTCATCCAAGAAACTACACAAATCCCAATGTGTGAATATATTTCTTGTCGTCGAACACAAGGGAAACCCCCCAGTCAATGACCAATGAGGAGATGTCAATTGTTGGGTTCTAGGTTACCTACCCATAATGAAAGTAGGACCAGGGTGCACAGTAGGACTACAAATTCAAGTAATTATGAGACACATTGAGGCTATGGTCGACATGCAAAGTAAAGAATTCTGAGAAATGGATGACACATGCTTATAGACATCCTTTGAACAAGAGCATGAGACATATGGAGGACTCTAACAACATAGACTTGATGATGAAACTTTGTGATGCAGGAGGCACCAATCAAACTCTCCATGGGGAATGGAAGATTAACCAGTCAGAGTAAACTCTAAGTAACGAGCTCAGCTTCCTAAGGTCATGCTAAACCCAAACTTTGGATGACAAGTGGACTCAAAAGTTGTTTCTATGTTCAAAGGCGGCACGACTACTGCCAAAATGAGATACTATTCTTTTCCCGCTCATCTTTTTTTTGTTTTTTCATAGACAAATGAATGTTATGACACAAAGGAGAAAAAGAGTGTCACGAGTAAGCAACTAGTTCCAACAATGGAACATACCTATGCTCAATGCAAGGAGGTGCATGCAGGACATGGACACTCAGGGGAATGTTTCCTCTTAGGGTACAGGGTGTAAAGCTGCAAAGGATATAAAGAAGGCTATGTTTGGTTGGTGATGCAAATTGTTGAGGTAATAGGATTGTAACGATAAAGCGGGAACTGGAAATAGGCTCAATGTTGCAAGAAGTAAGATGAAATGAAATTACAAATTAACTCCAAAGAATGTCCTTTTTCGTAAATTTAGTCCCCTAGGCACGAAAAAGTATAAAATAATACCTAGGAGAACTCTTCTAGCCACTAGTGACTAGAGTATTCATTTTTCGAAATTAGTCTACTTGGTTCGAGAAAGGGTTAAACTTACACCAAATAGACGTCCTTTCAAATCCAATTAACAGGTGTGAAAGAGACAAGTTCACTCAGAAATATTTTTCGCTTTTTGAGAGAGTCGAAAAAGAGAATAAACAAGACTCGGTGGGAGCCCCATAGGTATAGGTCAATAAACAAGACTCGGTGGGAGCCCCATAGGTATAGGTCAAAACTCTTATGAGTAAGGATATGAGGTTTGAACGCAAATTCATAATGGGACTACAAGGGACTCTGGTCTTTATGGAATAATTTCATGGGAACCGACATAGAGTTCTAACTAAGGCACCCATATTAGGTAAGCCTCTACCATTCAATAATCCATTATTCTAATAACAAGTAAGGAGGTTTTGTGTCGCTACTAAATGGGTTTGTACCCCTAAGGAATATGGATCACAGCCATAGGATAATGCATAAATGCAAGATGGAGTGATGACCTTCCTATATGTTGGTCAAAGAAAATAATTCACAAAGTCAAATTTAACTTAAATGACAATTAGAAAATGCAAAACTCGATAAAGTTCAATTAAAAAAATTCCCTGGATAAAACCACCAAAACCAACTCCTTCCACTGTACTATTAGTCCACTAGGTAAAAATATTAGCAAAAACTATGTAAAGTGGGTAAAAATTTTCTATTAATAGTAAAAATAACCAATTTTACCATACCATTTGGCTTTTTTACCCACATAGTGCATTTTGGACCAATTTTCCCACGATCTTCAAGTGTTGATTGCAGGAGAAACGAGTGATGAAATTGACAATCGTCTAGACCAAGTAAGTACTATTATCCTCCTCTTCATTTATAGTGGTTCACAAATTTAACTTTGACTCCATGTTTTGAGTATTAAAGGGTGATTATTATGAAATAGGGTGTACGCAAGCTGTAGTTCATTGGATCGTGTATGTGGAGACATGTATGTGAGCAAAGTGAATCTTTCCCATGTATATGTGGCCCTACATGCGATTGTTAACATTACAGCCCACATACAAGTACACAAACAAGTTTTTTAAAGACTTTGACTCAAAAAAGGGCTTTCCTTTTGCAGGATGGTACTTGAATGGAGAGAGAGAGAGAGAGCATGAGGAAGTTGATGCAAAAGTGGAAAAATATGTGAGGGCACAACTTTCCCTAAAAATATGTGGGATTTAAAAGTTTTGGGCTCTCAAAGGAATGAGGGCTCAAGTGAGGTTGCTTCAAATGCTACTAAACTTCTGGGATCCGGATATAGAGGCCTTCAACCTCGATGGGAAACCATTGAGGATTGAAGTCAAGGATATCGATTTCATCATAGGATTATCTTGTCGGGGTGAGGTGTTGAATCTCAAATCCTAGGGAGTTGGGGGTGGTATGAACATAGAAGACTGCATTGCCACCCATTTTGTTGCAGACACAGAGAAAGTAGGGAGTCAACTCCCCATCAGGGCGATCGAAAACCTTAGCATGAAGATCGGTGTCCTTGTACTTACACGGATCATGGTGTTAGCACTGAGAGTCACACTCATACTTCCATGAGTGCAATCCAAATACCCATCATAATTTACAGATAATAAAATCAAGTTTGTGGTTGGTGGATCAGTAATAAAGATAAATAAAAAGGGCAACAAACTGTCTGCAAAGGCATTCCATTGGGCATGGAGTCACAACATCCTGTAGATTGAAGGAATTTGAGTTTCACATCAGACAAATATAATATACTATCAAGGTAGAATAATGGAGAGGAAAAAAACATAAAGCAGAATGTTCACAAAACAGATATCCTCTTTGTCAAATGGAATGAAGAATACTTGAACAAAACAATAATTAAAAGGAAATCACTACAAATCCTTTGCAGCTCATGAATATCCTAATCACAAGCCACCACGATCTTCATAGGATTCAATTTTATTCAAGTGAAATGAAGGATAGATAAAGACAAATAAAACATGCTAACAAGACAACTCTCGTGAATCCTCAATGGCATAAATGTATTAATAATAACATGCCCTCGGGCTTACAGTCACACACAAAAATACTACCCCTGCAACTCTCTCCTCTCTTGGATCATCAATCCAACCCTTTTTTCATAAAAAAAAAATTCATTTATAGTGAATGATCTCTCTCTACCCTAAGGAGGTCGAAACCAAGTATTTACATAGGATCCTCCTCCATTTAGGAGTCTTGTTACAAAAGATTCCAACAAAAACCTAACAAATTCCTATTTTTCAGGATCTTGCCTATTGTGATAAATGTCTCTTGAAACATTTCATGATGCTTGATCTGAAGATGGAACACATGTCCCTCATGTCCAACTAACTCCTAGGAGACCATTCGGACCTTCCTTCATAGATGGAAACCTTCCCATAGCTTGAATTTGTCGAACTTTTAGAGTTTGCATCGCCTGTGACATCATGTGTTGTGAACTTTCCTGTAGGTGATGTTTTTGGATTTTCTCTGAAAATACGAAGTGGGTTAGGCTGAATGTTTGTCAGCAAATAACAAACACCATGTTTCACCTCCACACCAAATTTCAGAGGAACCCATATTGTCATTCAAAAATTATAAGGAAAAAAATCCCTTGTTGTGTGTTCATTTCATTAAAAAACTATGAGAAATACCAGTTCGCAGTGCCGGTGTCTTCATGCATTGTGAACTCTCCTGTAGCAACCCGTTTCATTTTTTCCAATGTTTTATCATTTCAAAACTCTATCAGGTGTCCCAAGAATGTTGTAAACTTCATAATCTTGATGATCTTGACTAAAGGAAAGCACCCAAACTGATAACCATGGTTGAAAAAACATGGTAATCACCCAAAAATGTGTCAAAGGTATAAAACAAGAAATTCACAAAATTTGGTGTAGGATCTAAAGGTTGAACGTATTTATTTCTTGATTCTAGAGCTCCTCCTCATAGCAGCCTTGGCCAACATGTATAATCACTGCTTGGCTACTTTCTGTCATTTGTTATGACAATTGGTGTGTGAAAGTGAACTCTCTGTCAAAACATGGTTTCTATCAATGCAAATATCAATTAACAACATGCGCAATCTTAAAACTTGGTTTACATCTGATCAACCACATAATTCAAGTGTGAGAGGGGTGTAGATTCACTATTTAAAAGATAAATTTGAAAGGATGCAAAAGATGAAAGTTTTAGTAGTCCTAGAACAGAGGGTTTGCAGCATAGTTTATAGCGCCAATATGAAAACTAGCCAAAACCCATTTCTCAACCCTCAAACATGATGAACCCTCTCATGGAGTACCAGGGAGATCTAGGCTTGATTCTAACATCTTTGAATTTGACCAGAAGTGTTTGCAAACTATACAACCTCTAATGTTCCTCTTCAGCCAGTCCGTAGCGCCAGTTTGCAGCGCACTGGTGTTTTGATTGTATCTCTCAAATTCCAAACTAGGTTGGGATGAATTTTGGTCAGTAGGTCAATGCCAATATCATGCTCCTCCACAAAAAAATTCATAAAAACCCACATCATCGTTCAAAATTTATGATCAAATATTTGGAAGACTCTACAGGAAATGAGTTCTCAACACCTGTCTACCAATTCACAATGCCTAATTCAAACAAGTTTTTCATGCTTTGAGGAGACTGTTAGGATTTCCAAAGACTTGATCCCTGAAAATTTGTTAAACAATGAAATCCCTTAGCATGACAAAAAGGTAATGATGGCAATGAATGAATGGAGCACTTGAGTACGTTGTGAACTCTCCTAGTGAGTTGGCAGCGCTCAAATTAAAACAGACTTGACAGCTGAACGGATAAAAGGTGATAACTAGAGATATTTCATACAGTCATGGAGGTGACATGTCAAGGTATTAATAAGGATTTTCAAATATGTGACTCATGAGGGTTTATCACTCATTGTCATGATAACAAAGACATAACCCAAAGACCATAGACCAAGGCCAAACTAACTTGGTTTATTTAAATCAAAAGTTGAAAATGGATATAGCAAGAAGTCATCAAAGCTATAAAAACCTATGACTCAAAAACAAAGATTGAAATGACTTTTTGACCCCTACAAATCTATGTGTTAATATCTGGCTCCACAGGGGATGGCATGCTCCCTGTGAGCTTCCAAGAACATGCAGTTCCAATGCCTTATCCATTAGGCTATGGAGTCATCTGTGCAACCAACCTGTATGCCTAAGAGCACCTCCACTCCTTATTGAAAACTGAGAATATTTACAAAATGAAAACAAAATCACTGCAAACCAAAATGCTCGAGAACTGAGCTTTATTCATCCTACTCCCACTCTAACCAACCATGTTGCTTATCGATAAAGTGAAATCATGCTTCCAATGAATCCATACAAGAAACTGATTAACTGGTAAAACTATTGATCTGGATCGGACAAATGAAGGAAACCATGGCATATAAAAGTGCAGTCTGAAAAGACAACAAAACCAACCTTGATTTGACAAGAATGATTTGACATCTATACTGCTCAAAGAATCCAGATAATCAACAATAGGATCAATAAATCTGTAAATAAATACATCTTCCTGATATTGTTCCAATTGAAAACTGAAATTCTTCTGCACATGCCTATTTTATAATTGTTGCCAATCTCCTCTATATGCAAAACTGAAAGTCGATGTGAGTTGCCTTCAATGATCTCGATGCTAATCATAGGTTGTTTAATATTTGTTGCAGATCCAAAACTGTCACATTCTGATACATCAATATGATCATTATCATTTGAATATTCAAAGGAAACCATTTGATCTTCATGACAACTTAAAATAGTAGATACATTTGATACAATGTCAAAAGTATCTACAATATGGTTATCACTCTACAGATCATTAACCTCTCGATCATTATGAAAAGTGTATTCTACTGCAACATACTCTATATGACTATCTGATCCTTTACTCAACAAATCAAATTCATGACAACATTCTGAATAGAGAAAGTCGGCTAGAAAGTTTTCTTTGCAAAACAAATGAAAGGCAGCATGAAAATGGCTCAGTGAAGAAATACAAGCAACCCGGAGTGATCTACACCAATCTCGTGCCGCTCCATCCAAAGAATATCTAAACAACTTAATGAAGACATCTTCGTGTACAACTTTCAGCTTAAGCATGCACTGATGAAAGTCTAATAAAAACTCAACTGGCACTTCCCAATCCTCTCCTCTAAACCTAAGAAGGAAACCTTCCCATTCACTTCTATCAGGATCGAGATTTGGAAAACCAAATATATTTGTGAAATCAAAAAATGCATACCTCTGAGAAAGAATATTGTCCATTTCAAACCATTGAATGGAGTTTCCCATAGATTCATATGTAATGAAGTTGGAGTCGCCAGGTAGAAGATTACAATCAAGCTTGTGTCCTGCTCCTGTCTACCATCAAGAGCTAGATTTTCTCAATGTCGTTCTCCCAAGGAAGATTTCTTCACTTTTGTCCTCGACAACGATGCCAAAAATGTTATCATTAAGAGTCAGACTCAAACTTCCATGAGTGAAATACCAATACGCATCATAATTTATAAATAATAAAATCAAGTTTATAGTTGGTGGATCAGTAATAAAGATAAAGAAAAAGGGAGGCAAACTGTTTGCAGAGGCATTCCATTGGGCATGGAGTCATAACATCCTACAGATTGAAGGCATTTAAGATGCACATCAGCCAAAGATAATATACTATCAAGGTAGAAGAATGGAGAGGAAAAAACATAAAGCAGAATGTTCACAAAACAAAGATCCTCTTTGTCAAATGGACTGAAGAATACTTGAACAAAACAATAATTAAAAGGCAATCATTGCAAATCCTTTGCAGCTCATGAATCTCCTAATCACAGGCCACCATGATCTTCATAGTCTGCAATTTTATTCAAGTGAAATAAAGGAGAAATAAATACAAAGAAAACATGTTGATAAGACAACTCTCATGAATCCTCAATGGAAAAAATATATTAAAAATAGCATTCCCTCAGGCTTACAGACACAAAAAAATACTGCCCCTGCAGCACTCTCCTCTCTTGGATCATGAATCCAACCCTTTTATCATCAAAAAAAAAATCACTTATAGTGAATGATCTCTCTCTACCCTAAGGAAGTCGAAACCAAGGAGTTACATACGATCATCCTCCATTTAAGAGTCTTGTTACAAAAGATTCCAACAGAAACCTAACAAATTCCTATTTTCCAGGATCTTGCCTATTATGATAGATACCTCTTGAAACATGTCATGATGCTTGATCTGAATATGAACACATGTCCCTCATGTCCAACTAACTCCTAGGAATACTAGGACACCATTCGAACCTTCCTTCACGACTGGTAACCTTCCCATAGCTCGAATTTGTCAGATTGTTAGAGTTCGCAGAACCTGTGACAACATGCGCTGCGAACTTTGTTGTAGGTGATGTTTTTGGATTTTCTCAAAAAAGACGAAGTGGTTCAAGCTGAACTTTTGTCAGCAAGTAAAAAACACCATGTTTTACCTCCACACCAAATTTCAGAGGAATCCAACTTGTCATTCAAAATTTATAAGGAAAAAAATCATTTGTTGTGTGTTAATTTCTTAAAAAGCTGTCAGAAATACCAGTTCGCAACGCCATTGAGTTCAGGTGATGCGAACTCTCCTGTAGCAGACCGTTTCATTTTTTCCAATGTTTTATCATTTCAAAAATCTATAGGTGTCCTAAGAATGTTGTAAACTTCATAATCTTGATGATCTTGACTAAAGGAAAGCACACAAACTGATAATCATGGTTGGCAAAACATGGTAATCACCCAAAAATGTGTCAAAGGTATAAAAAAAGAACTTGAAAAAAATTGGTGTAGGATCTGAAGGCTGAACATATTTATTTCTTGATTCTAGAGCTCCTCCTAGTAGCAGCCTTGACCAACATGTATAATCACTACTTGGTTGCTTTCTGTCATTTTTTATGATAATTGTTGTGTGAAAGTGAACTCTCTGTCAAAATAGGGTTTTTATCAATGCAAATATCAGTTAACATCATGTGCAATATTAAAACATGGTTTACATCTGATCAACCACATATTTCAAGTGTGAGAGGGTTGTATATTCACTCTTTAAAAGATAAATTTGAAAGGATTCAAAAGATGAAAGTTTCAGTAGTCCTGGAACAGAGGGTTTGCATCATAGCTCGCAACGCCAATATGAAAACCAACCAAAACCCTTTTCTCAACCTTCAAACATGATGAACCCTCTCATGGAGTACCAAGGGGATCTAGGCTTGATTATGACATATTTTAATTTGACCATAAGTGTTTGCAAAATATCCAACCTCCAATGCTCCTCTTCATCCAGTCCACAGCGCCAGTTCGTAGCACAATAGTGTTTTGATTTTATCTCTCAAAATCCAAACTGCGTTGGGTGGAATTTCGGTCAGCAAGTCAATGCCAATATCATTCTCCTCCACAAAAAAATTCATAAAAACCCACATCGCCATTCAAAATTTATGATCAAATCTTTAGAATACTTTTCTACAGGAAATGAGTTCACAACACCTCATTCAAAGAATATTTGCATGCTTCAAGGAGACTATTAGGATGTCCAAAGACTTGATCCCTGAAAATTTGTTAAAAATAAGCTCTGAAAACAATGAAATCCCTTAGCATGACAAAAAGGTAATGATGGTAATGAATGAATGGAGCACTTGAGTATGTTGTGAACTCTCCTAGTGAGTTGGCAATGCTCAAATTGAAACTGACTTGACAGTTGAACAGATAAAATGTGATAGATAGAGATATTTCATACAGACATGGAGGTTACATGTCAAGGTGATAATAAGTATTTTCAAAGATGCGACTCATGAGGGTTTATCACTCCTTGTCGTGATAACAAAGACATAACCCAAAGACCCTAGACCAAGGCCAAACTAACTTGGTTTATTTATATCAAAAGTTGAAAAATGACTATAGCAAGAAGTCATAAAAACTATAAAAACCTATGACCCAAAAAAAAAGACTGAAATGACTTTTTGATCCCTATAATTCAATGTGTTAACACACAGGGTCAGCCTCATTGCACCAGGAATCAAGGCCACTCATGTTTTACACAGTGGAGTGATTGCGACCCACAGTTTACAACTAGTGTACGTCACTACTGGCTAACATGAAGGGCCAATTGACAGACTGCAAACAAGGGAGGAAAATTAATTTTGGGTTTGCATGTATATTGTGTAGTTTATTCTTTGAGCAGGTTCCAAGTTTGAGCCCTAGAGTGGATATCATTCCACGTAGATCGCATGATCCATCCATGTCACGGTGAACTGAGGTGGTGAGGCGGTTAGGAGGTGGTAGGGTATTGACCCCCTACAACGATGAGTTCTTCTTTTGGTGGCGTCAACAGGGGACAGCCATAGATGACTACCCCTATACTGGGATTGACTACATAGGGGATCCATACATGCCTCTGCTACCAGATTCTGCCTATGAAGATATAGGTATGAATTTTTTTTTTATATTTCATTTTTTTGTGTTTTTCAAAAATAATAAAAAATGCAAATATTTTTGGATGGTATCAAGTATTGACAATTACTTTGTTGCGCATATGTGGGTCTGTGATGACTAGATGGATTCCCATGACATTGGTAGAGGAACCAGGGAGATGATCCAATGTGAGGAGATGCAGAGAGAGTGCTTCAAAATGTGTAGGGGAACTTGTCTCGTTTGACGCACAAGATTCATATGGTTCAGGTAGAGGATCTGTCAGAGGCTATGCAATGACAGGTGGTGGGTGTGCCCCGTGCGTGGGTGCGACTCTTTCGACCAGTCTCGAAAATGCCATAGAATGACATCATGATACACATTCAACGCCATAGGCATAGATGTTGTGGTCATTATATCTATTGGTCATATATGTATTTTGAGGGTGTGAGCCCTATTTTGTACTATGACACCATATTTTTGGAGAGATGAAATATTAAAAACATTGGTCTTTGGATTTACTTATATATGTTACAATGTGTACATTGGTGAATGTGTTTTCTTTACTTTAGTTATTTGACAAATTTCAATCTAAAACATAATTAGCATATGCATCAGATACATAATTAGAACTTCTAGGTATGTGATTATAAGTAATAAAATCAAAATGTCGTTCCAAAAGTCGTACCCATAGGAATTGTCGGAGTAGAGTAGGATCTCGCACAGGGTAAATGTCATTCAACTGACATACTACTAACTGGGAGTCCAAGTGAACTTCTAAAGAATGAACACCATGTGAAATGGCGTCGCATAAAAGTTCTATAACGATGCTATATTCAGCCACATTATTGATTGATGGCCTTAGAAAAATGCCACTTGAAGACACCAGTTGACCTTTGGGTGATTAAACGACCCAAGCGGTTCAAGCCAAGTTTTGTGTATGACGATTGGCACCGTCTGGGAATCCTATGTAAACTGAAGACTCCATTGACATCTGCCAACCAATGGAAAACTCAATAAACAAGCCGATGACACAAAGGAAACGATATATGTACACTAAGATACACTAGAATACAAAGAGTTACGCCCAATATTGGGGCTCAAGTGTAATATATTTTCAAGTAGAGCCCATTTATGGGCTCAACCAGCATATCCCCTTCATAATATTTTAATTTGTAGGCTCCTTTTTCTAAAACACATCGTATGATATAAGGACCGTTCCACATGGGGTTGAACTTGCTTGTCCCCAACGGTTGTTTAGCTTGGTCATACAAGAGTACCAAGTCACCCTCATCGTATTGTCGAGGACAGACAAACCTATCATACTAGACCTTAACACATTGTTTGTTCTCTTTGATAGCCATAGAGGCATCTCGACGCTACTCATCTAGGCTCTCTAGGTGTACAAGGCTTTCTTTAGGATCGAAAGTGTTAGGTAGGAGCTCAACTTCCAATATAAGGGAAGGGATTTCACATTCAATGCGAGGGTCAATTCCTGGCCTCTTTTCGTATGACTGAGTGAATGATTGAATTTCTTCAAGTGGACAATCTGCACCGATATATACATTTTCAACTTTACCAGGAATTCTAGAGATGTTGATCGTGATGGTGGGAGAAATACTCGTCATGTTTCCTTCGGCATAAATTCCATGCATATCTAGTGGAACCACAGCGTGACCGACCATCTCACTCAAGGTAGATCTAAAATCGTCATGTTCGATTCTAACAAGATCTGGGAGGAAGTAAGAGCGATGATGCATATCATCCCATGGCCTATCATAACCATTCATGGCCTCTAAGATGGCTTCATCCAAAGGTAAATTATCATCGAGGAAATCATGTGAACAAGATAATGAGGTGGTCCATATGGGTCAGAGAACAGGATCCTCCTTGTCCATCTACGAGGAGACAGGATTTGGGTCAGTAGTAGAGTCAAGAACAACCTGATACGCTATATCTTCCGTTGACAGTGGAATTTCTATTTCAATATGTGATTGACCTTCACAAGACAAGGTCGGGGAAGGTAGGGTCTAAGGATCGTTGAAATATGAGGTGTTGAAAGGAACAGACCTCATTGACAAAGCAGACCTACTGGACATGGCATAAATGTGATGAATCGGTCCTATGAAATCAAAGGTACCCATGAGGGAGGAATACATTCCGACACCAATATCCTCAGTTGTCGGCTGAGAATTTTCGATCACGGGGATCGAAGGTCCAACTAAATCATTGGGACTAGCATGCACAAAGGATAACTGATCAATCGTCATGATTTTTCCTTCATGAGGAANAGTGGAATTTCTATTTCAATATGTGATTGACCTTCACAAGACAAGGTCGGGGAAGGTAGGGTCCAAGGATCGTTGAAATATGAGGTGTTGAAAGGAACAGACCTCATTGACAAAGCAGACCTACTGGACATGGCATAAATGTGATGAATCGGTCCTATGAAATCAAAGGTACCCATGAGGGAGGAATACATTCCGACACCAATATCCTCAGTTGTTGGCTGAGAATTTTCGATCACGGGGATCGAAGGTCCAACTAAATCATTGGGACTAGCATGCACAAAGGATAACTGATCAATCGTCATGATTTTTCCTTCATGAGGAAAGCATAAGTATGGAAAACAAACGATATGATTGTATTCATAGCATAAGTCCAGTTACGCCCTAGTAATAAGTTATAGTCAAAGGGCGCATCAACCACCTTGACATCCACCTCCACTGTCTTTCCTCTTAATTGGACCAGAAAGGTAGGAAGAATACCGTGGGGACGGAAAGAATGACCATCAAATGCAGTCAACATAGTCAGAGATTGAGAGAGGGTTGTGGAGCTAATGGCTTTCCAACAGGTTAGGGACATCACACACGTTGCAATGCCTTCATCAATAATAGTACATTTGATGGTATACTTTGAGTAATCCACATAGATTTGAAAGGCCACGTGGTAAGGAAAGCGAGGCTTCACATCCATGATGTCAAACTTGATAACCTTAGAGCCACACATGTCTAGAGATCCTAATGTGGATAACAAGGCATTCCTCTATGCAAGACACGTCTAGAGTACCTCCAAAGCCGACATCGCACAAGGGGTTTGACCCAGATATTTGACAATCGAATAATTCTGGGCAGCTCTAGCATTATGGTTGTGGGTAGAGCGTTTTAGTACTCCTTTTAGAATACGAGGAGGAGGCTCTGGCTTTTCAATCTGCAAAGGTGTTTCTGGAGGAGGGGGAGACTCTAGACCTCGGAACAACCTGTGAAGAAATATAATCGTGAGACTGAGTGGCTACATTAATATGAGACTTGACCATTTTGTGGAAACTTGGCCCAGTGTCATGTTCTTTACATTATCGATGTGTTGTTCTGATCAATCTGCACCGATCGGTTAAATTCTTGAATATGAACTTATGCGGTGTGATGTTTTAATATAAACACATCGGTGCTACCATGTTATTGGAGCACCAGCGTTTTGTTTAATGGTGTGTTTTGTTGTCGACAACACCGGTTACAGGGTGTCCACCAAAACGACATAATGAGTTGATGCGAGGTGTTACTATTAACGCACTAGTACCATTGTGATAGTGGCCCATCTTCTTTTTGTTCCATGGTGCATTGTAAATGTGAGTGCACCAGGAACAAAGCATCCACTAAGATGCCCCACTATGAAAATTAAAGAAATATATGTTCCAATGTGTTTCTGTATACAAGGTCGGTGCAGTTGATTACAATGGTTGCACCAATATGTTAAATTTTATAATTTTTTATGTTAGTTGTGCAATTAGTTAAGTGAAGTGTACGAGTGTGTGTATTTTTTATAAAGTATGGCAGTGTGTTTGAACATTGACTTTTTGGGGTGTTATGTTTCGGGTACGCCCTGGTGCAATTAGTTGAAATTGGTGCACCGCTAGGTTAAATTTTATATGTCATTGAGCTAGCGGTGTCGTTAATGAAGTGTAATGGGTTGGTGTGGGGATGAGCCCCGATTACGTCGGTGTTGAGGTGTTCCAAAGAACACACCTCTTTGTTTTTTAGTAAATTATTGAGGTGTGCTAGATTGGACAGCACTGGTGTGAACATATATGAACGCATCGGAAGCGGTGTTCACTGTGTATTTAACACAGTATGCACCAATGGAAATTCACACTTTTTTTAACACAGTACGCACTGCTTCGGGGCTAGCCGAACCGTTTAGGCGCACTGTGTGAAAAAAAGAAAAAAATGAAAAAAAAAATGTGAAATTTCAAGATGAATTCTAATTTTATTTGGATGAAAATGAAAATAGGAAGGTAATAAATAATTTACCTAGTCTCTTATATCCCAAATAAGCATGGTTGCCCCATTGAGAGGAAATGAAAATTTTTGGTAATTTCCAAAATTTGGAAATGGGTGGAATCCACCAATAGATATATTCTAGTCAATGTAGAGCACTAGAAGGAGGGCGTCTTAGGAAGAAAGGTGAGCATCAGTGCTTTCTTGAGATTTTGGAAGCATCAGATGCATTGTAACAATCAAAATTGGTTTGGTAATTTTTTTATTTACCCTAATGTGGTGTGCCTTTAGACATAAAGACACACCAAGGTATACCATTGAATAACATCGGTGGGATTTATTCAATGCATGTAATTTTTTTATAAAGTAGGGTGGTGCTATTGAAACATGGACAAGTCAATGGTGTATTGTTCATGAACATCCCAGTGCATATTGTTCAACAACACCGATGTTATTTATTCGGTGCATGTAATTTTATTATAAAGTATGGTGGTGCTACTAGAACATGGATGCAACAATACAGTATTGTTCATGAACTAGCAGGTGTGTATATTCCTTAAAGGCACACTGAGAAAGGAACCTCCACAAACAATTACAGTCGTCTACCTCTATTATGAACAGTGAAGGTGTGTTTGAACATTTAAGTCTCGGTGCGGTTTTTTTTAGGTGTGCATCTGTTGCGACCCCTTTGGTTAAGACATAATATGAGTGGGTAAATATTTTTTTTTGAAACAATTGTTTAATCTCAATTAGTACATGTGTTATGCAAACTAACATGCATCAATAATAAAACATTATAATATCATCATTTTCGATACTTTAATAATAAATCAAATACAACATCACTTATTCATCTTAGAACGATCATATCACATATAATGAAAAGTAAGTCAGTCACCTAGCCTACCCTGCAAGGTCAGGACCTCCAAGACACACAATCAATGCTCAAGTCTGGGATTCATCCGATTCATTTTGGCCATTTCAGGTCTCAAGACTAGCAATTGTTCTGAGGAACAAGGATATATCTAATTCCCGCTACTTAACTCAATCAAATCCAAGACTTGCACAACAACAATACTAAACCATATATTTTCAAGGCACAACAGATTAATATACTATGCATCAACCTTCATTTAGCAATATTCCAATGCAATTGTGCAAGACCATAACATAAAAATTATTATGATGAATATCAATATCTACTTAAGAGAAGGAAGAGAGTTATACAATCAGTCATCTAGCCAATTAGTATTAGATGATCTACGTTAATCAATCAATCATTAATTATCAACAGATAAACCATTTATATATATAACTCATCAATACACAATTGTTGTTACAATCATGATCTAAATAATGATTCCACATCCCTTAAAATGTTGGTACATTAACATCATATATTAATTCAATTCTAACTCGATTTCTAATGTGATAATAGATAAAGGTAATTACTCCCTATCTTAATATTTTGTACTATAATTTTCTTATGTATTCCTATAACACATACATTGCAATCATAGAATTGGTTACTTTAATCATATAAATAATATTCTTAATCACATAAGAGACAACATCCAATAGGTTCTTTTATTGATAAGTCTATTGATATCCCTTGAGTAGAATTCCATAATAATGCTCTCACATAACAAATGACCTCATCAATCAGTGATATTGTAAATATCTACAAGAACTTATGTAGTTTTATTTGAAGCCATATTATTAATATCAATCAATAACTTATATATGATTCTTAGTAGAGTCAAGTATTATGTTAGTATTATATATATATATAAACAATAATGTTTTAATGGCATCATTATTATAATTCATAAGGATTGTAATTCCATAATGGAAATCTGGTCATTAATAATGGATAGGACGAAGGCTCTTTAAAAAAACATAGCTTAAGGTATTCGTAAGAATTAGATCTAGCATTCTCTTGATCATTGTAAGTAATACGAGATATGATACCATTAAATTCATGAAAGTGCAACAAACTTAATCAATAAGGACAGGAGTCTAACCATAAGTCTCTAAAAATTATGACTTAATGAATCGTGTGACCATAATTATTATTCGAGGATCATTGGCGATCAGGCGATAACTGGATGTGTCAATCCAACATCATCACTGTGTATTTTCGTTAAGGAGACTTCTGTATAGTCAAGTCGGATGGTGTAAAATGTATTGAACAAAAATTTAGAGTGTTGGCAAGTAGAGTGGAATGATTGAGTGTTGACATGATCTGGAATCACTGAGTTTACCATAACAAAATTATAAAAACGAAGATTATCATATGAGGTTTCGAGCCATGATTAACAAGAATTTTAAAGACAACCATCCTGGTTGGAAGGGCACTTACCTAGCAACTGAAAATGTTACTAAAGCTTTGAAATATCAGGATCGTATTCACTTGTTTACCCCTGATACTCAACTAGAGAAATGAAAGGATGTGGTGATCCTCACCAATCGACAAGTTATTTAATAAACAAACTGTTGAGTAGGATATGGGTCTCCAAGAATAGAAAAAGATAGGTGGAACAGAACATACAGACAGGCCAATGAACGCTCTGCAAGATATCTTGATCCAATTTTTAAGATACTCAAAAAATAGAAGAGGATTCAAGTAAATCTTCATTGGTAATTAAACGATGAACTTGCAACGATACCAGAACTTAATTATACACGTAAGAGACAAGATAATTAAATACCAAATCTCAACTTGATAGTGAAATTGCAACAGTGGTTGCAGATAGCCACGGTTTGCGAATACTTACAGTTACTATTAGTGATCATTGTCAATGTAACAGTCTATTAGAATCATTTCTCACCAACGCAATTCAACTTTACATAACTGAATGATAAGTAAAATGATAAGTTCACTCTCAGTCCGATAGCATGCTGAAGTAAATAGGGCCATGAGACACTTGATTATTAAATCCCTTGACAAAGAGGAATATGAAGTTATACCACAGACACATCAACGATTTACTATTCTGTGAACAATACAATGGATTAATAAAAGAGAGAGATTTGTAACTAATTGTGGGAATTAATGGATGAATTTGTTATATTAAATTTTTAACAGGAATTTGTGTTCTCTAAACTTATTAAATATTAATTCCACTAGTAACACCATGTCTGCACACAAATCATGAAAGGAATAATGGGGTGATCATTGTACTCTTACGGTGATCTTGTTTATTAGTGTGTTCACAAAATTTTAGTGTAAATTTGTATCCACATAACGCACTAAACAATAATTATTATTCAACAAAAATCTTCGTAGGAGAATGGAAAATTTATAACAAGTCGTAGTTCCAATCTTCATAGATTATTCATAACAATTCGCAGTCCCAAACTTCATATATTTAGCACTTAAGAAGAGACAAATCCACTAAATCAACCATGAATTATTCTAACATTTACACATCGAATTCTATGCTTCTACATAGCATACTGAAAAATGTTTTGGCTTCATATAATAAATTGTTTCTTATTACAATCTGGAATGAACTCTGATCCAGTGTTAATATATAGATCCTACAACAAATCCCAAACGAATACACAATAGAATGCTAATTTTTTTCTCCTTCAAATAAATAATAACTTCACAACTATTCTATCTAATAATTAATTAATCTAAATTCAAGTACCATAACCCGAAGCTAGTAGATATTCAATGTCATCTCTTCAATTCAATACTTTATCAAGTACTTCTTGTTTGTGCCTACTGATCCAAGGAATTCACTGGTACATCCCAACCAATGCTAGGGGTACTCTTCTTCCCCCTTTGCTCCCTAAGCCGCAAAGGGGCCAAGCACAAAACCAGAACACAATAGATCTCAAGCTTGCCTTGCAAGGAAGAGCTCCCACTCTTTCTCAAGCTTGAATTCCCAACTCTCACAATTAAAACACAGTCAAAACAAATTTTGGCAGCATAACCTTACCATCCAAAAGTGAGATCCATTTCCCTTCTACCACATTTGTTTTATAGAAAAATACTCAATGACAGATGTCCTCATGCACAATTACTTATCGTTTTATTTAATTTAATTTGGATTATTCACCCACACACTTGTCACACTCTCCCCAAGTTGCACAAGTAATTACCATTTTTATTTTACTTTAAAAGCCAATTTCCCTCACATTCCCCAATGTGTTCCTATTTTTGCTCTTAGTTGTCCCTTTGTTCCCCAAATTTTCATTTAATGGGTGTCTCCAAACTAGATCTTAGTTAGAGTTCGATTAGGAGTCTTATTCTATGTAACGTCCCTAACCACCAACATGCCGGGAAACATCACTCCGTAAACATACTTTTCTCTATGATACCAATTTAACGTCCCTGACCATCAACTTCTAACCAGGCAACGCTACCTAATGAATGTATCTTTGCTACATCCCTAACCATAGACCAATAGGTTGGATCATGCCACCAAAAGAAACTTTCATTCTCTGATACCATTATGTGACATCCCAACCTTAATCTACTGGGTTATGCCACACAGAGATACTTGCGGAAACATCATACGCATCCATATAAACATAGAAACGACAATTATCATATACCTATATATAAACATATACATACGACATATTCTAATAATATACATATTAATGCAGAAATAATAGTAAGCCTACACATACAACATATACAATATATCTAGGCATTACTCATCAATTATATCACATGTACAATTACACAACATGTAAATGAACATAGAAGTGGCACTTATCTTTTAATAGAAGGTCACCCAATGCATGCATACCTTCCACAAACCTCCCATCCATAGACCACACTGCTCATCACTCTCATCAGTAGGTCACCCCCGAGCTAGGACTAAACTCCATCGGGTAAGGGATTCCTAGGTTAGGCAAGGTCGAAGGGAAGTCGCATAGTATACCAGGAAGGATTTCCTCCAAGGAGCCACTTACGCCCACAACTCATAGAATCTAATTCCCCACATGCATGTCCCACCCTAGGAGTGTACACCTTCACTGTCACACAGTCCATTGGCTACTACACCTCCCTTTCCATGTCTTCAACAACAGGTTGGATCAGGAATTATTAGAGCTTTGTAGTTGCTACTAGAATTCCTACAGGAGAGCTCACTTCCTCATCACACTCTCTCACCTGGAGAGAGTTTCTCACGAGCCTAACAACCTATTTCTTCTATCCAGCTCCTAATTCCAGAGGGTAACCACAGCAGCAAAATAAGGTATGGGCTCTAGAAATGACATCAGGCCACACCAGTCCAGAGAAGACGTGGGTAGAAACAGAATATGGCTAAGGTGTGATATGGCTCAGGCACTATGCAGTCATGTTGTGCTTCATAGGAAAAAACAGTTATCTTCATAACACGGTGTGTCGGTTCCCCCCCCTAGGTTGCAGAGGTCAACAATGGAGGAAAAAGTTGATTGTGTGAAGGCTCTCTCCATTTGCTTGCGTGCCAACGTGGGGAGTCTTCCCACCATCGTGAGATAATCCCAAAAAACTGACTTTCCCACCTAAAACTGCATGCTCCCAGGTTTACACGTGTCTTCCCTGAGTTCTCGAAGCTGCATGAGCTCCACTTAACATTTGTTCCCTTCCCATAGGAACCTAGGACAACATAGGTTATGTAAGAACCTTAGCCTCTAGGAAATAATAATATAATATTATTCCCTTAGAGGTAAGCCCTCTATCTTAGCCCATTTTCCTGGACTCTTAGCCCCTTCCCCTTCCCTACCTAGTGGAGCTTAGTCCCCCATAACTCTTTCTTTGTGGTCAGTCTACACACAGTAATGTAATTATATTAATGATGTGAGTATTTACATATACAAAATAAGGCTTAATGGCCTTAGCATCTAGACTCTCCGGCCTATTAAACACATAAGCCTTCTAGATTATTATAACTCGGCTCACCAGCCTATCAAACATGTTTACAATTCATAATTACAACCGGGGTTCTACATGGGGATATTACAATNAAGGCTTAATGGCCTTAGCATCTAGACTCTCCGGCCTATTAAACACATAAGCCTTCTAGATTATTATAACTCGGCTCACCAGCCTATCAAACATGTTTACAATTCATAATTACAACCGGGGTTCTACATGGGGATATTACAATACCGTCCCCTTATTTTTGTGTTGTCCTCAGTGCAACTTGTTTATACATATACAATTCAAAAATTATTCAAAAAGCTCCAAGCTTTAGCTACTGGAAGCCTGTTATCCACCTGGTGGTCTACTTTCAAGCACCAATTCTGGTGTTCATACTGTAGCTGAAATTCAATTTCTCTATTCCATAGAGTTGCTTTAGGAAATAATTTAGCTCATTGTTCCTTATTACATGCTTCAATTAAACCTCATTGAAAGCACCGACTGGTTGTAGATCCGCGATGTTCCACCCAGCCTTAGATCTCATTGTTGATAAACTCTCAGCAGGGGCTATGACTCCACAGACATAAACACTCTCCTCATACACCTATTCATTCGGAAGAAACATTAGAACATACATGCAATATATATATATATATATATATATATGTATACACACACATGCAATTCTAATAACATTATAACTTGTATACAAGATACACAACATACAATGAATAGAGAATTGATACTTATCTTTTGATTGAGAATACCTTCCACCCCTGAGCAAGGCTATGAATCCATCAGGGCAATGGCTTCCCAATATAGCCACGGTCCACAATCTATATCAACATGGTCTAGGCCAAGTTACCAAACCTCAGTAGCACTCCAACCAATGATCTCTCATTCCCCACATGCATGTACAACCCAGGGTATTATGCACCTTCCTTCCAAGGCTCTAGCATAGGTCGGACAGGAAGTCTGAGAGAACCGTGGCTCCAGGAGTTCTAACTACCCTCAAAGGTCTCCAAGTACCTTCCAGGCCTCATACTGGGGAACCTATCCCCACACCTCTCCTTCCAGGGATCCATCCTTCTCCAAGGAAACCCAAGGAGAAGTGTACACACACCCAGATCCATCGGGGATCCATAGGGTAAGATATGTTGTCTCCAATTAGCATCTTCCCCAATCTACTCTTTGTAGTCAACATTCCAACATTAATCAATATCATCTCATCTGCATCACCCACATGCATCTATCATGAGAGAACATAAAATAATTCATTTAGGAACTCAAACTTAGTTAAAAAGGGAATTCAACTTTTCCCCAAAACATGACAATCTATTTCATAATTCTTCTTATCTGTTTCCATATCAGGACTGCAACCTTCCTGGTGGTTTTCCACAAGAACCAAACTGCATACCATTTTTCCTACAATGCTTACTCTTGCTACAACCAACAATTGTCAGTATTTGTTGTACATCATAATTCAATTGTAATATGTACAAAACCATATGCAATGATCTTATAATTTCCTGCACCTAACAATTCAATCATAATTACCAAACAATTTAATAAAATAGAATGACTAATCATTCTATGCATATGCATGTTCATAATAAATATATGTAAGTTCATTACTTCTCTTCTTCTTTTTTTCTTTTTTTTGAACAGAATTTTTTTTTGTAGTCAATGCTTACGTGACTACTTGACTTGCAAGTGTTATGTTGCAATATATAACAACTCCTGAAATGTCCTAAACTTCATGAGTTAATCAACATTACATTTGTTAGTAAGAATTATTTCCATGCAATAATATATATGTATGTACTTACAAAACACATTCAACAAATGCATTCAAGTATACAATTCTATCACTTACTATACATGAGTGTAATTCTCAATGCATATTTGTTCAATGCATCTTGCATTGAATTACATAATGCTCTTTATCTCAGTCATGTATCTCACCATCGATAAGTTGTAATTTTGGCCAATGTCCTGACACATTCCCCACACACTTCCTATTGTCTTCCCAATTATTTGGATGCCTTCCTTTTCAACCCAAACACTACACCAAGAATATAATTATGTGGTGTTCATTAGTGTTAGCAAAAAGTTGTAGTCCAAGTTTTATTTAAAGGTAGGAAGATTTTGGCACCTGTGTGGTTCATATCCTTTCCATATCCATACTTTTCCATATCCAACCATGTCCTAGTCTCATACATGACTAGCTTTAATGGCATTCATTCCTATAACAAGTTCTTATCTTTTATTTCTTTGGTTATTACCTCATAACCAAATTAACATGAAATTCTACTATGTCAGTGTGTGCATTCAAAAGTTAAAAAGATTTGATAATTATGACAAGACTCTATCCTTTACCACATCTAGTGGTATCTTATTCATGTTAATACATTCAAATAATACTATACTGTGTATCATAAAAATTCAATCAGGGAAAATTCTTACCTGAATTTCCCTTTGGCAATTATGTAACATAATTTCAAAAGAGAATACTTACCTGCGTAGCTACCATTAAATGAATTTGATGTTACCTGATTAGTTGATGACAGTAGAATCTTTCATGTTTCTTTTATCAAAATTATAACCAACACTTTATCTTTCTGTTGATTGCTTCCATATGCAACAACATCATCAACAACACTTTGCAAACATGCAAGAATTTTTTTTTCTTTAGCTGTCCCAACAAGCCATAACATACTTGCTTCCATAGAAATTGCAGCAATTTCTTTCTCCCTATAAAACTTTTTCTTGTTGATCCTAGAAGTCTTTAATTCTTCCCATATTCTTGAATCTTCTTGTGCTCTCATTCTATCCACTGTACGTGATTATTTCTGTCCTGAGCACTTTCTAGCCAATCACCCTTGGCTTCCCTTTGCATTTACAACCAATACCTAGCTGATATTAACCTTCAACTTTCATTTATTCCCTGAATCCTACTATCCTAACTCATATTTGGATGAGTTATAATTCCAAACATGTTGTCTTATAGACTTTGGATCTTCAATATCCAGTTACTCTTCAGAACTGAACTCCTTCAGCCCTTTCCTGACTGAATACTTTAGTACTTGAGGTTTTCTTGTACTCTTCTCTTCTCTTTTCCAACTAGCCTCAAACTTGACTTGCCTAGCCAATCTCTAGAATATTGTAAGGATGCACATATGCCTCCTTTGCTATTTGTATGGAATTAACTAAAAGTACTTATTTTACCTTACCATCATAGCTTAAAGTGATACCTACAACCTCTTGGTTGCCATTCATGGCTCTATGTCACTTAAGATGGATTCTTGTCAGGGACCATCTCCTCTATATTCAAACCCATGCATAGAACCATTTTCTTCTTCCTGGTTACTTTTGTTTTCTCTTTAGAAATCATTTCACCTTTAAATTATTCTTGACTTGGTACCTACCTCATGAATTCTTCTTCCATTATCTTAGGATGTTCATGGAATTGACTCCATCCAGGAGTCCTTCCTTGTGTACCCTGCATACTTTCAATCACATATTATGTTGATATTAATTTTCAGCATTCCATTATCAATTGGATTCCTCTGATCCAACTCCTGCATGAACGAATTATAATTCCAGTCTTGTTTTCTGAGTAACCTTGCTTAGTTAATGCTAACTTATTTCTTGAATCAATTTGATTTAGCCTTCTCACATGCATATTCAACTTTTGTCATGCCATATTTGATGATCTTCATGCCATGCTTCCACTGCGCATTCTGATAGCAATAATGGAGGTGTTATCTCCAACTGTGGGACCGATCCTTGGAGATGTCACATATTATCTCCAAACTCTTTCATATTCCATAAAAACTTCCTTCCTTATTCTCGTTCTTTGCATCTCCATATGAGCTTATGGTTCATGCATTATCATGTATCGTAGATGGCTGAATACCTAGAATCTTCTTTCTAAGACCTTTCCAATGATTGTCTCCTTGCTCAATTCAGAATCTTGAGCAGAAAGTTATAACTGTTTGCACAATGGTGCTTTCTGGAAGGTGATCTTTGTACAATTGTTTTTTATTTCACAGAGTCGAATTAGCTCTTGGATCCTTGTTGGATCCTCTCTTTAGTTTTACATACCTTATTTACTTCTTTTGATGCAGGTTCGTTCAATCATGGACCCCACAGGCTCTATCTCTAATCCCTTCTCTGTTCTTAAAAACAATTTATGGGCACTAGCCCTCTTTCTTTGGCCCCCAATTTCATGTTACCATCGGTTGTGACCAAGCGCTAGTCTGATAGGCGCTTATCTGGAGCTTCGGGACCTTGGGGCTCTAGAACTTCATAGGTTCCCCTTTTTCACACATCACAAACATCACAAAACATTGAATTGGCGAATTCATGAAGGACAGTGGATCTACGGTCCACATTCTCTGTTCAGATCTATGGTGGACAAGAACTTCGAGACTCCGGACTTCGACAGTTTCCAAAGCACATCACAACAAATCTCCCAAAGTGTCCCATTGGTGAACTCGCAAAGTGGGGTGGATCAACGGTCCTCGGCTTCCCAACATCCAACAGCTAATATTTACCACGGAACTCCGGGCTCCAGGGTTTTTGGACTATCCATACTCTCAATCTTTCCAAAGTGCCAAGTCTCTGGACTGTTGCATCTATTTCCAAGTTTCCTTTCTCGATCAACAGTCAAGATTAACTTCGGCCCTCTGGTCTTCGGGACTTCGGAGCTTCAGGGTTTCGGTACTTAGGAGGATTTCACATCTGCACAACCCAACTCCCAAACTACGAATCTTCAAATACTTCCACATCACTCTTGAGACGTCATCACATTAC
>SNQJ01S0008297.1:63160-76572 GCA_010110895.2 Picea sitchensis | reverse complement strand
AACGTAGAACTCTCGAATACGTTGATCTGCCAACACATGCCCCTTTTTGATGGATGGTCTGGATTAACTCTGAACTTTGAGACTTTGGGCTTCGGGATTTTTCACACTAGCATACTTTGTTTCTCCCGAATTGTTGTGAGATCTATGGCTCACAATTGGTTGTGTGCAGATCTGATGGCTGAGATTTGTTTTTCACCGTTGCGCCTTACCTCTTTTTCTTGGCTTAATCTAATGGTTATGATATGTCTTCAACTGATCCAACGGTTAAGCACTTCCCCTCGGATCTACGGTGTAGATCCACTCCGGGACTTCAGAGCTTCAACACTTCGGCCCCTTTGGCTCTCTAAATCATAAACTTCATCGAAGTTACGAAGTCCTAAGGACTTTGGAGCTTAACTCTCATGCACCTTTTTCCATATCTGACGGATGGAAAACATTGGCCTTTCCCCTGCGTAGATCTTACGGCCCAACTTCAAACCTTGCGGTTCCAAACCCACGGTTACTGCAGTCTCTTTTCTATGATTCCTTTCTTGAACCGCTATACCTCCTGAGCTTCCAAACATGACCAAGGTGTTCTCTTGGCACTCTGGGACTCTCTAAAATTCAAATTTTGTCCCTCTCGACAACAATTTTCTCTGAGCTTTTGATTCCATAACCACTTATATGGCCTAATTCAGGCTCAGTGTCGAAAACTAGCCTCTGAACTTCAATTTTGTCCATTTCGAGAACAATTCCTTTCTGAAACCTTTTCTTCAACTTCCACTTTCATGGCACATCCAGGTTCAGTGTTGACACCATGGCTCTGATACCAATTTGTAACGTCCCTAATCACCAACAGGTCGAACAACATCACTCTGTAAACATACTTTTCACTTTGATACCAATTTGTAATGTCCCCGACCATCAACTTCTGACCTGGAAATGTTACCTAACGACTATATATTTACTACATCCTTGACCATAGACCAACAGGGTGGGTCATGCCACCAAAAGAAACTTTCATGCTCTGATACCATTATGTGACATCCCCAACCTTAATCTACTAGGCTATGACACACAGATATGTTGCGGAAACATCATACACATCCATATAAACATAGAAATGACAATTATCATCTACCTATATATAAACATATACAGACGACATATTCTAATATTATACAGATTAATGCGGAAAGAATAGTAAGCCTACACATACAGTATATACAATATATCCAGGCATTACTCATTAATTATATCACATGTACAATTACACAGCATGTAAATGAACATAGAAGTGGCACTTATATTTTAATAGAAGACCACCAACTGTGTGCAGACCTTCCATGAACCTCCCAGCCATAGACCACACTACTCATCACTCTCAACAATGGGTCACCCCCAATTTGGGACTACACTCCATCAGGCAAGGGATTCCTAGGCTAGACAAGGTCGACAAGGAAGTCGCATAGTACAGCAAGAAGGATTTCCTCCAAGGAGCCACCTACACCCACAACTCATAAACTCGTATTCCCCACATGCTTGTCCCACCCCAAGAGTGTACACCTTCACTGTCACACAGTCCATTGACTGCTACACCTCCCTTTCTAGGGCTTCAACAACAGGTTGGATCAGGAATTCTCAGAGCTCTATAGTTGCTACTAGACTTCCTCTAGGAGAGCTCACTTCCTCAGCACACTCTCTCACCAGGAGAGAGTTGCTCACATACCTGACAACCTGTTTCTTCTATCCAGTTCCTATGTCCAGAGGGTAACCACATCAGCAAAATTGAGTATGGGCTCTAGAAATGACATCAAGCCACACTAGTCCAAAGAAGACGTGTGTAGCAATAGAAAATGTCTAAGGTGTGATCTGGCTCAGGCACTACGGAGTCGTGTTGTGCTTCACAAGAAAAAATAGTTAGCTTCATAAAACGGTGTGTCGGTCCCCCCCCCCAAAGGTTGCATAGGTCAAAAATGGAGGAAAAATATGGCTGTGTAAAGGCTCTCTCTGTCTGCTTGTGTTCCAGCGTGGGTAGTCTTCCCACCATCACAAGAGAATCCCAACGAACTAACTTTCCCACCTAAAACTGCATGCTCCCAAGTTGACACATGTCTTCCTGAAGATGCACGAGCTCCTCTTAACATTTGTTCCCTTCCCATAGGAACTGTTAGGACAGGGGCAGACCCAGGGTTCAACTCTAATAGCACACCAACAAGCCCTAACTATTGGCCCTTTCGGCAACACCTACAAAACAGATGCAGTCTCACCCAACGTAGCAATAGGGGGTTGCAGGACACATGTGTCTACAACCAGAGGAAATGCAAGTGGATTCAAAAGAACAACACATGGAGATCTAGTTATTCCTTTACCAACTTAAGTCTACTTCACATAGCTATATCTCAGATCTAGCACAATAATGCAATAACAGAATAATAGAAGGCAAAGAACACAACATCAATCACACATAACAGAAAGATATACGTGGTTTACCCTCTCCCTAGGGCTACGTCCACAGAATTTTGTTTCTTGATATTATATGAAAACATACAGTTATATCTACGCACTTAGCTTGCATATCTCTCTCTCTCTCTTTCTCTCCTTCTCTCCCCTCCCTATGCACCCAGATGTAGGGTTGATCTTTGCACCCAACTGAAGATCTTACAGTACATTAATATTCTCACAACACAATACTCTCCTCCCTCATGCACCACAATAATCAATCGACATCAACAATACAATCCTCTTCTGACCAAACCCTCCCAGGTCTTCTAGACCTTTATTTATACATTTCCTGACAAACGTCTAGGTGTCAAAACCCTAGATATCAAAACCTTAGGTGTCTAAAACCCTAGGTCAACTTTACCCGCGTTTCCAGGGCTTCGCTAGCCTGTCTTTTCATCTTCTTCGCGAGTTGCTCCAAAGCATCCGTTAGTGGCTTTTTCCACTTGCTGACTTGTCCACGATCCATCTTCCTTTCTAATCTGTCTTCCTTGATCTTCTAATTCAATGGATCATTTTCACTCACTTTTCTCTTTTTTTCTGCTTCTTTGACCACTTTGACCCAATATCAATCATTGTGCCTTCCACGTAGTTCGTACTTCGCCTTTCTTCCTGAATCTTCGCTTTCTTCCCTAACCAAGGGACAACATGCCCCCAACACTCACATGTGACTCATCCTAAGGCACTGTAGGTATGAACCTTCTGTTTTACTTCAACTTCAGACTGCGCGGAGTAGCCTGTGTTTTCTTCTCTATCCCTCCCTTCCTTGTGCATACTGTCTTTTCTGTGTCCAGTACCCAGTTTCAACTGCACCTGGTACCTAGACCCTTCTTTTTATGTTTTACTGAGAGTTGTGAGGCAATTGGTTGTCATAGTACAATTTCAACCGGCTCCAATTCACTAAATCTTCCTTCCATTCTCCATTCAAAGTCTTCAACTGCGCAGCTCCTCCTTTTGTAACATAAGCAGCCTCATATGGCCCAGGTCAATGTGTCATGAACTTCCCTGGATGCTTTATGAACTTGTTATCATATACCAAAACCAGATCTCCTTGCCTAACTATTTTCTTCTTGATATTCCTATCGTGGTAGGCCTTCTATCGTTCCTTTTGTACCTGTTGACGGAATCCTGCAATGAACCTGTCTTCTTCCAGTTCTACCAAATACCTAAGCCTATTTTGAACATTGCTAGTGTCATCCATATCTGTGAATGTTGTGATTCTTAGACTAAGAACCAAATATTCCATAGGTACGACTGCTTCTAGACCATAAATTAGCTTAAAGGTAGTCTTCATTGTCATCTTCTTGAAAGTGGTTCTATAAGCCCATAACACTGCGGGTACTCCCAAATCCCAATCATCTATGTTTACACTGCAATTCTTCGTCAACATTGTCTCCAAGATCTTATTGAAAGATTCGACTGTTCCATTCGCTTGTGGGTGGTATGGCATACTCTTCTGATGATGAACTTCAAATTCTCGAGTTAAGGCTTCAATAGTCTTATTAATAAAATGTGTACCTTGATCGCTCATCAGGGTCTTTGAGCATCCAAATCGGGTTATGATATCATCAAATATGAATCACGCAGTTGTAGTTGCACTACAGTCCTTAACTGCTCTTGCTTCTTCCCATATGTCAAATACTTAGTCACAGTGATGATGTAACAAGATCATGTGCGCTTTCCTGGTGGGTTGATAGGTCCCACAAAATCAATGGCCCATTTCTCGAATGCTTGTAATTTTAATTGCGGTGCTAAAGGCATCTCATCTCTTCTGGAAGGTTTCCCAACTCTTTGGCATACATCGCAGGCTTTGTAGTATTCCTTAGCATCTTTGTGTAAAGTGGGTCACTAGAGGCCAGCTCTGAGAACCTTGTGTGTTTTCTGCTTTTCCTGCATAATGTCTTCCTGCGATGCCCTCATGTGCTTGTGCCAAAATCAGTGGTCTTTCTACCTCCATAACACATCTTCTCAGGATCTCATCGGGTCCCATCTTATAAAGTTGTCTAGCTATAAGTGAAAAATCTGCAGCACGAACTACCAGTTGTTTCTTCTGAATGATTGTATAATCGTAGGGTTCCATTCCTGTTGATAGGAACTAGACTATCTCGGTGAAGTGATCATCAACCCTTTTGATGGCCATCAATTGTGCATCTGGTAGTGTATCCTCTAAACTGGTAGGTTCCTCTCCATGTTCTAACTTGGACAAATGGTCAGGTCCCTTGTTCATTCTCCCTTGCTTGACCACTATCTCAAAATCATATTCATAGAATAACAGTATCCATCTGCATATTCTTCCCCCCAACACTAGCTTTTTGACTAGGTACTTCAGTGCAGAGTGATCAATGAACATCTTAAAATTTCCTCCCAACAAGTAGTAATGAAACTTATGCAATGCGTACACCATGGCTAAACCTTCTCTCTCAATGGTAGTGTAATTTATCTCAGCTGTAGAGAGATTCCTTCTAGAAAAGGCTAACGGATGGTCAATATCTCTTGCTCCTGGTTGTGCTAACACTGCTCCTAATGCATCCCGCAGGGGTGCGGTCTAGTGGCCAGCGGATGTACTGTTAAGGTGTTCATGCTACTAAGAAGGTCACGAGTTCAAACCTCATCTTATCTGGAGGCCAGGCTTGCGGGCGGTGTGGTTCTCCCTAGGGGTTATAAGTCATCTGACGGGATTCAACCTCGTATGACGCGGTATCCAGATACCGCCGCCATTATCGATTCCCCTAGATACCAAAAAAAAAAAAACACTGCTCCTAATTCAATAGATAAAGCATCAACATGCACATGGAATTCCTTACTCCAATCTAGGAAATCCAAAATGGGTGCAGTGACCATTTTTTGTTTCATTGTGTTGAAGCTCTGCTGACATTCCTCTGACCATTGAAACTGACAATATTTCTTTAATAACTTCTCCATAGGTGTTTTTATCTGTGCATAGCCCTTGATGAAATTTATGTAGTATCCTATATGTCCCAGCGCAGCTGTCTAACCGAAGTAGGAGGAGGTAGATCAACAATGATGGAAATCTTGGAAGGATCTACCAGCAACCCCTACTTACACACAATATGTCCTAGCAGCACTCTAGAGGGAAAAAAGAAGATACACTTCTTCAGGTTCAGGGCAATCTGACAGTGCCTGAACTTATCCAACATTAGTCTTAAGCATTCAATATGATTTTGCAATAAGCTAAAAACAGTCCAATCGTCAAAATATGCTTCCAAAAATTTATGTAAAAATTTCTTGAATGCTTCGACCACCACCCTAGAAAAAATGGTTGGTGCATTCTTCAGTCTGAAAGGAATCACTGTGTACTAGAAAGAACCCCATTTTGTTGCAAACGTGGTCTTGTGGCGATCTTCCTTAGAAATCCTAATCTGATGATAACCTGAAAATCCATTGTGAAGGAGTAAACTTCTTGTCCTCCTACATTATCTAACACTTCATCAGTAAACGGTGTAAGGA
Source organism: Picea sitchensis (assembly GCA_010110895.2). NCBI lineage: Eukaryota > Viridiplantae > Streptophyta > Pinopsida > Pinales > Pinaceae > Picea > Picea sitchensis. The sequence goes on along the minus strand of SNQJ01S0008297.1, from coordinate 70,623 downwards.
ATGGATCATGTAAGCATGCATCATTCAGCTTACTTAAATCTAGACAGATTTTGATCTCTCTTGACTTCTTATCTTGGACCACCATAGGGCTCATCCATTCTGATTCTTCAATAGGTTCTATGGTTCTTGCTTCCAGCATTCTGTCTAATTCAATATTGACTTTCTGTTTATATTTGGGATTCAGTCTGTAAGGTCTCTGCTTGACTGGCCTTGCATCTGGTTTCAAGGGGATCTTCATTTCTCCCATAGGCCCTTTAATTCCCTTCATGTCTGTGAACTTGGTTGGTAACAAGTCCTGGTATTCATGCAGTATCTCTTTGATCTTATCAATAGTGGCATCATCCCAATAATCTCCAACGGTTTTGAGCTTAGGTGATTGCTCTATTCCAATATTAACTTTCTTGATTTTGATTGGTTGTCCAATGAAAGGTAGTTCGACTCATGGTCCTTCTATGTCTCTATGTCCTTCAGTTTCTGGGATGTTCAGATTCTTGGGATCATCATCTTCATCAACATTGATATTGTAGCAGCCTTGCAATTTTTGAAGAGGTGCAGTCCATTCATCCTCTTATTTCTCCACAGGGAGGTTAGGTGCCTCCTCAAAGACTTTTTGTCTTACAACTTGTAGAGCTTGATCTACTGTGGGGTACTAAATTTCAAATAAAAATGTAGCTACAAAGTTATGAGTCATATCGTACCAATCTGCAGTGGTGAGGCACAGTTCTTCTTGAAGATACCAATTAATAGGCATTGTGTCTAAAGTGTTAATGAATTTATGCACCCACTACTCTTGAGGAATGTTGCTCCAGGCCTTCTCACAATTTTTCCCATGGTCCTTTGGACATCTCTGACCCGTGTATCGAACTTCACACCCTTCGATTTGGTCTAAAAAGCGCATTGTCATTGAAGTGGGACATTGCACCCAATCCACGATGTTCTTCTTGTATGTTCCCCACCATCTCACCGGCGTTGCTTTCAAGGCTTCATTCAGTGCCAACAGTCAATGTTGTACTCATACAATTTCTTCAAATTCTGACAAGAATGTTTCTAAATGATTTAAACCATCAAATGTGGGTAGATTGCTTACTTTTGTACCAATCCAGCAAACTTCCCTGGTCAATCTGGCACACCTCCATGCAGAAAATTCATACATTTTGTTCTGTCAGTTCTCTAGTGCTTCTTTTGAATATGATGAGCATGCGTTGTCACTTCACCAACTTAAGTTCCCATCTGTTGTAGGATTAATGTAATCATGTTGTCTTGTTGTTAATTTATATATATTCTCTAGGTCATAAGCACAACCTTCTTCTCTGATGGGTTATGTGTATTTGCGACCTTCATTAGGATCAAGAGGTGCAATGACCCTAAGGCCATCACCTTCAAATACCATTATTTGTTTCTTTAAGTCAACCACAATCGAATTTTTTAAAGCCCAATCAATTCCTAACAGTGCACGATACGGACAGCTATCATCAACTATATCAATCACCTCGAAGTCCGTAAACATCCTTACCTCGTCGATGTCTATAGGGACATGCTCAAGCCTTCCAAAGGGACTTATTGCCTGCTGAATAGTCATCCTGAGCCTGATAGGGGAGTAAATCAACTTAGGTTTTCCCATTAGTGCCCAGGTCTTCTTCGTCATAACATTGACTTCTGATCCCAAGTCGAGGAACGCATAATCTATGTCATAATATCCAATTTGAGCATTAAGGTGTAGTTCCTTATTTGTCCTTCTCTTTCTGGCTACTCGATGTACTACTTTATTCAGCAGAGGAGCTATCCTACCTATCTCATATTGTCTGATCAAATTTTGTAGTTCTTGTACAACTCTTTAATCCTTAATAAAATTAATGCAAGTACATAATAATTCCATAAGATTGCTTACCTCTTTTCCTTCCCTGGGCGAAGCAGACTGATAAAATTCCAAAGGCATTCCACATTCTCTCACTTCTGGTTGTGTCTTTGATGAAGAATCATGATCTCTTCCAAATTCTCTTCGTGCCTCTTCAAACGTCTACTTTTCTTTCCTCGTATCAAACACTTGTGTCTTCTCTATAGCTCTTCTAACCCTTCATTCTTCTATAGACTTTCCCAGGGTCACTCTGTCTTCACCTGTAACAGTGCCTCCTCTAGTGATAACAACGACTCTGGGATGCTCTCCGCGAGGTTCTACTGCGATTAGTTGTACTTGTTGGTTTCCTCCTCATCTCTCCTGAATTTTTTCTAACAATGTTGGACAATCCTCAATAACATGTTCAAATGAGTTGCAGTAGCTGCAAGTGGTACAGGAGTTCTGACAGTCCCTTTCCAAGTGTCTTTGATGTGCGCAGTTGTAACAAATGATCTGACCTCAACCTTGACCCATGCCTCCTCCTCGTACTCTTCCTATGAATCCACCGTGAGGGTTGAACTTTCCTCTTCCTCGAGAATTAAACTGCATAGCATTTCCCTCATGTTGTACTTCGCCTTGAATCCTATATGTATCTCTTGATCTTTCATGCAAGAGGTCATAAGTCCTATAGTCCTTCTCATCATGCCCCATAGATTTACAGAATGTGCAATAAAGGTTTGTAGGTGTCTGGACATATTTTTGCATGTAATAGAATTCACCAGGGCGATGTTTATTTCTACATACCTCGCACCAGGGTAGAGTAACATGCTTCAAAGGGATCGGAGCTGTAGAGGCCAAGTACTCATGAAATAGGGTACAGTGTTCCTTGTCATGGCCCTTTGACTTGCATTTGATACACTAGATGTCTTCTCTTTTATCCTTTCCCTTGTCTTTCTTCATATCTTCGACCTGCGGAGATAAGCTAGTTATCTGACTCAAAATTTGACTCATACCTGAGTTGAATTCTCCCATAGGGGCTGATTCTAGTTTCATGGTGATATCCAATGCTTCAACCTACGAAGCAACCTTCTGTTGCATCATAGGAACTCTGATATGTGGTAAGAGGGAAGAAATGAACCATTCTTTGTTCTGCTCGTTTGGGATCTGGAAACTCAAACAACCTGTCAAGGTCTTAAACCTATGATCAAACTCCCAAACAGGTTCAACTACTCTCTGCTTGATTTCTTTCAGTTCTGTAATGCACTATGACTCCAAATTGGGTTTCTTGAAATCTTCACTCAACGCAATCTTGATTTTTTTAGTGTTTTAGGTTGTGCAACTCCTTTAACAAACTTCATGTACCATCTCAGTGCACGGTCTCTCAAGGTAGTACTAAACTGAGCTCTCTTAATAGCTTCATCACTGAATTTCTTGATACTCCATACAGCTTCGCATAAAAACTAGTGTTGATCAGTATAATCAGATCCATCTCCCCTAAAGATAGGTAGCCTCATCTCATCTGCCATAGATCTTCCTAGGTTTCTTGACTGACTGTGTACTGAACTCCTGGTAACCGTGCTTTGAGTTCTATGATAACTATGATTACTTAACGTTGTTAAAACAACAGGAGGAGTAAGAGTACTTACTTCGATGGTCGACGCAGTTCCTGAAGTTTATGATTCTTCTTGGTGAGGTTCTTCAGTCTTCTCTTCCCCAGTGGATCTTGATTGTTCCTCGTTCAATAGCTCTTCTTATTCTCCACTGTAAAACCCTTTGTATTGTGCTAGTGGTTTGTGGTTCTTCTCAAACAGGTTCACCAAAGGAACTTCTCTAAAGGTTCTCCCATTGCATGTATGTACAACCTTTGTGTCGTTGTCATTGTCTGAGTTCTTGAACATTAGCTCTTTAATCCAACCAATTACTGTATCTTCAAGATGTTATTCTCATGCAATAGCATCTTGATATTCAACTTCAAAAAGTGTAAAAATTTTCCTCTCGGTCCCTTAAAGAAATACCTCTCTGGTTGGCTATATGACTCTACTTTGTCAATAGAAAACTCGGTAATGTACCCTCCAATAGTGATATACTGCTCTTGACACGACATTATCAACTCTCTTGACCTTCTTGATCAGCGCCGATGTAAAAACCACAGGTGGTATAGATCTGATCTCAAACTGGGTATCTTCTAATCTGGCTAACCACTCTTATATCTCCTTATGAATTCCTCCAAAGAAAATCTCGTGTATATTGGTAAAGATGTACCTTCCCAACCAATCCTCTGTACCAATATTAGGGTTTTTATTTTGAGCTTCAGCGAATTCTCTCTCTTGTTCATCTATCCACTTCTAAATCTCTGTCTTTGATGGAAACCACCTTGACATTCCCTCAAGAAGATCTCGGTCCCGGCAACGGAACCATTTGTTGGCACAAGGGTAGACCCAGGGTTCAAATCTAACAATGCACCAGCAAGCCCTAACTACTGGCCCTTTCGGCAACACCTGCGGAGAAGATGCAATCTCACGCGAAGTAGAAATAGGGGGTTACAGGACACAGGTGTCTACAACCAGAGGAAATTCAAGTGGATTCAAAAGAACAACACATGGAGATATAGTTATTCCTTTACCAACTTAAGTCTAATTCGCACAACTATATCTCAGATCTAGCACAATAATCCAATAACAGAATAACAAAAGGCAAAGAACACAGCATCAATCACACATAACAGCAAGATATACGTGGTTCACCCTCTCCCTAGGGCTACATCCAGGGAACTATGTTTCTTGATATTATATGAAAACATACAGTTCTATCTGCGCACTTAGCTTGCAGATCACTCTCTCTCTTTCTCTCCTTCTCTCCCCCCCTTGTGCACCCAGCTGCAGAGTTGATCTTCGCACCTAGCTGAAGATCTTACAGTACATGAATATTCTCACAACACAATACTCTCCTCACGCACCATAATAATCACTCGACATCAACAATACAATTCTCTTCCAACTAAACCCTCCCAGGTCTTCTAGACCTTTATTTATACATTTCTTGACAAACATCTAGGTGTCAAAACCCTATGTGTCTAAAACTCTAGGTCAACTTGACCCACATTTCAAGGGCTTCACCAATCTATCTTTTCGTCTTCTTCACGAGGTGCTCCAAAGCATCCGTTGGTGGCTTTTTCAACTTGTTGACTTGTCCACAATCCATCTTCCTTTCTAATCTGTCTTCCTCGATCTTCTCGTTCAACGACTCATTTTCCCTCACTTCGCTCCTTTTCTGTTTCTTTGACCACTTCGACCCAATATCAGTCACTGTGCCTTCCACGCAGTTCGTACTTCGCCTTTCTTCCTAAATATTCGCTTTCTTCCCTAACCAAGGGCCAACAGGAAACACGTGGAGTAGGAACTATCAACGTCTAGGATTCTGTACGGAATCTCATCCCTGGCATTTGCAACAGACATTTTGAAGTACGCCTTAACTCAGCATCGGAAAAATATTTTGAGGCATGCTTGAGAAATCGCGAGCGAAGTGGGAGTTTCCACTCTAGCTCTGGAATGAGACTGTACTAAGATAGTCGTAGGTTAGGTTTTGATGTAGACAAGTAGTCAGAGGGGAACCCTAAGATCCCTCTGAGATAAATAGATGTTATGTACGCCCAAATGAGGCTAGCTGCAATTTAGTCAAAGATTTCTGAGTTTTCAGTTTTTGTTTTGATCATAGTTGTAGCCATTTTCACTTATGGATATAACAGAGGAAAATTGGCCCAATGCATGGTGTGGACATTGTTTTGAAATTATCTGTTATTGTGCTTTCATGAATGAATGAATGAATTATGTTATGAGTATATGGAACTGTGAATGTTAGGATAAGTTTCAATTGTTTCTCTTCTGTCGAGTGGTGCAAGGAGTGCATTGATGGAATTTGTTTTGATTCTGAAGCTCAGAAAAATAAGCACGAAACTTTCCCTTTGCAAGGAGTGCAAAGAGACTGGTGCAAGGCGTGCACAGTTGTCTACAAGGATTTGAATCTTGCGTAAAGATCTAGTGCAAGGAGTGCGTATATCCGAGATTCGACTAAGTGTCGAAGGGACTTTGCAAGAAGTCGAAGAACCAGAAAAGGAGAAATCCTTCGGATCTGAGTTATCGAAATCCCTGAAATGGAAGGAGTGAACGGGAAGTCGAACTCTTCATGAGACCAAGCTTAGGAGGAATAAAATTTCTCATAAGTGCTAACGAGATCCAAGAAACAGACTCGCAGGAAGGACAAAGGTCGAAAGCTTTGAATCTTTTCAAAATCTTCTAAGTCTAAAGAAAGCGTAAGCGCAGGGAGAAAGATCTAGACCGTCCAATTAGTGTCCAGACAATGAGGGGAAAGCACAGAGGGGGAAATATCTTATCCATTCGGTCTAAGCATAAAAGAATCATAACCGCCCGATCAAGGTAACGTGCGCTAACGATAATCCCTGAAAGTGTACAGGAGGAGCAAGGTTACAAAAGTTCTGAAATCATCGAAACTATCCATCAAGGGGGACACATGGCGGAAGATAAATGTTTTGCTGACCCGTGACTCAGAGAAGTCAAAGGCAGAGTTATAAGAACCCATGAATCGCAAAATTGTGATTTGATCACAGTTGTTGATCGGAGGAGGCAGTTGAACTGTAGATCTGGTCTTGTTGGGAGTTCGCAACTCGAGATATCGAAAGTAGGAGTTCTGGTAACTCGGGAAATCTGAGTTTGAGATTCAATCTGAACCATCAGATCAAGGATAAATCTGGACCGTTCGTTTCCCAGGGAGATATCGGGAGAAGGGAGGTGATCATTCCTCCAACTTCGTGAAACGCAAAGTCCCGATACGCAAGAAGGATATCATGACCGTTGTATTGCAAGGATTGTGGACCGCTGATCAAGTAAGAAAACCTCGCAAGCTTGGGTTTTGGGAGGATGAGAAAGCAGGCATCGTGAAACACAAAATCATGAAGCACTCAAAAGATTGGCGCACGGTCATAGTGAAGGGTCACATAGGGGAAGGAAAATAGAGGGTCTAGCATGCGCTAGGCTCCTATCGAGATTTCAGAGGTTGGGAGAGTCGAGGTGACTCACATGCGAAGACTCGATACGAGAAGTCATGACACGCTTTTTGATCAGGCGAGTGGTCACAATTGTGGTCACATAAAGAAAAGGGCTTAGCTAGAGAAGAGCTAGCACCCATTTGGCATTGAGGTTTGAACGACGCTCGGGAGAGGGCCCACAGGTCTCATACAACCTGCGTCTTTGGAGAAAGGACCTATGTAAGTGGATTTGGGGTCTAGCAGAGAACCCAAGAGTCAATCAGACTCAGTTTCTTGATCGATACTAGATCGGGAGGTCATGCAGCCTTTAGGAGAGAAGGGGGGTCTGCATCAAGAGGTATCAAAGCCCTAGTTTTTCTTGCATACATTAGGAAAATGAGAGGAGACAAAAGAACTCGAAGTTGTACTCTATGTGTGGCAGACAGTCGATACAATGCCACAAAGGACGAGCGGAAGCACCTTTATCCAATCGAGCTGTAGAAAGAGAGATGCGAGAACTTTGTGCAATATTAGAGGTGATGGAGGCAATGCAGAGACGAGCACTTTATGATGGAGACATCAGCGATG
>SNQJ01S0008297.1:41717-63150 GCA_010110895.2 Picea sitchensis | reverse complement strand
TCTACTAACAACCGCCTTCAGGTTCACCACATGGTCTGATCATCGGTCAGGATCCGACGTAGGAAAAAAGTGTCATATCTCTTGATCGGGCATCCTAGCGAACCGGTGTTTGTCCAAAACTTGTTGTCTGCAACGTTGGTTTCGCCTTCCGTTATGCACCTATTTGCTGGAGAATTGTGCGCAGAAAATAGTTGTTCGATTCTCGTGACCATTATCAAAATGGAAAGATGCTTCAGAGGACGTGTATCACTCAAAACTGTTGTGAAGAAAAATGTCACACGTTAAGATTTCTCTCCTTTTGCGCGGAAAGAGCCACGTAGACTCCCTGTTCGGCTGCCACGTGCTCTCCAGGATGCTCCGAGTGATTTTCCTCTGCCAGCCTTTGTGCCTCTCACAACTGAAAAACAATGTTTTGAGCCTCTTTAAGTTGTCTTTTCATCCACGCCACGTTCCCTCCATGACTTTGTGCAGATGATGCCTCTGTGGTTCACTAGTTGTTGTTTTAATTCCCTGTTCTCCTCATACAGCTCGGCAATAGCCATCTTTGCTTGCTTTAGCTGCTGATATGGTGTTTCCTCATTCGTTCACATGGATCCTGCCTTCCTTGTTCTACTCCTGCATTCCTGGCTCAAATCTCCGGCAAGCTCTAGCTGGGTGACGCGCCTGAGTAGTCCTTCAGTCATCGATCTGTCACGCGGTCTTTATGGAATTCGAACCTTCGTGATATCCTAGTTCTTTCTTGGTCGGCCTCTCCTCCGAGGAAGTTGTTGTTCGAAGGAGGAGGCCCCTGTCATCTCCCTCTTATGTGTGAATTTCTTTGTTTCAATTGTCCCACGTCTTAAACTGATCTCTTCTGTAGGTGAAATAATGGTCTCCTCTACATCTTTGGGAATGGTTGTTGCAGGCGCAAAAGAATCCCAATCTCTTTGAGGTTCGGACCTTGCATTTTTGTTGCTCCGCACGCCCTTTCATGTACTCTGAGGAGTCGCCATGGCGCGATCAAGGTATACCCCGCACGCAAATTTGAATGAATGTATTGGGGAGCAGTTATGAAACAATTGAACTAGCAAAGGGAAAACTGTGAAAAACAACTTGAACCAGGTTCTACGACTGAAGAGCACGTCACGCATATGAGATTTATAGTGAATTGGCCAAGAGAGGGAAACATGATGGAAATCAATGAATTTATGGCGACGAGATGTTTCAAGTCAGCCTTCAGGTTGTTCATGGAAAATCCTGGTGTGTGGAGTGCAGGTGATACGAATTGTTGTGCATGGATAATACGAACGCTGCAATTCTTCATTCCTTTGGCCCTCATGATGAACTGATATAACTGTGGCACTTGTCGACACGACCTTATATTAACCATTTGACTCGACAGGGGTATGTAGAATTGGATTTTAATGGGATTTGACCTTTTGGGAAAAGACATGCTCATACTACGTATACAGTTTCTGACTCTGACACCCTTTCCCATTTCCAAGGGCCAACCATCCATTTGTTGACTTCATCCTCACGGTGCTACGTACCCGATTCCACATGTTTGGGTGCATGGATCGTGACGTGACTCAAAATCAACTCTAAATGGAAAGAAAAGTGGTGTCGCTAACAGTTGGCTCCAATGGGGATGTTATCCTCCCTGTGAGGTAGCAAAGAACAGTAGACCAGGTGCCTGACCATTGGGCTTTATTTGACGTCTAGATACTAAGTAATATAAACAACGGACGGAAAAAACAAACTAGACTCGATGACACAACCTCTAAGACTTCGGCATAAATTTAGGGCCTTCACTTCAGGCTTCAATTTTCTGCTGACCTACTGACTCGATGCAAATTGAGCGATTATTTACAATGACGAATGACTTAAATGGATTCTTTTACATCAGGTAACGTTTGGGGAACTTGTCATTTACAGGCCCCCAACCAAGGCATTCTCCATCTGGTCCTTTCAATAAATAATCATTGTCTCTGTAGTACATGTTGAATTTGTATGGTCCCATCCAAAGGTGATCGGACTTTCCATGTTTTCCTTTATCTTCATTTCTCGCATCCCATCTCAGCACTAGATCTCCAACCTAAAGATTTTCCTACTTGGAATGTTTGTCAAAATCTTTCTTTATCCTCTCCTAATGGATCTGAGATCGATTATACACCTATTCCCTTGCCTGTTGGGTGTGAATCAGCTGGTTTATCCTCCTCTATGCATCATCCGTCTTGGCCTCCTTCCCTTGCAGCAATTTCTTGGCGGGCGGTCCCAATGCAGTAGGGAAGATCGTGTCTACGTCGTAAACGATCTGAAAAGGTGACGTTGATATGGATTTTTTGGTGGTAATCCGATCTGCCCACAATGTGTAGATAGGATTCTTATGCCAGGATCTCTTGTTGTCTTGCAAGAGACTTTTGATAATTCTGGTTAGGCTCTTATTCGAGGATTCTGCTAACCCGTTTCCCTATGGATAATATGTCGTGGAATGTTCCAAGGTCATGTTATAGTCCTGACAGAACTTCTCCATCCTTTTAGACTTGAACACAGACGCATTATCTGTTATGATATTTATAGGGCATCTAAACCTTGACAAAATGTTTGTCTCCAGGAACTGTATGATGATCGTGTCGGTGGCTTGCTTTGTGGGGACCACCTCGATCCACTTTGTAAAATAATCTGTGGTCGTGAGAATCCATTTATGTTGCGTGGAGGATGGTGGGTTTATTTATCCTATGAAATCTATCCCCCACTGCATGAAAGGTGCCTCGACTGAGATTGGATTTAATGGCAGAGGTTGTAACTTTCTTCTCCCATCGAAAATATGGCACTCGTGAGAACTGGAGACCTCTTTATATACATCGACGAAAATCGTTGGCCAGTAATATCCTTCCCTCGGGATCTTGTGCGTGGTGGTCTTCCAATAATGGTGTCCTCTATAGTCACCTTTGTGAAACACGTGTATGGCTTGTTTCGCCTCGCCCTCTAGCAGACATCTCAACAGTATTCCTCCGAGATGTTTCCAATAAAGCGTATTATCACAAAAGAGAACTTAACCGCCTTCAACTTGAGGAATCTTTCCTTAGTCTTGCTCACGCCCGGAGGAGCTTGGATATGTTCTAAAACATATATTATGTCTACATACCACGGCGAATCAATGAAACGTTGAGGTATCTACGCATCATTTTCTTCTTGGGGGCATTCTGACAGATAGACACTGAAGTTCATACCTATCACGTCGCAGTCCGACTGTGCCATCAACTTCAAAAGGCCCTGAACCTTAACCAGATTTGTTGGTTTGATCTCAAGGTCATATTCTAACATGGTTGTTATCCATTTCCCTCTCCTTCCTTTCGGGTAGGGATGAGTTAAGATGTCTTTTATTGAACTGTTGGGCACACAAGCGATGATAAGGGAGTGTAATATGTACGTCCTGGATTCCTTTAGAGATTTTACTAGGGCATACGCTTGATTTTCCATAATGTCATATTTTAGGGGAGAATCACGAAGTGTCCGGCTGAAGTGGGCTATGGGTTTCTCAAAATCTTGTTCGTCCTTCTGCAACAGTACCCCGGCAATAGTGTGTTCTGAGGAAAATGAAAAAAGGAGGAAATCCTTCATAAATTATGGGTTGTCTAGCATAGGGGATTTAGTCAGAACCACCTTGATATCTTCGAAGGACTTCTTGGCTTATGATTTCCACTTAATCTCATTTCCTTTCTTCAGCATGCAATTTATATGTTTTATGATTTCCACTAGGTTTGGGATAAACCTTCTCAAAAAGTTCACCTTACCCAGGAAGGACTGTACCTCTTTTTTAATGTGCAAGGTGTCGATCTTCAAGATCCCTTCAACCCTGCTAGAGTCTATTTTAATCCCTTCCTTGGAAATGATGTGCCCCAAAAGGTTTCCCTATTCCACTGTGAAATGAGACTTCTTTGGGTTTAGTGATATGTCGAACCTTCTGCACTTTTGGAAAACCCTCTTCAGGTGCTCGAGGTGTTGTTTGTCAGAGGAAGAATACATTGTCATGTCGTCAAAGTAAATCACGATGAATTTTTCCTTCTCATCAGCAAACATGATGTCCATTTCCCTCTGAAAAGTGGCACCATTGTTCATCAGGCCAAATGGCATCTTAGCATACATGAACATTCCCCACAGAGTGGTGAAATTCATCTTCTCTCTGTCGTCCGAGTGGACCATGATTTGGTTATATCCTGAGAATCCGTCCAGCATGGACATCTTCTGAGATCCCACTACCTTTTGTAATATGTAGTACATTTTGGGAAGGGGGTAGTGGTATTTGAGAGACACCTTATTCAAATTTAGGAAATCTACGCACAGTCTAATTTCACCGCTTTTCTTTCTCACAGGTACTAAGTTAGCTACCCATTTCGAGAACCTTAAGGAAACAATGATTTTGGCATCGAAAAGCTTCTTTACCTCTTTCTCGATCAGCGGCAAGAACAGGGGGTTTATCCATCTCAACCTTTGTTTGAAAGGATTTTGTTCTTCCTTGAGAGGGATAACATGTTCGATCACCTTAGTATCATACACTTTCAGATCATCATAGCTCCATACAAAAAATTCTAGGAAATCTTTCATGAGTTTTATGTAATCCTGCTTGACCTCCGAACTAAGTGTTTTTGATAATTTTATCATCTTCGGCTCAGCGTCGGTCCTGATGTCGCAGTCTTCCAYGTCTTCTGCGCATGCGGTGATCTTGGGGTTTTTGGCCACATCGTTTTTGTTAAACATATTTTCTAGCGGCACCAACCCCTTCGAAATAATATTGTTCTTTAGTTGTATTATATCCCTTCCCGCGATCTGGTTCTGGAAAGGGTCGTTGTCGTTGTGCGCATCTGCACCTTCCTCTTCATCGTCACAGTATTCCCCGTCAATTTTTGTGTTAGCGAACTCATCGCTCATGAGGAGGAACATTTCCATCTATTTATCATCGTCAAACACATGCCAGTGTTTGATGTTGTCGGGTACTGTCGGCCTATGGCTAACTTCGATTTCATATCTTTTATCTAGAAGCGTGGGAATCTTGAAAACCGAGGTCAAGGTGGCCAACGCGTCGACGATCTGATTTTGTTCTCTGGGGATAGCGGTCAGGTCATACTCTGAAAATCCTTCAAGAAGGTCCAAAGCCATATTTTTGTATGCGCGTAGTCTGGGGTGTCTGGTCTGATACACACCTTTCACCTGATTTATGATCAGCTCGGAATATCCGCGCACTGTTATCCTCTGTGCGCCTAACTATTTCAAAACTTGTAAGCCCGGGATAAGCACTTCATACTTGGCCATGTTGTTAGTACACTCAAACGCGAGCTTGTATGAACACAAATTCATGTTTATTTTAGGGGGGATCACCCATATACTAGCCCCAGCTCCTTCTCGGTTGACTGCGTCGTCAAAACTCATGTTCCACACCCTGTCTTCTGCACGGTCTTCTGGGTCAGCGCACTCTGTGGTTTCTTGCACGGTTTTCTCCTTGATTGTCGTGGTGGTCATCAATACTTCCTCTCCGAAGCTAAAATCAGTGTAGAAAATAGACGAACCCACTTCGGTGTCAACGACGTATATAGGATGGTTGTGAGGCTGTGTTTTGCTTCTTACCATGTATTTCAGCAGCACCTCCATGTACAGTCTTCTATCATGGCCAAACATAGGAATAATGGCGTAGGTCATATCCATCTGCAAAGTGCCCTTCAGCTTCGCAACCCACAATCTCGAGAGCAGCATGTCAAACTTCGCAGGTATGTCTATGATGACTATGTCCATGACCATGTTATTGGTGGGAATTTGGGCCAACGATACGACCAGGTCTTTGATTAGGCCCAAACATTTAACTTTCCTCGAATCGAAAGATAAAAGGTCCTTGTATGGTCTAGTGACCTCTAGACCCATCTCGTCCATGACCACCTTTGGCATGAGATTATGTGATGCACTGGAATCAAGCATGGCATTATGCAAGTTTAGATCATGGATCTTTAGAATAACATAAAAGGGGGGAACATCTTCATCATCGCTCGTCTCTTCGACGCGTGGACCAAACAAGATGGTGGGATGGTCATCACGAACATTCCGAGTATCTGGGGCCCCTCTTGTTTTCATCATTTTAATGATTTGTTCCCGATACTCACCCTTTCTAATCAGCTCATTGAATGGGATGGAGATTTTGATTTTTGCCATTTCGTGTTCAAAATTGAAAGGGGGACAGGATTTTTCTACCTCTTTTCTGGTCGTCTCCCGGCCTGTCTCCGGGGATTTCTTGGGGACTTCCTGCTTCGAATTCTTCCACTAGGCTACATATTTGGCTACATTGTCTGCCCTCGATCAACTTGTTGAAGGCGCATCCACTGCAGGCTGCTTTACGGAGTTTGTTTGTTTCGGCTCGACTGGTGCATCTTTACTCCAGAGGTTATACTTCTTCTAGAAATGCATGAAAGAATTATGATAACCTTTCTTAAATTCCTCCATCTCCTATGATGGCGCATCATCTGTCTCGAGTATCATACCATCCTCAGTCTCCAGTGTGAAGTCTTCGTTTTGGCTCATGTATCAATCGTGTTCGCTCTTTGTCAAGAACACGTGCGGGTTTTTGTCATCACAGCAATGCATCTGGTCATCGAAAGACTGGTCGAAATCCTCGTCTGCATAGTTGTTTTGGAAATGAGGTCTCGTCTGTTGTTCACTTGGGTCCCCCTGCTTGATTTGAGGAATCAAACCTCTCTGGAGATTTTGATTTATGGGTTGTGGTTCGTTTTGTTCTCGTGCAGCAGGCATGTTTCCCACAAACATTCTTTCCATCAAATTTTCCATGGTCTTCATCATTATATCGAACTTGTCGTCTGAGGACCGCGACGTCGATGGAGTTATAAACCTTCACAAAACAGGCAGAGCACTCCTACACCATTTCCTCCAGTGTTTTCTTCATGTTGTTGTATTGCGTCAGCAGCTGCAAAGGGTTTTTCTTGTCCCCCCATTTATTTAGGAAGGACCTTTCGAATGTTGTGAAATCCCAAATGCTTGTGGGCGGGAGGGATTTAAACCACTTCCTTATGTATCCTGAAATTCTTTGCACAAAAAGCCTCATTTTTGCATCCGCGTAGTCCACCTCCTCCAGGTAGACAAATTCGTTAAACCAATCCAGTTGTTTCTCGGCAGAAACATTTCCCTCGGCATCGTAGAGTCTGATTCTTTGGCTATAATTCAGAGGCAAGTCATGTAACTGGGCTGGAAGGACGAGGGGAGAAAATCTGGAACCCATAGCCCTAGGGGGATTCGGATTTTGGGAGATATTGTTCGGCACCAGGGCTCGGAAATTGTTCGGGTCGAAAACGGTCTTGTCCAAACTGGTTTCTGACTTAGATATAAACAGAGTCTGCTTGAAAATGGCRTCAAACTATAGGTCATCAATGCTCTATGCGYTGTCTTTGGGCAAGGATAGACTTTTGTCCAGGAAATAGAACGGGTCCGGCACCTGCTCTCTAGCCTTGCGCAGAATCTTCTCTGGGTCGTATACGGGCTCAGAGGAGTTTGGGTCAGGATTCACTCTGCTGTAAAAAGTATTTGGAGCCAGGTTTCCTAAGTAGTGCTACTTGGGGGCTACTGGTTTGTTTGGAGTGGAGTCGTCAGGGTAAATTTTTCAGTCGGTATGGTGTTTGTCCCTCTATTACCCTTAGGGGTCAAACTGCAATGTGTTTTGTTCTTCTGGGGAAAATCTCTTCAACTTTATCCCCGACAACGGCACCAGAATGTTAGCACTCTGTAAATCTATTTGGTTGATAAATAGATGACGAAGGTAACTTTTTCAACCAACTTTGAGACCTGAAACTAGCCCTTTAGATCTGGAGAGGGCTCTCTCAGAAATGGCGTAGTCTCCGTGCAGGATATGTCTTTGCGAGCAGTGGCTAGATTTAACAACGATGATAAAATGTTTTTGGTTATATTGGTGCAGAAAAGTAAAACTTGGGCTATGGGTTCGGTCTGAGGAAGAGACAGAACAAATGACTCGGTGACTAGATTCGAGAGGGAAAGGCTAGGTGAGCAACATCCTTCAGTGTAAACCGTAAAGTGTGGAAGGATAAAAAAACACAAGAAGTAACTAGAGAGTGTCGTTGTGGACGAGTTCAGAGTTAGCTTGAGAGGAAAAAAATTTGTCTAAGTGGCGCGAACAAGGGGCGCAGTACAATGAATCCACAGGTTCAAAAATTCGTTCTGAAATAGATAATATGAGATATGAAATAAAAAATAACAGGAAGCACATACACAGAGAAAGAGACACAATACATCCAACTATCACAACTAGAATTGCTTCATCAAATCACAGGACCTTTGCATTAAATTTTGGTCAAGACTCAAACTTCATACAATAGCATTTGTTTCTCAAAATTTCCAACCAACCTGGCTTACATCAAAAAGATGAAATATATAAGCGAGTGTGTCTCTTGGGATGCCCTGCTTTCTAACTGCTAAACCTAGACTAGGAAAAACCGTGTCACAAACGCCAGAAACTCTTCGCATGGCACTATCTAAAAATAGGAAACAATCATTTATGTCTACTAACAACCACCTTCAGGTTCGCCACATGGTCTAATTGTCAGTCAGGATCTGACGTAGGAAAAAGGTGTCATTGTATCTCTTGATCGGGCATCCCAGGGAATAGGTGTTTATCCAAAACTTGTTGTCTACAACATTGGTTTCGCCTTTCGTTATGCGCCTATTTTCTAGAGAGTTGTGCGCAGCAAACAGTTGTTCGATTCACATGATCATTATCAAAATGGTGAGATGCTTCAGAGGACGCGTATCACTCAAAACTATTGTGAACAAAAATGTCACTCGTTAAGCTTTCTCTCCTTGTGCGCTGGCAAGAGCCACGTAGACTCCCTGTTCGGCTGCCCCACGCTCTCCGGGATGCTCCGTGTGATTTTCCTCTGTTATCTTTTGTAACTCTCGTAGTTGGACAATAACATTATGAGGCTCTTTAAGCTGCCTTTTGTCCATGCCACGTTCCCTCCGTGACTCTATGCAGTTGATGCCTCCACGGTTTTTGTCGCTAGTTATCATTTTAATTCCCTGTTCTCCTAATACAACTTGGCAATAGCCAGCTTTTCTTGCTTCAGCTGCTGAGATGGTGTTTCCTCATTCATTCTCGTGCCTCCTGCCTTCCTTGTTCTACTCCTACATTCACGGATCAAATCTCCGGCAAGCTCTAGCTGGGTGACATGACTGAGTAGTCCTTCAGTCATCGGTCCACCTTGTGGTCCTTCTGGAATTCGAACCTTTGTGATCGCCTCACTCTTTCTCGATCGGCCTCTCCTGTGAGGCAGTTGTTGTTCAGAGGAGGAGGCTCCTGTCGTCTCCCTCTTCTGTGTGAATTTCTTTGTTTCAAATTTCCCACGTCTTAAATTGATCTCTTTTGTAGGTGAAAGAATGGTTTCCTCTACATCTTTGGGAATGGTTTCTGCAGACGCGAAAGAATCCCAATCTCTTTGAGGTTCGAACCTTGCAGTTTTGCTGCTCTGCGTGCCCTTTCCTATACTCTGAGGAGCCTTCATGGCACGATCAAGGTATACCTTGTGCACAGCTTTGAATGAACGTATCGGGGAGCAGTTCTGAAACAATTGAACTGGAAAAGGGAAAGCTGTGAAAAACAACTTGAACCAGGTTCTATGACTAGAGAGCACGTCGTGCATCTGAGATTTATAGTGAATCAACCGAGAGAGGGAAACATGCTAGAAATAAATGAATTTATGGCGATGAGATGTTTCAAGTCGGCCTTCATTTTGTTCATGGAAAATCCCGGCATGTGGAGTGCAGGTGATACGACTTGTTGTGCATGGATAATACGAATGTTGCAATTCTTCATTCCTTCGTCCCTCATGATGAACTGATAATAACTGTGGCACTTGACGACACGACCTTATATTAACCATTTGACTCGACAGGGGTATGTATAACTGGCTTTTAACGGGATTCGACCTTTTGGGAAAAGACATGGTTGTACTATGTATACAGTTTCTGACTCTAACACCCTTTCCCATTTCCAAGGGCCAACCGACCATTTGTTGACTTCATCCTCATAGCGTTACGTACCTGATTCCACATGTTTGGGCACATGGATCGTGACGTGACTTAAAATCGACTCTAAATGGAAATAAAAGTGGCGGGGCTAAGAAGTATCAAAGCGGGCATAGAGCTCAGCAACAAACTGGGTCCAGGCAATACACCCCTGACGTGAATTTTTTCTCCATTGCCAGCGTTCAAGATCTAGATAGAGGACAGCATAGAAAAGTTGGCCAACTCGTCAGTAATACCATGCAGAGAAAAATAATTCTCCATTTGAGTGACCCAGTCTGTAGGATCGGAGCCATCAAATTTATTGACCTCTATGCGGGGAAGATGGGGTTTAGGATGAAAGGAGTTGGATTGAAAATGTGGAGACTATGAGGAATCAGCAGCATCGTGTTGGTCTGATGAGGAAGGACCCATAAGGAAGTTCAACAATTGATTGACAGTAGACTGGAGGGAGGTAAATTGGGTTGTGAGGTTGGCTTCCATGTTGTTAAATTTGTGCTCTAATTTGTCAATGCGAGAATGGGTAGAATCCATCTAATATGTGATATGTTTGATGGAGACATGGGCTTGATTGATGGAATCTTGGAGTTCTTGGTTGCGAGTGGTGGACATTTGGACAGGGGAAGTGCAGGTAAGGAAAAAAAAATGGGTGGGTGGGACCACAAAAAAAAAGGACTTAGAAGTGATAGGTACCACGATGATCAGTGAGTGAAGGGAAATATAATGAAATGGGTAGAAAAATAGGAAAACTAGGAAGGGGTCGAGTCCACTGAGACAAAAAGGATTAAAGATAAAGGGTATGACTACGATTAGGGAGAAAAGGGGAATCCAATGGAATAGGTCCCAAATAAGTGTGTCGGTGGGACTACTATACTCGTTTTTTAATTTTTTTACTCTTGTGGAGTTATACTTCGATCTGAAGAATATTGCAGTGATGAAATGCCCAAATGCTTAACATGAATAAATGTGTAGTAATTTCGCAATCTGAATGTAGGAGACACAATTGCAGGGTTAGGGTATTCAAGGGTTCTACAGACAAGGGTTTTCCCTATGCTATAACTCTCTAATAAGAGTGTGGGGTCCAACAATATTACTCGGCCCAATATCTCAGGGCACCAACTAAGGAGGCTAGACCATGCCCTTAGTCGTACTACCCGATTACCCAGGTACCAAAGAGTATCTTCCTGAGTGTTGTTTCTCGATGGAACTATAGTAGTCAGGCAGCCGATCGGTTTATCTATGGAGGGCTTCATGAAATCTAGACTTATTTGTATATAGGTGTTGTCTGATGTGCTACCACTCGAAAGGGTACCAACAGGGGTTACAAGGGTGGCTAACAGAGGTGCACATAAGTACCACTTTTATTTCCTCAGTGTATGAATCCCTGACCGTAGGTTTATGCACGTAACAACATATCTCTATAGCTTAAAGACGTCGGAATACATCTCTACCCTGAAGAAAAAAAATTAACCCACATTTTTTTGCCAAGGAAGGTGCTTTGATACCACTTGTAATATTCTAGATATAAAATAGTATGCAGAACATAAATAATTAGCTAGAAATGGAAGATAAACAATGATATAACCAAAACAACACCACAATAATACCAAAATAATACCAGAATAACAACAGAAAGAGAACTTTGATTACTRAGAGCAATGTTCACTTGCCTTTTGGAGGGGGAAACCTCCAGCATAGCAGAGCTCTATTACAATGATATCCAAGACAAAACTTTGCATACCCTCTATTCCTATTTATACTAAATCTATCTATCCAAAAGAACAATCTAGAGGAAGATCCTTCTAGAAGCGGAAGCTTCTATTAGGTCTTCTTACATTTGACGTATTCCTCCTTATTGCTAGGCCTTATTAATATTGACCTTTATTACATGGAAATATATTATTCTACCCACTTGAGGGGTTAGCTAGGTTAGGTCCCTAACATAAAAGCATCTACTAGAAGGTGTTTTCCTTGTAGTGTGAATAGCTAGAAGTATTTCAATTGTCAGAAAACTAATATCATGTATGCAAACTAAATAAAGCACTCTATGGACTAAAGCAAGCTCCCAAAGCTTGGTATTCAAGACTTAAAAAATACCTACAACAACAAGGTTTCAAAAGAGGAGATGCAGATAGAAATATTTACATCAAAATAAACAATGAAGATATGTTAATCATTGTGGTTTATGTGGATGATATCATTTTTGGAAGTAATGTTGATAGAATGAGCCAAAAGTTTGTAGAAGAAATGCAAAAATAATTCGAGATGTCCATGCTTGGAGAATTGTCATTCTTTCTAGGGTTGCAGATTTGTCAATCTAGCAAAGGAATATTCATTTCTCAGACCAAATATATCAAGGAAATGTTGAAGAAATTTGGAATGGAATATTTTGCACTTGTCAGTACATCCATGATCACAGGATGCAAGTTAAGCAAAGATGATGAATCTCCAGAAGAAAATAAAACATTGTACAGGTCAAGGAAGCCTACTATATGTGACAACATCAAGGCCATACATCATGAAATAAGTAGGATTGGTTGCAATATTTTGATCTGCACCAAAGGAGACACATGTGCAAGAGGTAAAAATAATATTTATATATTTGAAAGGCACAGTGGACTTTGGATTGTGGTATTCGAAGAAGTAAGGACTTCACTCTAACATCATATACAGATGTAGGTTGAGCAGGAAGTATTAATGACAAGAAAAGTACCATTGGACATGTACCCATATGTATTGTCATGGACATGTACATGTACATTGACATTGTTTTCATTAAAATTGGAAAATTTTATTGTAAGGACGTCATCAAACTTGAGTCTTTTGGTTTAATTCAGTTTTCTAGATCCATTTTTTAATTATAAATTTAGTGAAATCACATATTGTGATGACATAGAAGAAGAAAAATAATTAGGTAGACTAGAGGAAGCAAAAGTCGAAGAAGACCTTCAGGGCATGGAGCATCAAGTATGAACTATAATTGAGGAATTTAAAGCACAAGGTGGATGAAGTACATGGATTTCTAAAGCAAAGTATAAGTAATACATGGATTTCTAATGAAAAGTACAAGTAAATTTTCAATCAAAAGAGTAGTGCATAGGATGTAGAGTTAATACAAATATGCATGTTGTTTTTCTTGCAACAAGGGTAATTTGATGTAGTGACGTCCCAGGGAGTCATAAGTAAGAGCACTTGATAGGAAAGCATAACATATGAAATCACTAATGGAGACATGTGAGCACAACAAGGTGGTGCAACATGTGTTTTTGGTATGGAAGAAGAAATAAAAACACAATCAAGGTGGAACATGCAAATGATGTTAACATAGAGCGCACAGATGTTGTCACACAAACTATGTAGAAGATCACAACGGTGAGCATGTAGGTAAAGCGTGACATGTAGACAACACATCGCACAAAAGAGAAGTGAATTGGAAGAGGTTGAAGGGTTGTGATAGAGGATACAAATTGAATAACGTGATAGGAAGCCAAGGAATTTTAGAAGAAGATGAGTTGCAAAGGATTTTGAAGAGTAGAAAAGACAATTTGAATAGTGTAATTGGAATCTAAAAAGTTTCAAAAGAAAAATGAGTTGTGGAGGATGTTGGATAATCAATCATGAAAGAATAAATAGGATGATAGCCATTATATTCAAATAGCAAGTTGAGACATATATAGGAATTCAAGTAGGTAGTCGACCAAGAGACAAGGTAGTAAATAAACAAGAGTGCAAAGCTTGTACTTTGGAATTTATCCATTTTCACAGTGAATAAGAATGAGTAGACCATTACCCTAAGTTTATTTATATTTGGTTCCATAATGTTTTGTATGTTTGAAAGCATGCTTATTTGTCTTACAACACCTTTTGTTTATACAAATAGTTGCATGCAATTGCACAATATACAAATCTTTGTGAGAAATGGGTTACCACATCCCTTCATTGTCATATCAAAGGCAAGTTAAATGGCATCATATAATGTAAAAATATCATCCCCTAGGATGTAACATGTTAACCAAACAACACCAAGACAAAGAGTGAGGAAACCAATTAGAGTTTATTGGCAACAAAGATAGTTTCCTTGCCAAGAGTGCAACATCAAGTCCAAGTGATAAACACTAGAATTCACCCTAGATTTGTAGAGAAGCATGATGTCAAATAACTAATATATTTGATGCAGCAAATGAAATTATGGTCTCTTGATGAGTAAATGGTTCTTATAGAGCACCAAGCTTGGGTTTCCAAGTGTTTAGAAGTAGAAAGAATAAATTCATCCCAACAAACACAAGGTTGTGTTGAGGAAATATTTAATAGCATATCACAACAAGAGCCACTGAAATAATAAAAAATTCAAAGGTTATGTGAGAGATGATGTAACAAGATATCAATATAAATGAAAGGAAGAAGCTACACAATAGCACAAGTCGACGAGTAATCCTCCAAACCAATGTAATGGGTAGAAATATTTCAAGCAAAGGACAATATGAAATCCTAGTGGTAACCCAGGAAAATATGATGAAGACAAATCAAAAAATCTAAAAACATCTCCTCAAAAAGAGAAGAAAAAAAAGGCTAAGAAAGATAGGAAGGGAGGAATATTCAAAGGAAAATAATAAAGAAGACTCCCTGGTATTAAAAATGTGACCACCCAAACATGTTGCATCAACAAAGAAATACAACAAAGGTTTAAATAACATAAGCCATCAAAATTTCAAGTGGTTATAGCTCAATTGGTTGGGGTGGGGAGTTTTCTCCACCCACCCAGGTTTGAGTCTCGTCTATGCGACATGTTTCTCTCTATGAGCCAATATTATCAAAATTCTTGACCCTCTTATGTTCTTCAGATTTCGGGGGGGATTATTGTGGACGTAGTGAGCTTCGTGTCGTGAACCACAAAGGAAAAATATATATATAAGCCATTGAATACATAGGGACAGCCCAATGTAAGAGTTCGACGAGCTTCAAGAGTAACTACTTCAAATCACTCCTATTAGTAAGCTAGTCCTAATATAGGAGAGGAGTTACTATAAATCCTCTTCTATTCTAATTTGTGAAAGAGGTCAAAAAAGGAAAGGGATCTAGTTGCAAAAGCATCATCAACTCTAGAAGAGAATAAAAAACCAAAATGGGAGATAAAGACAATTTTGAGTCAATCTAATAAAAATACCTTAACATAGTAGAGGAAATTTGCACCAAAATCTCAAGACAAGCTTCAAGTTGAGATAAGGCTCAAAGGTTATGAAAAGCTTGTCTACTTTCAAAACTCCTTAGAAAGAATCATAGCAATATCTCAATAATTTACAAACTCCTATATTTTTAACAATTACACTAATTTTGGATGGTCTATCCTCCTTTTACAAAGATTATTATTTCATCCACTCAAGGCAGCTTTAATTTTTATTAGTAATACAACAAATTACATTGAAGACATCTAAACATGTATTGTGTCAAGGTTTCAACACAACTTTTAACTAAGTCCTCCTTATACACTTCAAAATAATAATATCCCTGCATGCACCTAGGTTTATATTCACACAATCTACATTGGACTTTCCAAATTCTATATTAAGCTTAAGCATTCACACATGCTTAGACATGTGCTTGTTCAATCTTAGGCTCTTTTATAAATTTGTTAGCACTTTACCATCTATAACGATTAGGAAGAGTCTCAAGTGGTGGGGTAAATGTAGTTCTATATGAACAATTCTATAAAAGAAATATGCAAATGCATCCATGCACAAGGGCATGTTACATTGGGCATGGTTGTTTATACATGACAATGTCTCAATGTTGTGTGTCACATTACTAAGTGCCATGCATTGGGAAAATTGATTTAGAACATCTGTATTATTGCTTAGTGTGTTTTTAATGAACATTTAATTCCCCAACAAAGTTGGAGAACGAATCTCAATGACCACTTTTGTCAAATAGTATATTTTCTCATATAAATGTGTACTTTATTTTTTAATATTCTTTTTTAGAAATTAGGAGAAAAGTAACATAAATGTAATTTATAACGAGGATGACAATTTTATTTTGATTTACAATAAAGACCACTTTTGTCAAATAGTATATTTTTTCATATAGATGTATACTTTATTTTTTAATATTCCTTTTTAGAAATGAGGAGAAAGGTAATATAAATGTAATTTATAATGAGGATGACAATTTTATTTTGATTTACAATAAAGAAATCATGGCATAGTTTCACTCACATGTATTTTTAAAAGATTCAAACTATCCATTTTTTGAAAAAATAACAAGGACTTTAGAGTCGTATCACATTATCAAGTGCATTGGAAAAATTGATTAGTATATGCTTATTTATTGCTTAAAGTGTCTTTTGGAATGAGTTAGTATTTATGGTGAGTTTTTTTTGGCAAGGCAAGGTTCCACCTTATTTTCTAATTTTATCAAAATTTTGATCTATGTCACATTGTCAAGTGTCATGCATTGGAAAAATTGATCTAGTCCATGCTTATTTATTATTTATTGTTTAAGGTGTTTTTTTTAGAGTGAGTTAATAAGTGAATTTTTTGGTGAGATTATTTCTTTTGGCAAGGCAAAGTTCTGCCTTGATCTATTAATTTTATCAAAATTTTGAAAATCTAGGTCATTTTAAAATAAGCCAAAACTTTCAAGGACAAAGTTCCCATGAATCAACCTAAACTGTAACTTCTTGAGTCTTGAGAATATTTCCAATGGAAAAGAAGTTGAATTTGTCCATCATTTAACTTGTTCTGTGTCTTTTCATGAGCATTTAACTCTCCAACACAAAGTTAGAGAATGAATCTCAACGACCACCTTTTCCCAAGAGTAAATTCACCCACAGGTATATATCACACTCTTTGATCTTTGATCTAACGTGATCCAGCTGTAAAAAAATCTCATTCAATTAGCACTAGCATAATCTTAAATAAACTATGTTAAGAATGCTTGCAGGCATGTTCACAAGGTTTGGCCCCATCACAATGCTTCAATTACCAAAATTAATGTTCACAATGTTTGGCCCCATTTCCAGACTCTTTGTTTCAATTATTGCGAGGATATGTTATGATAAGAACTACAAGATGGTGGCTCTTGTGTTAATCTATGTATGGTTCTCTATGGATACATCATTCTCTTGCTTTTTCTTTCATTGTTTCTTTGCTTATTTTTCTTTTATTGTTTATTTTCCTTGTAATTATTTGAAATTATCTTTTTATATCAACTTTAGTTACCAACATGATGAGTCATTACTTGAAAACATTTATTTTAAGATCAAAATTTACCCAATAATAGTTTGGTAGTGTCCTCTATAATCTTTAGATAACAAAATGATACATATCATTACTTAAAAGGATCCTTTTATAAAATCAAACATTAATAAAAACGTAATTGTGATAAGGAGTTATTCCTTTCATACAAGAAAAATCTATATAAAGAGTTATTCCTCTCTTACAAGAAAAATCTATATATTCCATAGTTATTTCTCACTTACTAGCCAAAACTCTATGTATTCCATAATTATCCTTCACTTACACAAGGAGGAAAAAAAAACATACATTTTAAAAACTTAAAGACTATTAAAAGATAAAAAAAAAACATACATTTTAAAAACTTAAAAACCATATCATGGAGTTATTCCTCTCTCAAGTTTTTTTTTTTTTTTTTAATGTATTCCACATTTATTTTTCTTATTTTTCATAAGAAAATACTATGTACTCCCTAGTTGACTATGTACTCCCTAATTATTCCTCACTAAAAAAAATACTATACATTTCATAATGATTCATTTCCTATTTGTCTCTATATTTTTAATTAACAAAATATATAAATTTTTACTCAAATACTATTCATTAAAAAAAAATTATTAAACACCAAATCATAAAGTTATTCCTCTCTTGGTTCATTTTTTACGAGAAAAATTATGAAGTCAATCCTCTCTTACCAGAATAAAGTCAATCCTTTCTTAAAAAAAAATATGAAGAATATTTTATTAAAATATATATTAAAAAACAAATCATAAATAATAAAAAATTATTAAAAACCAAATCATAAATAATAAAAAATTATTAAAAATCAAATCATAAATAAATAAAAAATTATTAAAAATCATATCATAAAGTTATTCCTCTCTAACAAAAAGGATTATGTATTCACCCTGGTTCATTTTTTACTAGAAAAACTATAAAGTCAATCTTCTCTTACCAAAATAAAGTCAATCCTCTCTTAACTCTTAAAAAAAATTATGAAGAATATTTCATTAAAAAAATTATTAAAAACCAAATCATAAAGTTATTCCTCTCTAACAAGAAAAAAAAAATTATGAAAAATATTTCATTAAAAAATTATTAAAAACCAAATCATAAAGTTATTCCTCTCTAACAATAAGAAAGGATTATGTATTCCACCCTGATTCATTTTTTACTAGAAAAACTATGAAGTGATTTCTTGATTATTTCATAGTGATTTCTTGATTCTTTCACTAACCAAAAAAAAAGTGTATGCTCCACAATTATTCCTCTCCCATAATATAAAAACTTTGTATTTTATATTCAATCTACGTTGATGTGTTCCACAGTAGTTCCTTTATTTATAAATAAATAAATCCATTATAAAGGAATTCCTTTCTTTAAAAAAAAATCTACAATAATTCCTTTATTCTTTTCTTTAAATTCCTTTATTCTTTTCTTTATTCTTTTCTTTAAATTTTAGATTAATTATTTTTTTCTTTCCTTTAATTTTTTTCTTTAAATTCGTAATAATTTTTTTTTCCTTTCTTAAAAAACAACTTTTGTAATTTACAATAATTCCTCTTCCACAATATAGGAATTTCATATTCTATATTTAAACTACAATAAGAGGATATTACCATGGATCTTTTAATTTCTGATGATTCCGTTATTGTTGTTGGATTATCTATAGAGTTTGTTTCCATTGGACCCGGCATTGGTTAAGGCACTGTTGCAGGCTAAGAAGTGGAAGGTATTGTAAGACAACGAGAAGTGGAAGGAGGAGATTACCATGGATCCCTTAATTTTTTATGCTTCCGTTATTGTTGTTGGATTATTTGTAGGGCTTGCTTCCATTGGATCCAACATTGGTTAAGGCACTGTTGCGGGCCAAGTTATAGAAGGTATTACAAGACAACGAGAAGTGGAAGGTAAAATACTAGGTACTTTACTACTAAATTTAGCTTTTGTGGAAGCTTTAACTATTTATAGACTAATTGTGGCCCTAGTACTTCTATTTGTGAATCCCTTTATTTGATCATGAAAACAAAAATCCATACACATTGTCATTCCATTAGTATTTATCCAAGAATTCTCTTATTTAACTACTCTTTTAAGGAAAGGGCTGATATGAATAATAATTTAACTACTCTTTTAAGGGAAGGGCTGATATGAATAATAAGCAAATGAATTATTGATCTCTACAATGATATGGGTAGACACTTCAAAATTCATGAGTCCAAATTTTCTTAAATTTTACAATGAATTTATGATTAGTTGTGAAAAATTTCATGGAACATTATTTTTTTTCTTAATATTTTTAGGAGAAGTGAAAAAAATAAACCAAATTTTCTTAAATTTTACAATGAATTTATGATTAGTTGTGAAAATTTTCATGGAACATTATTTTTTCTCTTAATATTTTTAGGAGAAGTGAAAAAAATTAAAAATGATAAAAATGATATAAAATTAGGAATTCATTTGCATGATGAGGAGGAAGTCCATCATCTAATACAATGTCACTTCACAATTTCCACCACCCATTCCCGGACAATGCCAATGAGCAAAGTTTTACCAAGTAATATTAAATTATAATGTTATTTTGCCCAGTAAGAATAAAATAAAGTAAAAAATAAAAAAAAAATAGTATTTAGGCTTTCCTTGAGAAACTTTTGCATTATGGATTTTCAATTTATTTATTCAAATTTTGTATTTAATATTTATTTATTAAAAATTTTATATACGAAGCAGCTTGACATCAAATATTTACTAATTAATTTATTGCTTTTTATATATTATAGGAATTTAATAAAATTATTTTTTTATTAAAAAATGAAGAAAAATAAAAATATATTCATGCCTTCTAACAAATCATGCACAATTTCTAGAACCCATTATCCTGAAAGTGCCACACACTAATTTACTATGTAAAACTTTGACCTACTAGCTTAGCAAAACCAATAACTTAATTGAGTGATTTCTACTACCCATCTCCACAAGAGTGCCATGTATCAAAGTTCCATGCAACTTTGAATTATGCATTACAATTCACAAAACTTGGCCTTTGCAATTAGCACCACCCTACACCTCAAAAAGTTAATAGCAATTTATACCACCCATCATGTTGAAAATTTACTTACGCAACTAACAGTTACAGTTCATCTTTTCTTATTACATTTATTTAGCACATTAACTGCATATACAATATCACTAAAAGAGAGACAATCACAAAAACAAGATAGACACAAGGATTATCCTGGGAAACCTTATAGGGAAAGAAAACCCAACAACTTCTTCTAAATAGGTTCTTCAACCAAGAACAATGCCAAGACAGAAAATAGATAGACCTTTGTTGCGTCTCCCTCTCTCTCCAAAACTTGTGCACCTTTTCCTTTCTCTTGTGCTTGAGTGAGTTGAGTGGGTAAATGAGGCGTCTAGCCCCTCTATTTATACACAAATGACTTTCCCTTTTAACTACTAGGGCCGACTTGAAAATTGTCACTTAATTACATTTTACATTAGCCACAATAGGCGTCAACTTGACAGTTTGACTTTATTTTACAATAAAGGCCACAATGGGGCCTACTTTACCAATACAACATAATAATATTCTTTTAAGGTTTTTGCATGATTAAATACAATAGGAGAATATCTTCCACAGCTACACATTCTTCAACACTCCCTCTTAGCTAGGAAGGTATTCTTCAGGAACAAAATGTTTATGCATGTCTACACACTTCGACCATTTTGTTGTTAATTTTCACGAATCTATATATCGTAAGAAGTTATGCACTCTCACCAGCCTTTTGTACTGGAGTAACAAACCAACCTACGATGGGGTCACAAACTAGACTACATTGGAGTAACATACCAGCCTGCGTTGGAGTACCAACTTGCACTGGGGTAGCATACCAGCCTGCGTTGGGGTAGCATACCAGCCTGTGTTGGGTATCATACTATCCTGTGTTGGAGTACCAACCTGCACTGGAGTAGCTCCCACTACTGGGGGATCTCATCACTTCCCTCTATTACGGATCACTTCCCACTACTGGAGAACACATCTCACTACTGGAGAAAACAATCACTTCTCACTACATGAGAAGTATTTTTGGACCACTCCAAGCTTGTCTCTGAAATACACAAAACTTAACTCT
>SNQJ01S0008297.1:14539-37885 GCA_010110895.2 Picea sitchensis | reverse complement strand
GATTCAGTTTTCATGTCTGTTCTCGGGAAATTTATTCCCTTATTTGTCTCAAGTAATGCCCTGGATAGATCTCCCCACAGGGACACTCTTTTTGAAAGTTTATCCAAAGATCTGCTGGAGGATTTTATGGCATAAGTCTTAAAACCCTGCATGAGAGAGAATGTTCCTCTTAGACTTCAACATTTCGATATTTCGGCACCCGGGGTACCTAAGAGTGAGTTCCCTTGTACTCGCAAGTCCCGAAACCCCGACTCGCGAAATCCCGAAATGACAATGTGTGGATGGATTAGCACATTTCGGTGTTTCGGCACCCGGGGTACCTAAGTGCGGGTTCCCTTATACTCGCAAGTCCCGAAACCCCGACTCGCGAAATCCCGAAATGACAGCGTGTGGATGGGTTAGGACCTTTCGGTGTTTCGGCACCCGAGGTACCTAAGTGCGAGTTCCCTTATACTCGCAAGTCCCGAAAACCCGACTCGCGAAATCCCGAAATGACAGTGTGTGGATGGGTTAGGACATTTCGGTGTTTCGGCACCCGGGGTACCTAAGTGTGAGTTTCCTTGTACTCGCAAATCCCGAAACCCCGACTTGCGAAATCCCGATGGAAGAAACCCCGAAATAAGATGAGCAGGTTTAAGAGTTGGTATTTCGGTATCCAGGAAACCTAAGGGCAAGTTCCCTTGTACTCCCAAGTCCCGAAACCCCGACTTGCGAAATCCCGAAACGATAGCGTGCAAATAAGTTACGATATTTCGACATTTCGATACCCAGAATACCCAAGGGCGAATTCCCTTGTACTCACAAGTCCCTAAATCCCGACATGCGAAATCCCGAAATAGTGGAGCATGTTTAGAGTTTGGTGTTCCGGAGTTTCGACTCTCGGGAAACCTAGGAGCGAGATCCCTTGTTCTCACATAACGCAAAATCCCGAAAGGAGAAATGTCGAAATGGCTTAGCATGGATAGATATGGTGTTTTGGTGTTTCGGCACCCGGGATACCTATCGGCAAGTTCTCTTGTGCTCGCATATCCCGAAAACCCGATTTGCGAATTTCCGAAATAGGTTGAGCGATATATATGTGTGTGTGTGTGTGTGTGTGTGTGTGTGTGTGTGTGTGTGCAGGTTTCGGAGTTTTCGGCTCCCGGGAAACCCAGGTGCGAGACCCCCTGTCGTCGCACATCCCAAAATCCCGATGGAGGAAACCCCGAAGGGTAAAGTACCAAACTTATTCTGGGTTATTGTTAATCTCGATAAGCGGTTAGGTCCATTTTAGGTTTCGGCCCTTCAAAAATCAAGAGAGCAAGGGATCGCTTGCCTCACGACTCCCCGTATCGCGATAGCAGAAGTGCCTTCTTGATAAGGATTGTGGGCATAGCCACAATCATATGAGGGACTCAAAAGGGAAAGGAGGGTCTGCGCTAGGCTCCTTAGAATCTCGAGGAGTGTTGTCCCTCGAGAATAAGGAAAGAAAGCCGAAAATTTTTCTAGCTCCGTGGTGGGTGTGTTACATCCCTTATGCACCATGTCCCGGACATAGTGGTATTTGATCTCAATGTGTTTTTACTTGTCATGAAACACAGGGTTCTCTGACAATTTCATACAATGTTGGTTGTCACATAAAATGCAAGTCGCCTCTAATTCGAGATCAAATAGCCTTGCAAGCAATTTTCTAAGCCACATTGCTTATTTGCTAGTTGAGCACGTTGCAATATATTCCATTGCAGTTGTACTAAGTGCCACATTGGTTTGCTTCATGTTGAACCATGCAATTACAGTTGATCCTAGACTGAAGCAACACCCAGATGTATTTTTCCGATCTACTACACTATCGGCCCAATCTGAATCAGCATAGCCATGTAGGCTTATCCCCTGATCTGAGACATATATGAGGCCATAATCAATTGTACCCTTTATGTACCTCAATACGTATTTTTCTACAACTAGGTGAACATGTCTCGACTCAACCATATACTAACTCAAGGTGTTCACCGCAAAACATATATTTGGTCTCGTGTTTGTCAAATACATTAGTGATCTGATCATTTGTCTATATAAGGTGGCATCCACTATTTATAAAGATGTATCACTTAGCAGCTTTAGATTTGTCACCATAGGTGTAGGCATGGCCTTGCAATCCATCATATTGAACCTCTTCAGAATCTCTACTGCATATTTTCCTTGGTTTAGGAAAATATCATTTTTTCGTTGTCATACCTCTAGACCTAGGAAGTAGTGCAGTATTCCTACATCTTTCATCTCAAATTTTGCGACAAGCTTCCTCTTGCTCTCAGTGATGGGCTTCTCTTCTCCTATCAGAAGCAAATCATCTATGTATAGCAATAGTATCATTGGACGTCCATCATCAACCTTGTAATAAAGGTTGGGATGTGTTTTACTCTTGGTAAATCCCAAACTCATTAGGAAGTTATCCATTCTGTCATACCAAGCTTTGGGGGCTTGCTTCAAACCATACAAGGCTTTTTTTAGCTTACACACATGTGATTGTCTATCATGTGTCTCAAAACCCTCTTGTTGCTTCTTCCTCTTCTATCTCATCATTCAGGAAAGTTGTCTTCATGTCCATCTGGTGTATCTTCCATTTCATTATTGCAACTATTACAAGCACAGTCCTAATGGAAGTGTGTCTCGTTACAGGAGCAAAAGTCTCCTCATAATCAATGCCTTTTTTCTAGGAGAATCCTCGCGCCACGAACCTTGCCTTGTACTTTTCAATAGTGCCATTTGTTGTATGTTTTATTTTGTAAATTCATTTTGAGCTTACAACTTATTTCTCTCGTGGTCTTGGAACCACATCCCAAATGTCATTCTTCAAAATGGATTGGTACTCTTCAATCATGGCATCCTTTCATTCCTTCTTTTCTACAGCCTCTTCATAACATGTAGGCTCTGCATCAATAAGATCACAAAGCAGTGCCACATAACTGGAATATAGTTTTGGTTTCTTGTTTTCTTTGTAAGTTCCTTCTGGAGCACCTTATTTTTTTGCATCCTGTATAATCTCACAGGCCCAAGTTGGCCTCTTCTTTCCTCTTGGTGGATCTGTGGGTATTTGTGGCTCTGCCATGCCATGATCTTCTATATCATGTTCTTCTGGTACAATATCATTTCTCGTGTTTGAAACTCTTGGAGCTATTGGTTCTTCATCATGGTCTTCATCTGTACAACACTTCCTTGAATTGTTGAATGATGCATCCTCATCGAAGGTAACATCTCTGTTGATATCAACATGTTTGTGACCAGGGATGTAGACTTTGTATGTCTTCGATGTTTCACTATAACCAACAAATATGCCCTTCTTTCCTGAAGGGTCCAATTTGGATCCTTTGTCCTTGGGAACATGTATATAAACTGGATAGTCGAATATTCTCAGGTCGTTGACTTCTAGCTTCTCTCTTGTGAGCATTTATTCTGGGGTCTTACTCCCAAGAACACGATGGGGTGTTCTATTATGCACATATACTACAGTCCTTGCTTCTTCTTCCCATAGATGTTTCGGTAAGTTCTGATCATGAAATGTGGCCTTTACTGCTTCCATTATGGTTCATTTATTTCTTTCTTCCACACCATTTTGTTGAGGATTGTACAGAGTATAGAGCTCCCTCTTAATCCCATCTTCCCCACAGAATGCCTCGAATTCATCTGATGTGAATTCTCCACCATAGTCTAACCTCAAGACCATAATCTTCTTTTCAGAAACATTTTCTACGAGGGTCTTGAATTCCTTAAATTTGCTAAACACTTCACCTTTTGACTTCAAGAAATAAATCCAAGCTTTGCGTGAAAAATCATTAATGAAGAAAACATAGTATACATACCCATTGGATGAAGAGGTGGGACATAGGTCCACATACGTGTGAGTGTACAATGTCCAATACACCTTTGGCCTTGCTTTTACTGCTTGGAAATGGGCTCTTCGCGCCCTTTCCTTCTGCAAATCCCTTGCATATTCCCTCATGGTCCACCTGGATCTCTGGTAGTGATGTCACCATCTTGCTCATCATCGGTAATGCCTTATAGTGTAGATGAGCAAGTCTTGTGTGCCATAACTCACTTGGGTTTACGGTATTTTGAACCAAGGTTGTCTCTGAGTGTCCTTTCAATTTGTATAAACCTTCCTCTTGGACACCAATCACAATTGCATCATTGAAAGATTTTCCTTTTGGACACATGAGAACTTCTCCATCGACAAATGAAATTCTGAAACCCTTCTCTTCTAGGGCTGAAATAGAGAGGAGATTCTTCCTTAACCTAGGTACGAGTAAAACATATTTTATCTTCATCAATTTTCTGGAATCTAACTTGAAAGAATCTTCTCCTACGCCTTTGATAGGACATTGATAATCATCTCCAAGTTTCACCTTATGGGGTGAGTCCTTCTTGATCAAGTTTGACAGAGAGTACTAGTATCGTGTCATGTGCTTAGAAGCACCACTATCAATGAGCCAAGTGTCACTTCCATGAGTGACAGTTCCTGTAACGGATGAAATTAAAAGATATGGTTCATTATCATTTTCTCCCTTTCGATCTTTGGATCTTACAAGATCATTCTCTTCTAGAATGTATTTCAACGCTTGGAGATCATTGGATCCTTCAAGCTTTCCATCTAGCCAGAAACCAGTAGTCATCCTGCCCGAATTTTTTTACGATATGGATCTAGACCTTACCAGAGAGTTTTCCTGAACCAAGACGAATTTCTATCACATGAACCGCAGCAGCTGCAACCAGACATCCAGATCTAGGGTTTATGAGGAAACCCTAATTTTCCAAATTTTGAATTTTTGAATTCTGGTCCATGGAAGTGATGTGCCTTGCCTAGGCAAGTTCCTAGGTGATCTTAGATTTACCAACGTCCTCCAAAAGGGGTAAAATGTCACTCTTAGGGTTTATGCAGAAACCCCTAATTCTGCAACAGCTCCAAAACTGAAAACTGGATCTTGGAGAGGGTGCATTGGGGCTAGGCAAGCCTTCATAAACTTTGAGTTGGTCTCTTTCAAGCCCACTCTGATTCCATGTTGAAAATTTACTTATGCAGCTAACAATTACAGTTCATCTTTTCTTATTACAATTATTTAGCACATTAACTGCATATACAAGATCACTAAAAGAGAGACAAACATAGAAACAAGATAGACACAAGTATTATCCTGAGAAACCCTCTAAGGGGAGAAAACCGAGCAACTTCTTCTAAATAGATTCTTCAACTAAGAACAATGTCAAGACAGAAAACAGATAGACCTTTGTTGTGTCTCCCTCTCTCTCCAAAACTTGCGCACCTTTTTCTTTCTCTTGTGCTTGAGTGAGTTGAGTGGGTAAATGAGGCGTATAGCCCCACTATTGATACACAAATGACTTTCCCTTTTAACTACTAGGGCCGACTTGACAATTGTCACTTAATTACATTTTACATTAGCCACAATAGGGGTCGACTTGACAGTTTGACTTTATTTTACAATAAAGGCCAAAATGGGCCCGACTTTACCAATACAACATAATAATATTATTTTAGGATTTTTGCATGATCAAATACAATAGGAGAATATCTTTCGCAACTACACATTCTTTAACACACCATACCATCACTCTACCACATAGAGGTCTCTCGACAAGAATCACAAATCAAAGTTCCAAGTGGAAAGGAAATATGTAACTCTATCATATAATCCACATAACTTTGACTTGAAAATCCCAATTTCTACCTACCATCTCCCCACAAGTGTTGCAGAGAAACACTGAACTCTACCATATTGTCCCAATACTGACTTTCTACCATATTGTCCCAATATTGACTTTCTACCATATTGTCAAAATGGCCTAAGCATTGTGCAATTTCTACCACCCCACCAAATGGACATCTCCATACAAGTGCCATTAATCAGAGTTCCACAACAAAACATGAAACTTTGCCAACTTAATAGCACCATAAACCTTGGGCATTAAAATTAAACAGACACATTCAACAAAATGATCCTCAAACAAACACATTCAACAAAATAACCCTTGTAAGATCACTAGTTCTCTAGATGTTGACCAATTTCTATTTTGATAACTACTGATGAGTTACGATGACCAATTAATTAATCTAACTCTTTAATTCTAAATTTACCAACTTAAAGTTTTCAATCAAGTGAAAAAGTTTTGGATTACAACCAAGCACCTTGATTATAATCAAGGTTTAACATCTTAAACAATTAATTTCACTCATTTCAAAATTACTATTTTCACACAATTAATTTCTCAAATTTCAAACTACTTTTTTACAACCGCTAGTGTGTAAAATTAATCCAGAAAGTAAAGGATTGGAACAATCAAACTAAACAATGGTTAATAATCACTAGGTTATTTTCGAACTTCTAGTGAGTTTGTAACATTAAAAACCATCTGAATTAAATTTTATAAAAATGGAATCCTAGATATAAAACATCATATGGACAATTAGTTTCATTGGCCCTTTGGCTTTAGGAGAGCCATATCATCACTAGGGCAATTAAGTTTGTCTATTTGTCCAACAAAATTGTTTATCGAGATCAATGTGCATATTTGTCCTACAAGATTTTACCAAGTTAGAATTCAATCCTCGGAGTTTGTGAATCAAACACAAAACCAATCCAATTCCTTGAAATAAGATTAGTCATAAACTAAAGCCTTTTTAACAAGAATTTTGTTGAGATTAAAAAAAGAGCTTAGCCCCCAAAATAAAATTTATATGGTCATATCGGATAGAAAACTAGTTATTTGGGTCATCCGAGGTTTGGAGGTGCAATGGTGGAAGCTATAGTGGATTTTTCAAAGGATCCCCTTGAGGGAATCCAAATCTGGAATTTTTCAAAGGATCCCCTTGAGGGAGTCCAAATCTTGTTTGTGGAGGTCCAAGCCTCCCAAGGATTAGGGTGACACTTTCTAGTTCTTTGGTTATCAATCATGAAACTTTTGGGAATATAAGTTTGGGAAAAAAAAGTGGTTTCCTTTGATCACATGGTGTAAACTCCAAGGTGTTAGAATAAAATCTAGAAATGTATAGGTGTTTCTTAGATGTCAGTTTAATAGAGAATTCCACAAATCAGATCCATAAGTTTAGGATTAGGAATCTGCTAAAACAGAATTCTTCTATAAATTGTGACCTGTTTCAGTTTCAAGCAAATAATAGAAGAGTGTGAGAATTTTATCTCACTCCTGTGTGAATTTCTTTGATCTCTGATTTGGTATCAGCGCTGAGTTTGTGTGCTATGTGTGAGGAATCGTGAGGGTTAAATTGTGTGTTGCCTGAGTGGAAGATAGTTGCAGTTTGTGCTAGCTCGCGTAGAAAATGTTGTTGCGAGGACAAGAAGGTAGCAGTGGTTGGAGTGTTTTTGCATCGGAGGTCTGCAAATTGAGGAAAATCCCTATACGCTCTTGTTGCGTGGAGGTCGAAGTAAACTCTGTCAAAGGGATATTTACATGTTACCTGTAGAAAAGGCTGTGGGTATTATTAGAGCAATCCGGAAGTCGAGGGCACAAACAGATTTCCGTGCAATTACACCCAAAAATTACATTGGACAGAAGTTGTATTAGACCGTCATGATTTTTTCAAGATCCTACTGTTGGTTTTTTTTATCGAGTCGAAATCAAATTCGAGCATGTCGTGGAGCTGGAAGAGATAACCAGAGGAGCGAGAGGTATTTTGGGTATGTTATTTGGCTTTCATTGTGTGAATAATCTGAGACTGTTTTCAATTGTTGCGCGAAGGTTTTAAAATGCAAACTTCGATGGAAGCATACAATGTTTGGATGATGGTATCTGGACAATAAGCCAAACCTGCAGCCCCACAAACACGGTGGATTGGGAGAAAAGAGAGACCAAAGCAAAGGTACTCTTGAGAATGTCCGCCAAGGACAACATTAATACACACATCAGGGATCGTGATATATCTAAGGAAACTTGGGACGCACTCAAACGTTTGTATGAAACCATTAAATACAAATCAAGTATTGTTTTTAAAAAGAAAATTACTCCCAATTAAGGAGGAAACCGAAAATATCAGTAATTTTCTTTCTAGAAATAAAGAGCTTAAATATATCAAAAAAAATGTAGTAACTGTAACTTTGAAAGGCATGTTAGATGAATATCAAATGTTCATTGCTCCCGGTTTTGCAACCTAGAGAGAAACGCCAATTTTGCAGGAGGAAGATGCAAAGAATCTTAACTTCAAGTCTATCAAATGTTCATTATCGGTTTTGCAACTAGAGAGAAAGCACCAGATTTTTTTGCAAGAGGAAGAATGCAAAAAGAATCTTAACTTCAAGTCTCAAAGTTCAGATTTGGCGTTGGTAGCAAAGGGGAAACAACCATACAAAGGAAAGTCATGGGAAAGGAACAGAGAAGGTAAGGCACATGCGAAATCACAACAAAGCATGGCATCACCAAGAAGTGATACCATTATAAAGAGAAATGATGGATGCTTCTATTGTGGTAAGTTTTATCATTTTCCTAAGCACTATAGGAAAAGGAAATTTGATGAATCCAAATATAAAAGGCATACAAGAAATTTTGTTGATAAATATATCACAGTAAGAGATGATTTCAAAAACCTCAACTTGTTTATTTTCAATGTTTCTTTATCAGTAGAAACAGGTGATTCTTATGCATTGTTTATTGATTCTGGTGCTTCAATTCACATGTCATGCAATAGGGATCAGTTTGAAACTTATAATGAGACAAACAATGACTCTGATATCTATCTAGGAGATGATAGATCACATCAAATCAAAGGTTGTGGAGATATTTGTGTGACTTTGTTTAATGGTTAGGAGAAACAAATTTAGAATGTGATGTATGTTCTAGGAATTAAGAAGAATTTAATTTCAGTTTCCACTATTGCAGGTCAATATTTAAAAGTTAAATTTGTAAGTCACAATGTTTTGTGAAGGACTTACAAGATCGCTACAAAGTTGTAGCAATAGGAGTCAAAGTTGAAGGATTGTATAAGCTTGATGTCAAAAGGAAGAATCATCAAGCATCGACATCAACAACTATATCAAAGGAAGAATTATGGCATCAAAGGTATGGCCATCTTAATCAGAATGATTTGATGTTACTTCGGAAACAAGAAATGGTGGAGGGTTTGTAGCAATAGGAGTCAAAGTTGAAGGATTGTATAAGCTTGATGTCAAAAGGAAGAATCATCAAGCATCGACATCAACAACTATTTCAAAGGAAGAATTATGGCATCAAAGGTATGGCCATCTTAATCAGAATGATTTGATGTTACTTCGGAAACAAGAAATGGTGGAGGGTCTTTCAAATCTTAAGAATAAATATACTGCATGTAAGGGGTGTCCACTAGGTAAACAACATAGGGAAGAGTTTCCTACACATACAGATAAAAGGAAACGAGAAATTCTTGAGCTAGTGCATACAGATATGTGTGATTCCATGCAAAAAAGGCCTCTTGGTGGAGCATATTATTTTCTTCTCGTTATTGATGATAGAACTAGATACACTTAGTCTATGTTATCAGAAAGAAAAATGGTGTATTTGAACATTTTAAAGAATTTATGAATTTGGTTGAAAATTAAATAGGAAGGTACATCAAGATTCTCCGATCAGATCAAGGAAGATAATACACATCTGGGTATTCATCAAATATTGCAAAACCAATGGAATTCAACAACACTTTACAGTGCCAAATACTCCTCAACAGAATGGAGTAGCTGAGAAAAAGAATAGAACCTTGGTAGAATGTGGTCGGAGCATGATTAAAGGTAAAAATATTACTAATGGTTTTTGCGCTAAAGCAATCAGTACTATTGTATATATGGACAAAAAAATCCTACAAAGAATTTAGAGCATAAAACTCCTTTTGAAACACTTTATGGCTATAAATTAGTAGTAAGTCATCTAAGAATTTTTGAAAGCAAAGCATTTTCTCCTGTTCTTAAAAAAGATAGGAGAAAGTTTGATGCCAAGGCAATCAAATGTATTTTTATTGGTTATTGTACTGATCACAAAGCATATAAAATGTATGATCCCAACACTCATAAGGTTTTTGCAAGCAAAGATGTATTATTTCATGAACATGCAAATGAAGGTCATAAAGAGCATAATCATGGTGTATGGCATCTTCCTAATAACAATAATAAAAGTGTCAAAGAAGAAGAAGATGTTGAACAGGTTCAAGGTGAAGCTTCAAACAACATGGACACTTCAAATTGCCGGAGTTCACCAAGAAGAGATGAAAGAACTCCACAAAGCAGAAGAAGAGGTGAACTCCACAAAGCAGTGTAGCACCAAGGAGATTAACACGACAAACTCATACACCTATTAGGTATAAAGATTATGCATTAATGACTCAAGTTATGAATGTAGTGGGGCCTTCAAATTTTGAGCACTTTAAAGACCATAAAGTTTGGATGGACACCATGAAAGAAGAATATGGTTCTATCATGAAAAATGAAACATGGGAATTAACAAAACTTCTTGATAATAAATTCCCTATAGGATCAAAATGGTTGTTCAAGTCTAAATTTAATGTTGATGGTAATATAGACAAGTGTAGAGTTAAATTGGTTTCAAAGGGTTATTCACGGAAAGAAAGTATAGACTATGAGGATAATTTTGCACCAATAGCTAAGAAGAATACCATTAGATTAATGATTGCAATGGCTACTAAGTATAATTGGAAACTACATCAACTGGATGTTAAGTCAGCTTACATGAATGGAGAACTACCCCGGTAATGGTAAATGAAAATTGATACTTTATTTTTTTCAAGAAGGTTTTATTAAAAGTAAAGGTGATCTAAGCTTTTATATCAAGAATGACAGAAATGGTCATGTTGCTTTGATTTTTTTATATGTTGATGATCTGATCATAACAAAGAATGCTAATGAGTTGATTGAAGAAATTAAAAGATTGTTGTCATAGGAATTTGAGATTAAATACCTTGGTCAGTTGCATTATTGTTTAAGCCTTGAGGTATGGAGATAATATGGTAAGGCATTAATCACACAAAGCAAGTATGGAATGGAGTTAATTAAAAGGTTTAATATGAGTGAATGTAAATCAATTCCTACTGCATTAGAACAGAATATTAAGCTCAATGGTTATGATGAAACAAAAGAAATGAATAGTACCTTGTATCAATAGTTGGTGGAAATTTTGGATTATCTAACTACAACCAACCCAGATATTGCATATTCAATTAATATACCTAGTCAATTCACACATTATTCAGATTCAGATTGCATTGGAAATCCTGATGACAGAAAGTCAACCACGGGATATGCATTTGGAATAGGATCTAAGATTGTGTCATGGGAAAGCAAGAAGCAACCAATTGTTTCCTTGTCATCCACTGAAGCTGAGTACAAAGCCTTATGCAATGCTACATGTTAGGCTATTTGGTTGAGGAGGATTCTTAAAGATATGGGAGAAAGACAAAAAGTACCAACAATGATCAAATGTGATAACCAAAGTTCCATCAAACTAGAAAACAATCTAATGTATCATGTCAAATCAAAACATATTAAGACACATCATTTTGTATAGGGGTCTGTTAGGTGTTGGTTTAATAGAGAATTCAGCAAATCAGATTCATTAGTTTAGGAGTCTATTAAACCAGAATTCCCTATAAATTGTAACATGTTTCAAGCAAACAATACAAGAGGGCATTGTCTAGCTGTTCTACGAAATGGCTTTTTCCACCAAAATCCGAGGATATAAATCTACACAAATCACTTTTTTTTGTTGTTCAAAATCTATTTATGAATGCAGAAATGGATTCAGCAGTATGAAAAACCCCTGAAGCGCTCCAATTATACAGAAATAATTATTCAAATCTACGAATCTAAGAATTTCTCACCGGATTCCAGACAAATGTCCCCGAAAAAAATCGTCATTTCGTAGAAGCTTTAACCTACAGCATACAAGAGTGTGTAAGAGTGTGTGAGAGAATTGTATCTCACTCCTTTGTGAGTATTTTTTATCTCTGATTCAAGGTTGTTAAAGATATTCATTGGCCGGATCAGAGCCCGTACCTACCTACAAACTCTAGATTAGTTTTCATCGACAAGATAATGGGTGGAGTTGAAGGGGTAAGTGGTGGTTTTTACTCCTTGGCAGATGGGGCGTGGCAACAGTGTTTCGAATGTTGTGGTATAAGGTTTGGTGGTGTTTTTTAATTGGTTTCAAAGCCCTCCATTTTGCATAGCCTTTAAGAAAATTTCATTGTCCTTCACGCTAAGAGTTTTGGTTAATGGCAAAGGTGGTCTAGGGTCGAACTTCATCAACCAGTGTCTTAAGGTTTCGAAGTTGTGTGGTAATGCTTTTGGTATTCCGAGAGTCGGGACTTGCGTGAACGTCGAGGGAGATGAAACTCTCTCGTCTATGGGCGCTGGTTAGGTCACTATGGAAGGGACTGTTGATGATGTTGAGAAGCAACAGAAGAAATATACTTCCCCATGAACGTAGTATAGGGTGAGAAAGTTAGGATGCACAACGTGCTGGAAATGGTGGCATTGGCTCTTGTTGGTCGTTTCCTTCATCATCGATTGGGAAATAGGGGTTTGAAAGATTGGATGTCTGGTAGTTGGAATTCTTTGTTAGGCTACTCACCAACCTATTATGTACTCTTGTGGGGTTGGTTAGCCTTCTTGTTTAATTCTGACTAGGATGTGACGACGATTTTCGCAGGACCCTGGAAATGGGATTTTTCTCTGTCATCGTTGAAGTATTGGACTTCGTTTTTTAATCCCAGAAGGGAAAGGATGGATCTAGCGCCGATATGGGTTAAGTTGCGAAGACTAACTTTAGATTTATGGTCCCTCGAAGTTTTTCAAGCGATTGGTCAATTTGTGGTGTAGATATGTCCTTTAAAGATACCAATTCGATGGTGGTTGCACACATTTTGGTAAAGATTGTACAAGAGGGATGGGTTGATCGAGAGCATGGAGTTGCAGAAGGGTTTGTGCAAACACGTTCAATCATTCGATTCCACCGATGTGTTGTTCAGATGTAATAGATGTCACAAATACGGGCATTTAGTTGCAGAATTTCCTCCGAATTTTAAAAGGCAAGTTTGGGTGAACACAGCCTTCACAAGATGAGGTCGCTCATTGGGTTGGTTCGAGGTCAGATAACAAATGTGCGGGGGGGATGGAAATGAGGTGGTTGCTAGTTTAAATATGGTGCCTAGGGTAGGGACTACCCTGTTTCATCTTCTGTCAAAGGTTACTTTTCTCTGGTGGGTGTCAATGAAGATCCACGGGGGATGGCTCTGAATGAACAGATTGGATTTTAGGGGCAATGATGTTCATGATTGGGGGTCTTTATTGCTCGACTAAAGTCACGCCATGTTCAGTTATCGGAGAAGGAAGATGAAAGAGTCTGGGCAAAGACTCCGACTAGGGTGTATACCCCAAACGCTGGATATCTTACTTTAAGCGAAGGGGCCCATAGAAATTTTGTTTGGTGGTTAAGAAAAGTCCGAAGTTCCAATGACCCTCCAAGGCTCGAATTTATTTACTCTATACAGGTCTGGAGGGAGACTGAAGTTCTCACCGGTTTAAAAAATGTTTGGGGGTGGTAGTTCTGTTGAAGGAGGACTAAGGGGCTGGAGTGGTAATTCTTTGGTGAAGGCCCTGCCTGTGATTCTAGCTTGGGCATCTGGCTGGCTAGGAATTCCAATCTCTTTGAAAAAAGACTGACTTATCCTTCCTCTGCATTGTGCATATCAAGAACCTTGGTATTTTAAAGTAATTTTCACATGAAAAGATGGGCAAGCCTTCCAAACAGATACTGGTTGAGGAAGTCGATGGGAAAGGTGCTTGGGCATTACTTTGATGGGGCTGCAAAAGGTAAACCTCAGGTCCGAGGGAGAAATTCTTTTTATAAAGGATGGTTATAGTATAAATTTTGAGCTGATCTGGGACAAGAAACCAATAATTACGCTAAGACGATTACTCTAAAACTTCTTTTGTTGCTGGCTGAAGAAAAAGGGGTTACTAAATTACAAGTGTTTGGTGATTCAATGACTGATTAAATGGTTGAGGGTGCGACAAAACTGCCCAAATTTTCTCTCACTTCCTCTGTTAGGTTCGGAGGGTTTGTAATGCTTTTAACTATATCTATATTAGATACAAGGAAAGGAACACAGACGTCATTGCCTTGTCTAAAGCTTGGGTTTACATGAAATTTGGACAATGGTACAATCTTGGAGGACAGAAGGGGATTGGCCTCCGAATGCCACCATCTCCCCTTTCATGAGTTTCCTTAAGCTTAGAACCTGTTTCTACTAACTGATGGGGCTTTTATCTTCTGGAATACTTCATACAGTTTTCTTGTATAATTTTGTGTAGTTATTTTGATTTGGTATCGGTACAAATAGGGTATGTACAGTATAGAAGATTGCGTTTCATATGGATATTTTTTAGTCTTTCATAACTTTTGTATGCAGGACTTTTGTGTTCGTTATCTTGGGATTAGGGTGAGATAGTTCATTGTAATGACAGTCCTTTGTAATCTGGAGATGGAGGGTGAGATAGTTCATTGTAATGACAGTCCTTTGTAATCTGGAGATGGTATATCCTTTGTAATGATGGATGGTGGTCCCTTGTAATCTGGAGATGATATATCCTTAAGCTTGAGTTATGTGATACTTTGTAATGACGGCGGTGCCTTGTAATCTGGAGAAGATATATCCTTAAACTTGTTATTTGATACTCTTATACAGCTAGAGTTATTTGATACTCTTATACAGCTATTAGCAAGGTAATAAAAGCAAAAAAAAAGTGTAATTTTGATGAAAGAAATAAAATGACAATTTTTTCCCGAACCGACCAAATAAAAAACTAGTGATTTGTCTGAAATATAATATTTGCTAAAATTGGAGGGCTGCAACATAAAGTTTTTGCATACAATAAAGGCAGCCTGAACACAATGGATGTTTGAGCCTATCAACCCATTTTCTGTTTTGTATCCATTGATATTTCAAAAAAATCATAATAAATAATATATTATTTATTATTCAACTCTAATAAACAATCAACTTTCCGAGAATTCTGCAAAACAAGACATAAACCCTACATTTTCTGCTTGACAAAATGGTGGAAAAACTGTTTTCACAAGCCTCCTTAACTCAATTCCGTCTATATTAATATATCCTTCTCCAAAATAAGGATACCTTAGGCCATTCAGATATAGGAAGAGGAAAATATTCAAATTTTGCACTTTGAATTTTCTTATACATTTAATTTCTTAATTACTTCGAAAAAAATACTCAATACGATCTCACTTCTACAGAAGTACAATCAAGCACTAAGCCCAAAGAATTGGTTGTGCCACTAGAGCAGACTCTAGAGTAAAGACACGCTATAGACTATTCTGAAGTATAGGATGACAACTAAGAATTTGTAGTACCACTAGAGCAGACTCTAAAGTAAAGACACGCTATAGACTATCCTAAAAACTTTGGGAGTTTAAACCAGTGTTATAAATATCGGTAAATAACACTGCAACACATCACACATCACGATTCTATTGGCCAAGCCGAGAGGCTTTTGGATTTTATTTTTATTTTTTCTCAGTTTCAAGAGAGAAAGCAGAGGTTGAGAACAAAAGAGTTACTCACATTTGTTCATAAAAAGCCGAGAGGAAGGGGTTTCTTAAAAAAGCTTTTAAGGATTTAAAAAAAAAAATAGCATATTTTTTCAATTATGTCAACGTTTTCTGATGTTTTCCCAAAATTGTCGATAAGTTTCTTTCTAAATGAATCCCGGTAAGTTTCTTTCCAGCTAGACCCCCGATGTTGCTGATAAGTTTCTTTCCAGCCGGACCCCTGGGGATATATTTGCTCAATATGAATGAAGGGGCAGGAACCTGGTGCTAGATAATCTATAAGAAAAAAATGGAGTTCAGTTAATGCTAAGCAAAAGGGACAGGAGCCTGGTGCTAGATAAATAAATATAAAATAGCAGAAAAAAAGA
Organism: Picea sitchensis; assembly: GCA_010110895.2. Taxonomy (NCBI): domain Eukaryota; kingdom Viridiplantae; phylum Streptophyta; class Pinopsida; order Pinales; family Pinaceae; genus Picea; species Picea sitchensis. Next base: position 21,908 of record SNQJ01S0008297.1, on the reverse strand, counting down.
GGCAATGCTAGGTAAATTTTGTTGGTAATGGGGATTTCTCATTGGCGTCTGATCAATGAAGCGCGTAAAGATTCTGATGCAAGCTATTTGCAACTCAATGCCACAACCCTAACCCAAGCCCTAGAACCCTAACCCTAATACAAGCCCTAGAACAACACCGTATTAAAGAAAAAAAAACTACAAATGCCTTTTCCAAAAATTACAATCAAAACAAAGCCACATCCTTGTCATCAGATAGTGCCCATCGTCGTATTCCAGCGGGCTTAAAACATAAACAGACAACGCAACCATTTTAATAATAAAATAACAAAGAAAGAAAATACTTGACTAAGACAAAAACATAAGAAACTTAAGAAAGAGTTTTGCCGGATGCATCTTAAGACCGTCGTGAAAAATAAGATTTTTATCATCCGGCGGCCAACTTTAATTATAAGACTTGTGTTCTCTCAGACAAATGCCTCATTTCGCATCAAGATATTAAGCGCATCAGACTCGTCATCAAATTTGACATCACAGAGAACCACACGGATATTTACCTTCAAACATCTAATGAAAAAAATACAGGCACGGTAGGAAACCCTACCTATGTGACCTTAAAATAGAATGACCTGAGAATGGAACAAGCAGAGAAGAAAGTCTTCTAGGCAGTGCGCTGCATTTGCTTTCGACAGCCAGTTCTTGGGGATATATATACACAAATAGAGAAAAGAGCGACTCAGAATAGCCTTTTAGATTAGGGTTTGGCATCCATGCTCGCTTTATGGTTGCGTTAACGTTATTTCTGCCGAAATGTTGGTCACATGAATGATAGAGAAGCCACTATTTACAATCCATTGAAATTAAAAGGTAATTTAAAAAACACTAAAAAAACATTGTAAATTTTTAAATCGCTTGTCATAAATATCATAAAACATAAAATTTCAAAAGAAAGTTCAAATAGACAAAAGAAAGTTCAAATAGGCTTTTAGATTAGGGTTTGGCATCCATGCTCGCTTTATGGTTGCGGTCGAAATGTTGGTCAAGAGCTACTTAGAATCGGCTTTTAGATTAGGGTTTGGCATTCATGATCGCTTTATGGTTGCCAAATGTTGGTCACATGATGTTAGAGAAATCCTTATTTTTTACAATATATTGATTAAAATTAAAAAGATAATTTAAAAAACACTCCAAAATGTAAATTTTTGAAATCACTTGTTATAATATCAAAAAATGTCAAAAGAAGGGTTAAATTTTCAATAACCCATCAATGCGCTTACTTCCAATTTTTGGATAGCCTTAACATTTTAAGACTAAAATCGTCTCTATTCTAGTTGGCTCTTATCTATTACCTCCCTAGTATCGTGTACCCTTCCACAACATTAAATCCATCACACAATTCATGTCTACATAAATATCATACCACCATATTAGTGCATGTATTTTTTTTTTGTGTCACTTAAGAAGCTTAGACGCCTTGCCTTTGTGAATCCTCACTTTAGTTCATGTGTTATGAGCATTGTTGGTTCTTGTCAATATGGAAATTGGCATCGCATTTAGTTTATATACTTGATGTTTTTTAATCCCACACTCACCATAGTTCCATTTCATTTGTTATCTTCGCCTCTGATACTATTTTTTTCCAACGGGAAAATTCCTCGATTATATTAAAATATAATCATGACAAAAGATTTAAAAACATCGTTGAAGGGACAATTGCCATATGAATCTTTCGCCTATTGTGGTCTCTCGGTCGGCAAAAGGAGAAAGATCATAAAAGAAAAGACAAGGGAAAAGTATAAAAAACTACCATGAGTCGGAAAGATACACATAAAGAGTTAAGTCCTCGGTTACTAGCTATCAGGTATTCTCAAAAAATCAAAAATCAGTAGATGATCCTTCGCTCGAAACATAGGAGATCGTTGAGATGTGTGTAGCAGATCTTTAAAAAACTTTTAGAAAATGAGGAGGGCCCTCACGGCCATCTATCCAAAGATTGTATGTTATAATGCCTGCAATTTTATGAAGTGTTGCCTTTGATAGTTGATCTGTTGTTTTATTGTGCTCACGGTAGATGTGCTTGTAGCTGAGCTTTTTGAAAGTGGGTTGGAGTAGTCTAATTTTGTCCTTCCAAGCCAAGAGGGAGATGGCTTGTAGATCGCCCCAGTTATTCAACCACTCGATAATAGTTATGGAATCCCCAAGTATCTGAAGGACTTCAATATTTAGTATGGAGGCCAAGTGTAGTGTGGCCCAGGCACCCAATAATTTTGCCCTGATGTTGGTGATCGGACCACAGTTGAAGGTCCATCTATAGGATGATTTTTTTGTGATTCTGATCAACCCTCCAGCTCCGCTCTGAGTGCCATTTGATTGTGTTGCTCCATCGAACCATCATGTTGGTATGTCCTCTAAGTCAGGTGTCCACTTTGTATTCTACAATCTTGGCTTCTTAATGTGAATATCATTCCAGTTTTTATACAATCCAAGTGTTTTGTATGTTACAAAACTTGTGGATGGGGTCGCCTTTGATACTCACCATAATCTCATTTCCTTTGTTATATTTTCTTCCACTCTTGGCTATGTAAAAAACCAACACAATTAGTCATAGGTTATAGCTATAAATTGTAATGACATTGGAAGATTATTAGTAAAATTAGTTATGAATGATTTGTTGAATGTCAATTTGAATATCAAACAATAGACATTGAGCAAACCTAAGGAAATTAGGTCATCTCTTTTTTTTTTAAGATTCACATATTTCATCTCACTAATAGTGTCGAACATGTTGATTCATAGTTTTTTTATTGCATTCATAATGTTATGTGTTTATCTATTAAAATTTATGACATGGTTATAGCTTCGGTATCCTAATATGATTATTATTTCAGTGCATTGGTGGGCCTCTCAACCACTTAGTATGCAATTCATGGAATCCCCACTAATACGGGAAACAATGGGAACAAAACACATAACTAAGAATTGAATGTAAATCTCTCAACAGTCCATCAATCTTAATGCATAGTTTTTCTTTGTTTCACATAAAAATATTTAATGATTAATATGTTTGGTATTAAAAATTCTATTAAGCTTGGTGAAATTTTCTAACGTGTATGTTCTTGATTAAGTTTAGATATGAACTTGCACCAAGTGAACCTTGTCAACATCACCAAACCTAAAATTCGGATTACAACAATGATAATTGTGATTCTATTCATTCAGTTTATAGCATCATCAAATCCTCACCTCTTTGTTCTCCAAAATGTTCATTCCTCATTTCCTAATTCTATGCATCTTTATCTATCACACTCTTTCACTTTCTTCTTCTTATATCTAGCAACATGACATCGGTGTGATGATACTTTGCAAATATTTTGAGAATTCCCCATGGTTCTCTTTCCCGTGCCTCATCCCAAGCCCGAGATTAAGGAGACATCCTTATAGCATTAATGTGTGGAACAACAATTTTGACACTAGGTGGGATTCTTAATAAAGCTAAGGAGAAGGTGACATAAATTTTATTATCACCAAACTTATGCATTATGGATTATGCTCTAACATCCCACTCTTTCATGCATGTTCCCATGGCTTGTGAAATAAAGTGAACAATCAATATCCTTAATAAAAATAGCATACTTGACCTTTAATTTCATATTTATGTGGACCTTTGGAAAGTTCCAAATCATAAACATCTTAACCTAAATAATAATCAATGGTTTCAATCATGCTAGATTGTCATGTTACTAGAGGCCTATAATACAAGTAGGGTCTCTTCATTGCTTTTATAGTATTTTGATAGAATTATCACCCTTCAACAAAGACCTCAAGATCCATTATAATTTCTTCTTTTCTAATGAGATCGAGAATTAACATGACTCTCATTGTTAAGCAAGATTGGGGTATGCTCAAAATATGAATATAATATGCAGTGTTCATGCATCATATGGATACATAAATTACATTCTCTCTTATATGGGTGTGCACAAAAATGTTCGATTTTGTGATTGTGTTTAATGTTTTATATTGTGATTTTTAACACTTTGAAATTCCTCCAAAGAAAATGTGTCTCAATGGTTATGATTTTTTATTATTGTTGATGTATATATAACTCATCAAGAGGTTATCCATGGAAAAACTCATCAAGAGGTTATATTTGAAATTACAAAGTATGTTTATTATTACTTTCTATTGAAATTTCAACTTGTATATCTGGTTGTTTGTTAAATTTTAACATTTTAAATAATTCAAAGGACAATATTTCATTTAGAATATTTTTTCAAAGTTTGTACCTTGTTTACTCTTGTCAATTGAAGTACAACTACTTTTTTAATTTTTCATTAGGGAATGATTGAATGAATATATACCCTTCAACTTGAAATTAAGGGTAGCCCTTCAAGTTTGATCATTGCTTACAACCACAAGGTATTCACTCCACCCTGAAGTTATTCTTACTATTGTTCTCATTTTTTCCACCATTTTGCAGTATGGTGTCTATCTAGCTTTTTGTAATTCTTATATATTCTTAATTGTTTCCTAGGGAAAAGTTAAACTTCATTTTAACTAAAAAGCCGGAAACAATGAGTATTTATTTTATAAAAATCACTTAATTAGAAGTAAATCTATTAGAAAAGTAATGGATGTGCTCGTTTAACCATAGACAATATAACAATATTGTCACCCAACAAGAGGCCGAAGCCACCCCTGAGCACCTTAACCTTGACAGAGAATGATTCTGAAAGCAAACCAATAGCCAACCAAGGCTAATGCATCAAGCAAAGATAACCAAGACTGATCAGAAAGTCCAACCATAACCAATAGAAAGTTTGAGCCTAAACCAGGAATACAGATTTCGGCAGCTGCCCGCTGCAATTGCTCCCAGACTTGCGCACTTGCCCAGTTTCTGCAGTGTGCACTTCTTCCCAACTGAAATTATGAGTTGTGTGTACAAAATGAGGTATGGCTACTTGTATTTATACTATTTTCCTGAGCTGTCTGGGCCGACTTCTCATTCTGAAGGCTAAATACTTAATATTAATTATTTCCTTGAGTCGACTTATATTATAGGATTAAGTTTAATGCTTTAGGATTTCTTCTTACTTCCTGGAATATTCTATTCTCGTCACGGTTACACATGGAGGTAAATACCTCCCGCAACTACCATAATATCAACACTCCCTCCTAGCTAGGGAGGTATTGAAGGCAATGGTCTTTAGCACAAACATACCATTCAACCGGTAGCATCATCATAGTAGTACAAACTATCTCATGATTAGATCACGAGCACCATCATCACTATCAGTGTCATCTGACAGCATCAACTGCATCATCTCTGGAAACCATACTCCATCTGAGTGATCAGACATGATGTTGAATAAGTCACTCACTCCAAAGAGTGATACAGGAACCATTCTTCTAATCTGGGCATATGTCCTAGAAGAATAAATGTCCTAGACCATTTTTCGTCTGGAGAATGTCTGTCCATCAGTACATTGACCATCCATCTAGTTGATAATCATTTTCAACACTACTGATAGTCTACATGGAAATCAGAACAATGTCATTCAATAGAACACAACTATGTCTATCCATAGTAGTACACAACTGTGTCTATCCATAGTAGTACACAACTACAATCCAGTGGTACACTACCACACCAAGTAGCACACAACTACTTAATTAGTGACACATAGTCACAACCAATGGAACACATCCACCATAGTAGCATACATCTATTGTCCAGAGACATACAGTCTCCATAGCAATCATATCATCTGATATCAACCTGCACATAAAAACAATGTCATGATATAAATTGAGTCATCTGGGCCATTCTTCCACTCACATCTATGAGATCTAGAAGAGCATCTGCCCTCAGAAGGTAAAAACATTAGACATGAGCTACTGGACTATTCTTCTCAAGCATAGAAGAATAACTGTCATGATTTATGAGCCTGGACCATTCACCTATCTGGGCCATTCCTCCGACACTAAACAAAGTGCAACCTGGAGAGAATGAGTATGCCCTAGGGAATGCATGTCCCTGATTGTTGAACCTAGACCATTCACCTAACTGGGCCATTCTTCCGACACTAAACAAAGTGCAACCCAAAGAGAATGAGTCTGCCCTAGGGAATGACTGTCCGGACCATTTCCTAAGGAAATGATTGTCCTGCACAAACCTCCAAAACGAACCATTCTTTGAAACTGCTCACAACTGTCAACTTCGAAAGAATGACTGCCCGGTGAGGCGGACCATTCTTCTTGACCACTACTGAGAGTGACTGTCAAGAAGAAATATTGTCCTAGACCATTCCCCCACACTATCCACAAGGGGAATCATTGTCTATGGTACATCAACAATCTATTGAACCATTTTCATTACGAAAATGACAGTCCGATCTAAACCATTTTCCGAACTAGAAAATGCCTATCCATTAGAAATCTCAAACCACTTTCCAAACTGGAAAGGAATTGCTCATCCTAGACCATTTTTCGAACTGAAAAATGACTTTCCATAAATCAATAACACATCAGTGCTCCCTCCCAACCTAGAAGTCATTTCTTCCTTTTTCAATAAGGAAGTCGTCTCCATGAGCTCCAGCTTGTTTCTTGAGTATGCAAACTTTTTCGTCTTGGACAGAGGCTTTACCAAAATATCTGCTTATTTGTTCATCTGTGGAGATATATTGGAGAACCACTTCTCTTTTCTAGACCTCATCACGGAGAATGTAATGCTTGATCTCAATGTACTTCGGTCTGTCTGGAACATTGGTTTTCTCTGAAGGCTTCATATAGCTCTGATCATTACAATATATCATGGTTGAATTCAACACTTTTGTTTTCTGCTAGCTCATGATATCGTGGCAAGGCTCAAACTAGAACATATCCAAGTGTCACTTCTTCTGCCATCATGAGAGTTTTTCATGGATTTTGCAATCCATCATCCTGGACTTCTGAGTAACCATTCTAATATAATATCTTTGTTATAGAAATTTTTCACCGTGCTTCTGTTGTGCATGAGAGGCTTTGCACCAAGTTGTTTGAATCAATACAAGATATTTTTCCATCTGCATACAAGGGTCTCTTTTTGGTATACCTCAAAACCTTGAGGTTGCTCTTCATATGCTTCTTTGTTCAATTACTCTGTTGAGGAGAACAGTCCTTACATTCATCTGATGTAAACTCCAACCCATGGATAATGCAGGAGATATAATTGCTCAGGTATGTCTGGTTACTAGAACAAGCTATCATCATAGTCTTCTCCCTCCATCTGGGAGAACCTTTAGTTATGGATCTTGCAATGCTTCAATTCATAAGTCTTTTGTACACTATTCTTCATCACAACTTCCATTTCTTTTGCTTGATTGTTTCTAGTGAGTTCAAACCAAGCTGG
>SNQJ01S0008296.1:92324-106854 GCA_010110895.2 Picea sitchensis | reverse complement strand
AAAACATCTACCGGATAGTGGTGGATGAAGGAGCCTCGACTTGAAATATAACGATTTCTTGTTGGAAATCCCTTGGCTCTCCTAAGCTTGATACTTCTACCACACTTCTGAAATCCTTCGATGGACATATATTCCAACCACATCGAATAATCATCACCTTACCCATCGAGTTAGGTGGAAAGACTGTCTTCGTAGCCATGGAGGTCATCGATGCACCACTTGAGTACAATATGTTACTCAAGGGCACTTGGTTCTATGAGATGAAAGTTGTTGTCTCATCGGTCTTTAGGGTCCTACGCTTCCCTCACCAAGGGAAAATCATTACAATCGACCAGCTTGTGTTTTCCACCCCAGACCTTGCATCCAATACATGGTCTAATGTACCCTTCATATGTTATATTGTCCAATATGCAATGAACATTGGTGCGGGGATGTTCAAATATCCTTCGCTTATGGGTATATTTCCACTTCCCCCACCATCTCCTACTGCAACCATTTCCCCTATCAACATGATTTCTTCACCTACTAGTGGATCCCTTAGGTCTTTTGATCCTTGGGTGGTACCTCTCCTTGAGGATGTTGATTCGTATGGAACTTCCACACCACTCATTGTGGTCAAGATTGTCAATTTGACAATCCCATCAGCATCCATTGATACTTGTCAGAAAATCTATCCTCATATGGAGTGTGACCAATCTACTCCACTCGTACAAGTTGTTGACTCTCCAATATCACATGAATCCCTTGATTTTGAGTTACCTTCAGAAAAGGCCATCTTGGAAGTCGTTCCTTCCACAGAAAATCCAAGGGATGAGGTGCTACATCAATCATCTTATCCTCGTTTAGAACCCATGAGAGTTAGCATGATGAGTTTTGATCCGGGACTAAGGGCATTTGATGAGGAATCCAATGAAACCCCTAGTATTAACCCTTTTATGCCTCGATTATATTTTTCAGAACTTTCCACTGAATTATCTGCTTCCCCTTCCCTCGAAGATTTGTGTTTTGTACTTCCTTCATGTCTTGATGGGTCCCATCAAGGAGTTTTTCTAGCTCACGAAACCACTCATGATGAGTATATTCAGCCACATAGATTCATTCCTATGTGGCATGGCCTTGGCATGGTAAGCCATATGATGCCAACATTGGCTCATGAGTTCATTGATTATGAAAAAGGATCCTTGGCCTGAGCCTAGCCATGGGCTCTACTTTTCCTGAAGTATCAAGATGTGTAGTGCCTTGTACATAAGTGTGTGGTGTGAGTGTGCTTTTGTTTTGCATTTATCATATCCAAAAAATAAAAAAATATTTTCTTTTTTGAGATTTCACTATGTGTTTTGACCTTGGAATCTAGTTTACATGTGCTTGATGGGATTCTAGGGACTTTGTTATGAATATGGTGACATCCACTACAATTGAGGTATATATTTCTAAACTGGCATATAGGGATAGGTTTTCCCCTACATTTTTCGTTTTGCATTATTAATTGTCCATATTGCCAACAATATGCCTTAGGTTCAAACCCAGTTGGTTGCGACACTAGCCACTCCTCTTTCATGTTGTAACTGGTTTAGTAGTGCCTACCTATCATCAATGCCCTAGTTAGCACCCCGATTTCCATTTGGTGACCATGCTACGTTTTCCCGTAGGCCCAGGAGCCCTCCCTTAGCCCTGCCATGACTTGAAGATTGAGCCTCATTCTCCTCTTCTTTATTCTGGCCATATCTCGTGGGGGTCCCCAAAATTGTTTATGTTGCTTAATGGTCGCCTATGTATTTTTTGCTTGTGTCATGCCTCTCACCGCTACGATGTTGTTTTCCCATATCCTTCTTACCACTATGCAATATCCTTGACCATACACCTCTTGCATTATTTGGCCTCCGCTTTGCATCTACCCACCCAGGGAGAGAACAATTGCTAAGAGTGGACCTCACTTTCCAATATTGTTTGCATCCCTCATTGATTTGGTCGGTTCCATGCACTTGGAACATAGGAGCATGTTGTTAAGTCACTCGTTCTCTCTCGACAAGTCTCTTTTAAGCTCTTTCCAGAGTCTCTAAACATGGAAGATTGTTGAGTGATCTTGTCTTTTTTCACACTCGTTAAATGGTTTTTAAAGGACGACTATTTGGTGTAAGTTTAACCCTTTTTAGAACTGGATGGACTACTTAAGAAAAAGGAATACTCTTAGGATAGAAGAGTTCTCCCTTGCATTTTTTTATCCTTTTTCGGGCTTGGGGAACTAAATTTATTAAAATGAACATCGATCTTACTTTGGTAATTATTTCGTGCTCGTTAAACCATGAAGGAGACCGAGCATACTTGTGTCATTCTTTCGTGCTCGTTAAACGATGAAGGAGATGAAAAAAATATAAAATGAGTGGGGGTTTTTCRCCATTGGTCTATTCACAAAATGGCAGTGTCGGTCATGTCACCCTTGAACATGGCACCTATTTGAGTCCTCATCATAGAGTTGGTTTTTAGCTTGCCTAGGATCCATCCCAATTAYATGAGTCAGAGATACTCCTTCGRTTGGTTCGTCTTCTAGTCATCATGGAGAGTGCTTCAATGCTTCTTGTGTTGTTGCACTATATTCGTCCAACTCTTTTGTCTTGTTGCCAAGTTTCCATTGTGGCATSCTATATGTTCAACGAAAGTTTAAGGCTGAGTCAACCATCTACTGTTGTGTTGACTTTTCGAGTCGACCATCCCTATGTCAGTTGCCCTTTGTAATACTCTCTCTTCGCATCATTTCTTGGTGTATGTTTCGTGTCGATTGATGGGGGATACATCAAGGCCCTCCTTCGATGAATCTCTTCCTATCGACTTCAACACATTAGCTAGGATAGAGATCTAGAAACTAGTTATTACTTTGGAGCTTGCAGTCATCAGTGGCAAGCCTCCTCGTGATCAACAATGGCTTTTCCTCATTAACTCCTGATCGATTGATTCTATGAGTGTTAGACATCAGATCCTCTATTCACACTCGCTAGATTGTACTAGGTACCTTAGGGTCCATCATCATCATCGATGGGTCCCCTCGTGTATGTTAATGGTATACATCACTGACCGTTAATCAAATGGTTTCTAACATACTTGACTTCAGCTCATCTATTCACATGATGTAGACTCGTACCATCATGGTTTTGGATGAAGACCTTGGGTTTGGGTCCACATCCTTCATTCACAACACCCCTACCAAGTTGCGTTGAGTATATCACTTGTATCTGAGTAATTTGAAGACTTCAGGGGCACTCTCCTTAGTGCTTGTGGTCTTCATGATATCTATATGTTGTGTCATAGATCCACATTGTATCTGTTGGTGGCTATGATTATGCTCTTGACATAGATCCACATTGTATTTGTTGGTGGTTATGATTGAGTTCATGATGTAGATCCACATTGTATTGTCTCATGGCTACAATCTTATTGATGACATGGATCCACTGTGTATTATTTTGTGGCCATGGTCTAGAATTTCATATCATGGATCTATAGTATATTGTTTGGTGGCCATGTTCATTCAGAGTTTGAGTATGTCTACCTAGGGGATTGTCGGTCGATATATGCTCTCATCCTTGATATCTGATCGTAGGTACTCACTAGTTCCTTGATCTCTGAGCTCCTTCCTTATGCCACTCGTCACCATGAATTTTCATAATGTATTTCTGCCATCCATTCCTTTCCTGATATCACACATTAGGGGGCATCTGTTATACTTGTGTTTTCCACCATAGATTGTGAAAGCGTGGTATTAGATGTTATGAGGCTAGAATTACATAATTGAGTGAAATTCTCATAATTATTTCACAAGGAAATAATTATTTTGTCATAATTTCATAATTTTGAAATAAGAATTATTTCATAATTGAGAATAAACTCATAATTGAAAAGAAAGTTCATGGTGAGTTGGAAAAATATCATAATTGAGCATGGAACTTGATCAAAAAGCTCATAATAGAAAGAAAAAAAATTCATAATAGGTTGGCAAAAACTCATAATTAAGCATGAAACTTGTGCATGACTTGTAATTGCTTAATTCACATGCCATCAAGCCTGTCTATGACTTGTAATTTCTTAGTCCACATGCTATCAAKCTATCCATGACTTGTATCCACTTAATTCACATGTCATGAAGCTTATCTCCAATCTCTTCTAAAATACTGTAAGAAGAKGCCAAACCAAGGAGATGGGSAGGAGAAGTTTTGAGGGTGGTTATGCTCTCAAAATAGAGACAAAAGCTCAAGAGGCTAAGGAAGATCATCGAGATCTCGAAACTRGGAGGAAAGCATCTACATCTAAGGTATGGTTATGTTGTAATTTATTTCTAATTATCAATAGATCATTGGTTTTCCCCTTTCATATTTTTCATATTCAATGATATATGTTAGATCTAATCTTACATTGAATAGATCAGGATAGATATAGATGAATTTGTGATTTCCTAATGCTAGAGAGAATTTGTAGATTGGTATTGTTTTTCACTTGTGTGTAGGTAGCAGGTTGAAGGAACTTGGAGCTAGATCTTCAGAACTACACCAGCCAATGCTACACAAGGACAACCTTCAGGAAAAGGTATGCCTATTTACTATCTCTTAGAATAAAATAGGAAACATATTGTTTAGATCTAGGGAGAACCATAGGAATCTACCCCCTTTCTATCTAGGATCAATGACAGATCCTAGGGAGATCTTGTTGTTCATTTAGTGAGATCCTTGTGAGCATTTTTCCCATAAAACTTAAGCTTCATAAGCTCTCCTTGCAAGTTGTCCAACTCATATATTCTTCTTTGGTGCCTAAAAAGAGACACTTCTGGACTTCTCCTTGACTCTTCAAATGCATAAAACTTCTTGGCTAAGTGAGGAGGTGACTGATGTCTATGAATTCTACTAGCACTCCTTGAGTGACTGGGTCTTATGTAGTCATCTCTCCTTGCATGATGTCTGCCTTCTTTCTCGTGTCTTGAACCTGATCCATTCTTCAGTTGTCTCTACAACTTATTTAGGCTTTGCATCATCTGAGAATTTATTTTATTCTGCTCCTCATGGGCTCTCATTATCTTCTCATTGTTGGCTCTATAACTTTTCACTTCCATTCTTAAACTTATCATAGTCTCTACTAGTTATGATGGCTCTACTTTGCTCCTGTGTCCATTAGATTATGTCTCTTCATTACCCACACTGATATTTTGACCTTTGGATTCTCTCTCATGAAGATAACCTCTTTATGCATCCCCGATGTCTTTGACATGCAATCCTGACTTGATGGGACTAATATGCTTATACCCCTAATTCTGCAAAATGTGCAAGCAACCATTTTGTTAGAGTTATGCATATTACAAAATGTGCCAATTATTGTTACATGTGATTCTTATTCTCAATCCATGAATGATTATATCACATTTCTCCAAATTCTACTAATTTCAGGTTATTCTCCTCATAATTATATTTCTAATGACTATTCCCATGTCTCGATCTGATCTATGAACTGAAAGTTATGGCTTCTTGAAAATGCCATTTTCACCCAAATTTTACAATTTCCACTGTGCAATTTTAATATTTTTTTGTCAGTTAATATCAAAATTGATGTAGATTAACGATAGGTTCTTAATGAAATCTGGATCCATACTTTCCTTTTCAAGAATTTTTCCAGAAACCCAAATTCTCAGTTTGAGGGTTTCGCTGCAAGGTTCTATATCTGCCATCCTGCTTTTGTTAAAAAAAGTCTTCGAAAAGAAATACTAAATCTCCACGAACCATATTGAAGGTTCCATTTGTAGCAAGGTTCCATATTCGGGATTTGACTTTTGCTATAAAGTCTTCCAAAAAGAAATATTGGATCCCACTACCGAGATTGAAGGTTACACCATGCGTCAAAGTTCCACCATTTTTCCACTAGGAACCTACCATGGTAAACCTGCCACGTGGGTTCCACATCATTCACCACATGGACTCCATGTCATCATGACGTCCCCAATCTCAAGGTTCCACTGGTCAACGTTACGTATTCAACATTCGGATTTTAATAAAAAGGGACTTAAAAAGAAATCTTGGATTCCCGCTACTTGGATGGTCTTCTTAAGTAATGTGGTCCCCACTTGCACCTAAATTCCACTATGGCTCTACTGATGTGGAACTGATGATGTGGAACCGCTGACATGGCATTTCTAATATGTCACTCGAATAGCGTGGCAAGATGACCACATGGCACCTGTAGGGAATGCTACGACACTTTTCTAGCCACCTTGGCTCAACCTCTGATATATGGATCTGACTTTTCATTTAAATTATAAAAAAGGGACTTGTTTGAAAATCTAGATGTATGGATCATCATTGCTCCACCCACATTGTTCTTCCATCCAGATCTGGGTTTCCATTAAAATCACTTAGAAAGAAATCCCTAATTATGATCTTCGGATGGACACAATTCCAGCAAGTCACGGTTCCTGCATCCAAATCTAGGTTTCATAAAAGGTCAATTAAAAATATTTCCCAGACCTCATTGTATGGACTGAGGGTTCCACATGGTCAAGGTTCCTCTATCTAGGATTCAAATTTTCATTAAAAGGTCATTTTTAAAAGAATTATGGATATCGCCAACCAGATCTTCCACGATGTCCCATCATCAAGAACATGTCATGGGAAACTACCTTCGTGGCTCTGCCATGTGTAACGTACCCAGACATGCACAGGTTGGGCATGATACCAATTTGTAGTGTACCCATCCACCCACAGAATAGCCACGCTACTCCAAAAACTTGCTTCTGAACTGATCTTGAATTCTAATAACATTTAATCTGAAATCAAGCATGAAACCCACATGCATTAATCAAGATCCATGCTACAACATAAAATAAATAAACAGCGTGCCATGCACAGAAAATAACCAACAGACATGCACATTATAAATACATATCTCGGAGATAATTAAATACATAGCGGAATTTACATTATACAAAAAACACATGACATAGAGCACTTATATTTTCAAGAAAACATTCACCAACTCGCTGCAGACCAAGGACGTTCCTCCCAACCATGGACACTGCTATTCTTTTACTCTAAAAAACAGGTCACCCCCGCGCCAGGGCTATGAACCCACAAGGATGGGTCATAGGCCAAATATGAAACACACAACAGTTGGCTAACTAGCTCTCAGGTTTCCTAATCACACAACAAATCTGAATTTCCATCTCTCTTTCCCCATCAACTTGCACAACCCAAAGAAATGAACACCTTTCTCTGCCATGTATTCCCTCGGTCTATTCCATTTCTCTCCAGGGCTCCAATGCTATTGGTCAGGAAATATCCATGTTGGAAACTCCTAGAATTATTAGTTGTGGGTAGTTCTTTCTGAACTGCCATCAATCTCATGACACAAGCATCCTTTCCCAACCACACAACAAATCCAAAATTCCAGCTCTCTTTCCCATTCAGCCTACACAACCCAAAGAAATGAACACCTTTCTCTGCCATGCAGTCCCTCGGGTTGTTCCATTTCTCTCCAGGGCTCCAATGCTACTGGTCAGGAAATCTCCCTGCTGAAAAATCCAAGGATTCTCATCTGTGGACAATTCTTTCCGAACTGACATCAATCTCATGTACACAGGCATCCATTGCCTCATGGAATGATCAGTAATATGTTACAGCCATCTAGCAATGGATCTCCTCCTACAACCATTTTTTTTCATGCTCATACCAAGAGCACACGAATTAGCAAGAATGAGGCTCCCAAAAAATGAAAGAGTGAGAAGGGTGTAACCGTGAATGAATAAGAACAAGTGAACCCAGAACAACGAGAGAGTGAGTGAAGAAGAAGAAGAAGAAGAATTGAACCATGAGAGAGTGAATGAAGAAGAAGAAGAACCGAACCACAAGAGAGTGAGTGAAGAAGAAGAAGAAGAAGAACCCCGCAAAACAGCCCCCAAGGGATGTTTATATAGTTGCATGAAAACAAGAACCACATGGCCTCCCCAAGAAGCTCATGTAACCACTTTTCTCCATAAAATCAATTATGGGTAAATAAAATATAATAAAAATACATATCCCCTTAAGCCCCCTCTCTCGTGGAATCATAGCCCCCTATCTCTTTTGTCCTTGTTCGTCTTGCAGTCAGCGGTGTATTTTATTAATGTATATGAAGTATTACATTTCCTAGGCACTCTGGCCCCTTTTCAACTTTACTGGCTCACCAGCCTAAGTCACAATTACATAATACATTCTAGTTCATAAGGGTTAAAACCAAGGTGTCACACCATGTCACCTACCACATGGATTACACATCATCCTGACATCACTATACAAAAAAAATGTTCGAAATTTTCCTTATTATCAAGAAACGATTCCAGTCACCCAATGTAACATCCCACTTTTGCAACATTATTAACACATGAAATAATATAGTTCCAAAGAGGAAATTTTTTGTTGTTGCTCTTAATATTCTTATTATTATTATCTAACTTGTTATACCAGAGTTAACTATAGAAAAGATATCGACAAAGAGTGTGATTAATATATTCTATCAAGAAACCAACTCCTCTTCCTCCAATTCCTCACGAAGATAAGGCTTGATTTGACTACCAGTAAAAAATAAAAAAATTAAATCATCTTTCAATTTCAAAAACTTGGATGCTCTAAGTTACAAATTTCCTTTGATTGAATTGTAAATAAAATAAACACAAACTAAACTCAAGTGTCTATGAATTCTTCAAACAAACAAAAAAATGTATTTGACACCACAATCCTTTATGAATTTAATTATAAAATAAGTTTAAACAAAACTGATTATAATAATACAACCTAGCTATTAAGAGAGTACAATTGTTTATGTAATTCTATAAATAGGAAGGTATCTTTCAATAATGTAAAGAAAGTTCATCTCTAACTTGTATCCATAGAGAAACTAAAGTAAATGCCATGTCTTGACTTGAGGATTTACAACAAAATGATAGGGATGAATCCCATTTGAATCACTATGACATTCTAGAAATTCTAGAGTAATCAACCAAATGTTTCATATTAACCACCTTATGCCAAATCGAATTGAAGTTATACAAATGGGTATTCTTTAACATTTTTTTAAATGTGTACTATATTTCCCATGGAAAAAGCATCATAAAGTACAAGAAGAAATCACTCCAAATTAGATACTCAACACCCTATTTATTGGTTGAGAAAAGGAAGGGTTTGGAATCTTCATGCATTCTTTAGGTAAATTGGATGCCTCCCAACTCTTTGTATCAATAAATTTTTCATTAATAAATAATTGTGGGTCTAGAATAATTATCAAGCCAACAACTACTATAGGAATGCTCTATTGTCATCGACCATCGATGAGATATATGATCTTGCTTAATGGACTGAAAACATAGAGAGACTTATTAGTCCTTGTCGAAGGCCATGACTCTTGCAATCGATTCACCATTGACCATGTATTAGTTCATGGTTGACTCAAAAATATTTGTCCATTCTCCAATGTTGACATTGAAAAAACAAAATAATTATTTTTATACCATATTTAAAATTAATTTTATAAGTAATATTATTGGTGGACATATTTGGAGTCTTATTGCGGAGCAAATGTAATTTTCCATTGTTAACCTATATAACCTAAAATGATGAGTCATTGTTTCTTTGCCACTTTCCCACAAAATGTAATTTTACATTTTGTAAACCTATATAACCTAAGTGTTAAGTTTGGATTATAACTTTATGTGACTGCTTTAAATTTATTAAAATCATTTATTATTGGAGATAATGCTTAACGTAGAAGATGTTTTGCAATAATTTCTCCATTTTTTTATGTTAGTTCTTCAATATATTGCAAATTAAAGATTTCAATGATTTCTCTGACACGAGCCATTACTTCTTGAAAGCCACTGCCTCATCTCCTCACTGTTGCGGCCTACCTCTTGCAACGAATTCTCTGACATGATCCATTGCTTCCTCGGCCTGCGTCCTGCAATGAATTCTCTGACATGATCCATTTCTTCCTGTGTGCTACAACCTCACCGCCTCATTGTTCCAGCTTGCCTCTTGCTACCAAATATTTCCTTGTTGGGAAATGTTGAAGCCCTTCTCCAAATCCACCTAGGCTATTCACGGGAAGATATTCACCACCATATCGCCATTTTTGTTCATTATCTAGTCTGTAGTGCCTCTGAGAGGTTCGAGAAGGAAGTCCTTCTTGAACCAGAATGTCGTCCAGGAATCAATCTGAGAATCAATTACCATTAGCTACTGATTAAGCAGTTGTCCTTTGCAGCCATTTGCGACAACCACACAACTTCTTAAATTCTGCTTAAAAAACTATACCCCTAAATTTCAATGGGAGCATCAAGAACGATTGCAGTGGGAGCACCAACAAGGGAGGCAAGAGAGCACCACCATATATATATTAAAGGTGCACTGCTTGCAGTTGAATCCACCTATTCATATACCGCTACCTTCCCATGAACCAGAGGTCACGGCCAGAAAAGGGACAACCTGCATCCACGAAGTCTCATCTCATTGTCATTAGATTATGACAAAACCAGTGTAGATGCAGAAGAATCAATAGTGCACGGGGTACATTAAATCTAACCCTATCTTACAATTTCAATTTATATAGCCTGGGATTCATTTTTTATAGAATTGATACATAAACAACAATATCACTTTAAGAAGAAGCTTTATCAGACAGATTCCCATGTTTGTCAGTCCTAAAATGCATATACAACTTGGGAACAGGAAGGTCAATATCGCCCTGCATTATCATCAACAACACACGTGAATGAAGAATCAAGAACAAAACCATTCCAAATTTATCATCTAATTTGCTTAGAAAAATTGTCTTTGGTGCACTGAGAAAATCATCTTACAAATCTTTTGGATATCTAAAAACGCACATTTTTTCAATGGATCTGTACTTCACATATCCATAATTGCAATAGATCTGAAAGTTTAATAGATCCATAGTTGTTTTCAATCGTTTTTAAATAATAAAAAATCCAAACATTGAAAACTCGCACATGATATGGGCAGAGAAAAATTATATTACGTGCATTTATAATGAACTGACCATACAACTAGATGGTAAGAATCCAATAGATATATGAAAACATGGATATGTTGAGAGATCTGCAAAATAAAACTCACCCCAAGATCCAAATGATTGCACCCAAAGCAACAAAGATCATGGACATGAATTCAAAGAGAAGGCCCAATAAAAATTCTAGTGGTCTTCAATCTCCCACCTCTGGGTACTTATGAATCTCAAAAATCCCATGGGAAATTTTATTCTAAGATGTTATTGATAGAGATTTATGTGTATGATCTGAAACTGCAAATTTTGTAATTCTCCAATGCAAATAAAACTCGGATCGATGGAGGATTGTTTATACATAATTTTCAATATTAGATGATGTTTTTCAACAAGGTTGGATTCATCGTAGGTTTCTCCTCTCGTCCTAGAAGAAATTTTTTATGCGTGGACCTTGTCTTGATAATACCGAGTATTGCAAATTTCAACCTGCAAATTAATTAGAAGACGTGGTGAATTAATGTAGTAGAAACATGTGAGGTGAGAAAATTAAATAGTATTGGGTTGAGCGTAAAGTGCTATCTGAAGTTCTCTTCCAAGATGCTTGATTGATACTTTGATAGGCAGATCTTTTTTTCTGGGTGTACCCGGTCGAATTATGTCATTTGATTCATCTCTTCCACCTCTGCAGTGCATCCATGTTCGATATTTCTCTTTTTACAAATGCACAACTCTCAGCGATTAAATGCACAGAAGAAGTCTCAAATTCCAACTTTATCCTCGCCTGTATGAATTAAATAACAACACCATCTCGACCCAAAATATTTTTCTTAGATTCAGTGTATTTAAACAACTATCAAAAGAAAATAGCATATATTCACTTACATTATGATATGTCGTCTTCATTGTTGCACAAAGAGTACTGCAGGAAAATTGGCTACCCCACGCCTTCTCTGCCCCAGCTTCTCCATAACTACTTCACAATGTATCCCTTCCAGTTGTATAGCCACTTGCGTATAACTCCCTGTTACTATTATATAATAAACTACGTTTAAGAAATATAAAATAATTTAAGATAAATAAAGTTATTTAAGAAATAGAAACTAAAAATACAATTCAAATTCTACAATCTGTTTGGCAGGAAAATTTTATACAAATCTTTGACGTATAACATATTTTTGAGTAACCTAATGTATTTTACATGAAACCTCGAAGGTTTTTACCGTGCAAGTCGTGTTGAGAATCATCTTGTTCAATTCATATGTGAACTTATCTATTTTCTACAATATCATAAAGATGAAAGACTTTGAAATAATCATAAACTATGTCATGCCATTTGTACAGAAAATTTCAACGGAGGGAGGATAGAAATAAATTGAACTGAAAGTAACTGTACAATTACAATAATTAAAACTTATAAGTTTACATTCTTTTATTATCTTACCAAATGTTTCCTTTCTTAATCTTGTCACTCCATTCCTGAGGGAATTGCACATCTCAAACCCCCTAATATGTGTTGTAGAATTCCTTCGCATGATGAGGGCACAATGTGCAATGCATCTATCTAAAGGTAGAATAATGAAATCCCAGGTTTCGGTGAAAGGATTGTGTATGCAAATTTAATTTTTTCCACTCCAACAACAAAGTATGCTCTTACAACCGACCACAATAACAACAGGGCTTGGAAGAAAATCCAGAGAGAAACTATGAAAATTGTAGGCACTTTCTGTGCTCATCCACGAGTTCTTGACATAAAATGGTTGAGATGAATCCACAAGGGTTAACTGTTTCCTTCCCTTAAAAATGAGAAATTCATGAGTAGAGGAAATCGTTGACCTGGCCGCCATCCTTCTGAATTCCGAGGATTGAAACATTTCCCTCCAAATTTTGCAATCTGCGCTAAACCTCAGAATGATTTCCATAAGTATTCTTTCAAGAATTTCAATTAACAAGTCTTGCTTTAATCTCTTCCATATATTTTGTGTCATTTCCATCTTGTTGCTCCTATCAGTATTGTTGGTTCTCACCAATACTATTGGGAACTTACAAACACAGAGATATTGAAATATGTTATTTCTCATTCATTCGTGAATGCATAAGAAGAATTATATTTCCCCTTAATAAAAATAATTGTATTCTCCCTCAAAAAGTACTTTGATGGCATTGTTACCAGGTTATGTTGTCAGCAATCCCCCATTGTAGTTTGAGGCTGAACTCAGTATTTTCCTTCCGAATCATTGTTTCTTGTGGCAATGAGTGCAATTGCATACTCCAATTACTCGTTGTTGGGTATTTCTTGTATTACCAAGTGAATTAAGAAGCTTTACAGTGCGTGCGAAATGGGAAACACGATCTCTAAAATCATTCTTTGTGATTATTAGAATCAATTCATAAAATTCCTATGATTACAAAGAGTAAAGGCATGTGGATCTCAGCAAGTACAATGATTATAAAGAGTAAAGGTATTTGGGTCACTATTTTTCCTGAGGATTCAAAAATATAATGGTATTCCCAATTGAAATGAAACATGTAGTAAGTGCTTAATGAGAAAGATCTATGGGAAAGCCGCTCAAAAAAGAAGGTCGGGGATTCAGATCAATCCTTATTTCATCTCCCGATGGTTATTTCCCACCTTTCACCAGCACCAGGCTCAACCTAGGCACGTCTGAAATATTCTGGAATAAACTACCTTTTTTTTCTATGGCTTTGTTTAAGACAAGGAAAAATCGCTTAGGGTGAGGAAAGATAGCGATAGCGATTACCGTTGTCCAAGTGCCGACGACGAGGGATATAGACCACATTTGTCAACATCCTAGATCTCTTAACAGTCATTTGTTTGACGTTCCATGTTGCAATTACCGATTTCCAGTTGTTGGTTAGTTGTTCCAAGTGCATTGTTGTTAGGTAACTTAGCACACCACGTTTCAATTACCACTTCCAAGTGTTTGTTGAAAGTGGGACCCAATCTTCAAAAAATCTACTTGTATTTTATAAAAGAAGCTAGGTAGATTTTAACGAGAAAATGAATGACTGGATGTGCACTTCTCTCTTCTTTGTGTTTTCTCAATGAAAGGCGCAATTACCAGATGGTAGACACCTCATGTAGTTTTGTAGTGGCACATTCAATCGTCCCTGCCGAGGTCAGCAGGAGGAAGAGGCAATGGATCTCCAAGCACGTTCAATTACAATGGTATGGACAAATGTATGTTTCATTTAGAGGTACATTCAATATGGTTCTCTTTGTTTTTCCCTACAATTGGAATATATGGCAAAGGATGCAGTAGTTATTAGTGACCACAATTGCATACCACAGTCAAATATAAGAAGAATAAGTTTAGAATTGATGAAGCTATAATCCATATGTCAATTAATTCCTACAACAAATTAGTTGTTACATCCAAATAATATTATCTTGTATTAACTATGAATTTATGTTTAAATTTTTGAATGATAATGTGATTTGAAGAGTTTATTTTTAATTGCATATATACAGAGAGGTGCAGGATGATGG
>SNQJ01S0008296.1:35503-64300 GCA_010110895.2 Picea sitchensis | reverse complement strand
GTAAAATTTGAGAAAAGGATCAATCAATGGTGCAACCGGTGGTTGACTATAGGGGGAAGACTTATACTTGCCAAATCTGTTCTTGAAACACAATTTGCATACTGGATGGCCTTGGCGATGGTTCCAACCTCTGTTTTCTCAAGGATTCATAGGCTTATATTTGAGTTTCTTTGGTCGAGAGGAGGCAAGTCCCAGGGTATACATCTCTGTAGTTGGGAGAAGATTGCTAAGCCTAAACTTTTGGGTGGCTGGGGTCTTCAGAATCTTTTCCTTTTCAACCGCGCCTTAGCAGCTAACTCTTCATGGCATGTTTTGTTCAAAGATAGTATTTGGAATAAAGTGATTAAGGATAAATACTTTCCCTATTGTTCAATAGCAACCTGTCTATGATTAGCTTCTCCATTTCAACCTGCTGCCTCACAAATCTGGAAAAATCTACTGAAAACTTTACCTATCATTACTCGGTGGATTAGTTGGGATCCTGGGAATGGGTCTTCAATTTTGATAGGTCTAGACAAGATCTTGAGGATATGTGGTGATTCATTATTATCTTTAGAACTTCGTGAGGCTCTTAAGGAAAAAAACACTTGTTATATTTATCAAGCTACGACCGAGGCAACATTGGGTTTTGTCACAAATCACTGGAAAACTTGTGAAGATTTAGAGCTTAGTGGAAATGTGGCAGTGGAATGGACTGCATACTGCAAGGCGATTATACAATTGAGGATTCAACTTCATCCAAGAGATGATAACTTGATTTGGATTGGTGGTGATCATTCGAGACTTATCATTGTAAAAAATGTTTACAATGCCCTGGCTAATGAATACTGGCCGACTCCTATCACTGATTGGTGAAGACACATTTGGACTTGGGATTTGGCACTTAAGTTAAAACTTTTTCTTTGGTTGGCACTGGAAAATAAGGTTCTATCTTGGGAAATCTTAGAAAGAGGGGATGGGCAGACCCAAGTATTTGCTCATTATGTCTAAATGATGAGGAGACGGTTAATCATATTTTTATTACTTATTCCTTCTCACAAGTTGTCTGGTCGGCTCTGGCTACTGTTTACAATTTTAATATCAATTGGAGAGTTAGATCTTTATTTCATTGTTTTGAAGCTTGGTTATCGGTGGAGAAATCCCAAAAGACCCTCCCTGCATTGATGTGCTAGTATTTGTGGGTGGCTAGAAATAAGTACTTATTTGAATCCCATATTCCCTCTGTACAGAGTGTTGTGTATCAGATCCGAGGCTTGATGGATGCTTCGTGGACTCAAACTACAATTGTGCATTGTCCAAAGAGGAAAAAGAATCCACCTGATATAATAATGGAAAATGTATGTTGGTTTGATGGTGCATCACAAAATAATGGATCACTTTGTGGAGCGGGTGGTATCATAAGGACCGGGGAGAATACATTTTATAAGTGGACCTAAATTGTGGGATGGGCTCAAATACCAGGGCTGAATTACTTGGAGTATGGACAAGCTTATCCTTAGCACACAGACTTGGTATTGATCGGCTTCAGGTATTGGGGGATTCAAAGATAGTGGTGGATTGGTTAAATCTTAAATGCAATCTTCATGTTTCATCACTCTTGGGATGGATGGAGAAGGTAAGAAACCTTATAACACTCTTCAAAGAGATCAAATTTGATCATATTTATAGGGAAGAGAATGTAGAGGCAAACACACTCTCAAAAAAGGACCTACAGGTCACTAAAGGAAGGATTCATTTCAAGAAATGGCAGGATGTCCAGGAGGGCTCCCCACTTATTATGTGACTATATTTATAGTAGTACATGTCCCTGGGATCTCTGTGGCATACTATGACTCTTGCTGATTATCTATGGATCTTTAAGTTATTTTGATACTTGTATCTTTTTTGGAATTTCTAAAGTACCTCATATTTTGGAAAATTATCAAAGGAATAGAGGAAATCTGTGTAATATCAATGTATTTTTTTGACTTTCTGTCAGTGAATTATAGTTAGTCTCTTGAAGATGGATGCTATCCATTGCTGTAAGCCATTACTGGGCATTGTATTTTGGACTTATGTACTCTCATTGAGAACAACATATATATTTGAGAAATTTTCTGCTGAGAAAAAAAAAACCTTTTAAGGTAAGAAAATCTTGAAGAAGCTTCGAGTCTACTCCTTTATCTTAAGTTCCCTAAGGGTTTTTGAAGTACCAAATGCTTGATTTTACTATTGCAGTCGTGTCTTTGTTTTTTAAACTTTGAAATACAAAATGGTTAAGCTTAAAGCTATTACTTGTGTTAGGCTTGGGTTTTTATACATCATATTCTCTTTTTCGGATAAGTGTTTGTGAACTCTTAGGGGGTTCAACTCTTTTTTATTTACAAATTACTTATTAATGAGCATTTCTCTCTCGATTCCTTGCACTTATATAGTCTTTATGAGTAGTCAATTTTCCCTTTGGTCCTTTATCTTACAAATACCCATATGCGACTGGCTTAAGTTAGACCCTCTTCTTGGGGCCATACATAATTAGGCTAACTAGTTTTTAGTTGGACTATGGATGCTAGGTGGTCTTGCAAATATGACATTTTTCAAACCTCCCCATTGTGGAGGAAGCATGACCCATTTTTCGTCTCCCCTTTCTTTAATTAGAATATACTCAACTTGGATATATACCAATTGATAAATAAATATTGTTGATCTTGAAATTGGAGTGTCAAAATTACCTACAGTTCTTTTAATTTGGATCATATGAATTGCTTTTATGTTTTTGAATTTAAAATTACTGAGCGTCATTTAACTATCATTGCCATTATCATCAATGCCTCTTGACCGCAAATACATAAATTACAACAATGTTGATCATATGAATTACTTGTGTGCTTAGATTTAAGATAAATTAGTATTATTTAACTACCTTTGTTGTCAATGCTTCTTTATTACAAATACACAAATAAAATTACACACACATTTAGAGGTTATTGGTAACTCTAAAAGTGTTGCAATTGCTATCAATTCTTTTATATATATATATATATATATAACACATTTAAAGGAATACATTGTAAACACACACACATATATATATTATATTTAGAGGGGTAAATTGTAAACACAAACAAGTGGTAGAGGCTCCTAGTAACTCCAAAGGCATTAAAAATGAAAATATAAAAAAATTAATTAATCAAACAATTAGTAAAAAAAATAAATTCATAAAAATTACTTGGAAATCATTTTTCGTATTTGAACTTTACACATAATCTCTTGCCCCACACATCACACATACTTTGCTCCCTTGTGCACCTATTACCGAGTCTTGAATCTCCAATATTAGAAGTTTCAACTTATCCTTCTTCTTATCCACTTAATGTTTTGTCAATGAATTAATTTAAAATTAAACTTTTGAAACACACACACAAACACACATTTTATTTCTCTTTATTTTAAGGCTCCTCCTCATAAGTTGACTTTTATTTAAAGATGTCAAGTCTTAACTAAATCATTGGGGAATCTAGGAAGAGGTCATTGTGTAGAATATGATACTATGAAAAATAATATTATTACATCTACATTTAAGGAGAGTTTGTGGTGCCATAAAAAATTAGAGGATAAGAGAAAATTAAGTTATTATAAAGAGGTGATTAGCCCTAATCTAGAAGATCAAAAGTATATCTATATTTTAACTAGACTCTGTGGGTTTAAAGAATTTGTCATCTTTGTGACACTAGGAGGTTGAAAATGAAAATCACTTTTGCTTAGAATGTCTTGCTTACATCCACATTACATATCAATTTTAGAATATTTGTTAGAATACCTACCTTCCTAATCTTTTAACTCATCAAAACTATAGAACCTTAGGAATGCTTTTCTTCAAACTTTTCTAATACAAAAATAAAATTGTGAAGCAAGCCAAATAATTCCTTACCTTTTTTCCCTTAAGATCAAATAAACCAAAGTTATTTTTAATGGACATAAATAAACATCGTTATTATCACCACCAATATATATTAAATACAAATCCACCTTATGAAAAGCTAGAACATTAAACAAATCAAGTTATATATATAAAAGAGTTGGTTCATAGCATACACATAAGGAGAAAATAATGATGGGTAGGTGGTTTTCTAACTCATAAAGACCATCATCATCATGAATATACATTAAATAAGAATCCACCTTATGACAAGAGAGAGCATTAAACTCTTATATTTATATATATAAAAGAGTTGGTTTATAGCATACAAATAAAGAGAAAATGATAAAGAGAAAATGATAGGTAGTTGGTTATAAAACCATCGACATCATTATCTTGAATATATATTAAATAAGAATCCACCTTATGAAAAACTATAGCATTAAATACCAAAAATTATATCTATATCTATTTATATATATATAAAAGTTGGTTCATAACTTATATGTACAAGAAGAAAATGATAATAATAAATAGGTAGTTTCTAATTCATAAAATCTAGATATTTATTTTACTTTACCTCAATGTTGAGGATTTCATTTCCATAACTACATCTCAAAAACATTCAAAATAAGTAGTTTGAATGTAAAATTTCAACACCTCCATAGTTAAATTAGCATAACAAGCACCCAAAAAAAAAAAAAAAACCATCTAACATAGTTAAATTAGCATAACGAGCAAAAACCATCTATAAATATGAACAAAAGAAACTCAATAATTTGATTAAAAAAATCCAAAAAATACTAATAATATGGAATATGAGATATTTTAGACAAAGAAAGAGACCATTAATAGAGTTATGGAGACCTAAAAGACAAGACATCGAACATTGCATAATTGTTTTTTTTTTAAGGTTCACAAAGGTAATGTGACACTCTATGAATGTAAAGTTATTAATTACACCTTAGTGCCATTTGTAGGGCCAACCCTTAGAATCCAAGGGTTGGTTTGAATGATGGGTGTGGGGGTAAGAATATTGAGTCATCATTAAGGAGAGGGTGTCCAACATGAACATACCAATAATATACATAAAACACTGTATAGAAATTATGATGCGGTCGCACCAAAAGATGTCAGAGACGTTAACGTTAATAAATTAAAATGATAAGAAATCTTAAAGTAAAATGAAAGCAAAAAACTTTACAGCGGTTTAAACGGGGGGTTTCTGGCTTTTGACTCATGGTAAGAAAACATGTTTTTTACTCGGTCATTTTGTACACATGGGTTTTCGTGACCGTTCTCAGTGACCAGAGTGAACAGTGAAAGCATGTGGTTATTACTTATAATTACGAATAAAAAAGTTTCCACGCTGGGCGTTGACAATTGTTTTTACAACTGGGCCCACTTGCCACGCTTTTAATATCTGTCACGTCAGCAAAGTTTTTATTGGCGTTTTGTGTCGTTATTCGCGCCCTCCGAGAAAACCGAGAAGGATCTAACGATGACATGTCACGTACAGTTTCCCCACTACAGACACGCGAATCCGAAGGCCGGAAGGTCTCTTTCCCGTCCATCCGACGGCTGTGGCCGTTTGTGAATTGAAAGGCGCACAGTCCACGAGGATCCAGATGCCATCGAGCTGTCAGAAGCATTACGGGAAGGGGCCGCCGCGCCGTGAACCGGTATCAGAATCATCCGACGGTGGGTTTGGATCCCGAAGATGTCGGAAAGAGTGCAGTCCGTTAGATGCGCGCCTCGCCTAGATGATTCTTTAATATCCTGACAAAGGATCCGGTGGATGATTCTTTTCAATTTTTGACAAAGAATCCGGGAAGGATCAGACGTGGGAGCAGGTTGGTTTTATGAATTTGTATTCCCCTGGCGGGAAGGAATTTACTGGAATGTTTCATTAACTGGAATGTTTCAACCGATTGAAACTATAATTAAATGTCCTCACGCATTCAGCGATGGGTGCCGCATTTAATTGACTCG
This sequence comes from Picea sitchensis, assembly GCA_010110895.2. Classification (NCBI taxonomy): domain Eukaryota; kingdom Viridiplantae; phylum Streptophyta; class Pinopsida; order Pinales; family Pinaceae; genus Picea; species Picea sitchensis. The sequence goes on along the minus strand of SNQJ01S0008296.1, from coordinate 58,413 downwards.
GGGTACCGACGGAAATATTTGCAGATCAAGGACGCGGTTTGCTTTAGAGGGAGGATTAAAGCTTGCCCGCAGGCGAAGATAGCGGGATATCAAATTCCTTTTTGTTTCATAAAATTGTAACTCTGAGATACATATATTGCACAATCCGAATATAACAGCGCTTTTTCAGGGTGTTCGCTTTTTCAGGGTGTTGATTTCATTTGTACAATGAGAGGCTGTAATTTCAATAAATTTCTTACTCAATTTGGCCAAAAATTGGTCAACAAACTCCAAATGAGAACACAAATGCTTGGTTGGCCCTTTCGGATTATCATAACGGGCCTTTAGTCGGTCAGGTCCGTGCTCCTTGAATTGTCGGACGCGGATTACTCTAAATTTATCGGGGGTCTTGACGGAGACCGGGCTTGAAAAGGTCGAATTTAGATATTCTCAGACGTGATCTGGTGTAATTGGACACGTCTCAGCTTTTTGATATTTTTTTCACGTTGACAGCCTCAGAAGATCGATCAGGATACGAACCTTCATACCGTTTCGTCCGTCCAGGGTGTCGCGTTCTGATCACGGGCTGTACAGGTAAATATTTTGGGATGGATAATCGAGCCTTTTCGGTCTTTGGCTTTCTATGATTCGAGGCTGGATGGTATGCGATGTTAATTTGAAATTTGGTGAGCATTGTGTTGCAGGGGTTGGTGAGGATGGGGGTCATGTCGAGAAAGGTGTTGCCAATCTGTGGCAATCTGTGTTTCTTTTGCCCTGGTTTAAGGACGCGCTCCAGACAGCCCGTTAAAAGATACAAGAAGCTCTTGGCAGACATTTTTCCCAGATCACAGGTAAGTCTATTGTAATGTCCTGGTATTGAATCACAGGAGATCAAGACTGGGTCGATTTAGGGTTCTAATTCATACTTCTGAGTACCTAATTGGAAATTGATGTGCATCTCTGATGTGGAGGAACGGGTTTTAGAGTTGATCTTCAATCGGAAGTGCTTCTGACAAAATCCCCCGTGCAGGGCAATGTTTTGTGTAAAATCAAATTCATGTTTAATACCCCTCAAAGGTCATATTGGAAGTCTCAGTAGAACTAATTCGAAACTGAAAGGGCATTTAAGGGCGATATCCACCGTTTGTTGAACGAAATTTTATCACAGAAATATCTTGAAGGAAAGGCACTGTTCGCTATTTGTTCAAGTTAACACTTTAACATAAGGCTGAAAAAGCTCCTCCAAAATCAATCCCCGTATACGAACTTGCTTGTTTGAAATCTCCAAATTTCCTCGCTCTTTTCATTTAAATAGACGTGGATTTTTGTCGGTCCTTCTTCAGTCATAAATTTCCTTAATAAGGTATTGGTTACGGAAAATAACATAGAATGGTCAAACCATTTATCCTCTCTTTTCTGACATTTTCTCATTGGCACCGTGCATAATTTTTAGTCATTACATCATATTGCATTCTGTATTTTCAAATAAGTATTTTCGGTTTTGGAAAATCTATCTTATGTTTCATTACTGAACAATAAGAAGTACGCCAAGAATTATACATCGTGGGGCCGAAGTGTGTGATTGCACATGTTGCCCCTTCTTACATTGGTTAGTAAGGCTAGCGTGCCAGCTTTGCCTCTGATCTCCAGAGAATGTGTGTATTTCTTGAAAATGTCAATCTTAGCTAAAATCTGTTTAGTCAGCTTTGATCTAAAAGTTGTGACTGCTCCCAAATTCATGAAATATTTCCTTTGAATTGAATGTCACCCATCCATCCCCATTAAGCAACCAGATGCATAGTGGAGGGCAGTGGGGTTCACATCCACGAGTGCATATAATGATTGGCATATCCTGATGCTTATGACAGACAGCATGCCTTTCACTAAAGCCGTTGTTGTGATTAATGATAAGCCAGGTTTCACCATATTCATCACCATATGTCATAGTTATAGGGTTTCCGGAATATCCATGGATATGCATATTTAGGGGCCTGCCTTTGATCTAATTGTCCCTTTTATTTTTTGTTAGGGTGAAAGTTGTTTTGTCCTGTGGGAGCTATGAAGTATGAAGTTGAACCCCATCTCCGCATTATTGCAGTTCCATTTCAATGCGTTTTTTCCTTTCTTCCAAAACTTTGGACCATTTCTTGGTTTGTGCATGTCATCCTTGTGCAGGGGCCATGCTATTCTTCCGTGTTCTCCCAATTTTATCAGATGTATCCACAGAGACTGATATAATTTTCTCTTGAATTGAATGCGGTAGCTTTTTTATTAAGAGGCTTTATGTTTTGAGATGTTGTCAAGGGTCTTTTGGCTCCTAATATAGTCTTAATTCAATTTGTAGTACTTTCTGCCGTTGACATCCAAAATGCAGGTTCTACTAATTCATTTTGTCCATATGCTAAATGCTGGTTTTAATTCGAGGCTTTTGTGATTTTAAACTTTAAATTGTCTGAAGGTAATACTACTTTATTCTTCATTTTTTGGGCGAAATGCAATGTATAACAAGTCCTTTTGTGGCTTGGAGATGATTGAGATTTAGAGATATTCATGAAACAATGTTAAATCCGACTGCTTAGCTTGTGTTTTTAATCGAAAGGGAAAGAAATTAAGGTATATATTGTCCCATTGTGAGGGTTCACAAATGCAGATAAATTTTTTCAAAGGAATAGGAGTAGTTAATGAATTTCTACTAGGTAGAATCCGGCTATTCGATACAGCTATACTTACAATGCAGACTCAACCTATGCCTCCTGATTAAATGTAAGTTGTAACTATATTGTCTTATTTCCTGTATGTTAATGTGACTGTATTTCTAATATTACGGTAAACCATCTTGCACAGATAACATAACTGTCAGAAGAATTGGTGATGCAAAAGCTGATTGGCCTAGTAGAATTTACCCAGTTTGTGATAGTGCATGGAAGCCTTTGCATTTGATCTTGTACATGTTGAGACGGGTCTCTTATTATTCTCACTGATCTTCACATATGTTAAAATGAACCTGTGTAATTATTTCTCTTTGCAGGATGAGGAACCAAATGATCGGAAGATTGGCAAATTGTGTGAATACGCATCAAAAAACCCTATGCGGGTTCCCAAGGTTTAACTTATAAATGATTTTAGAAATGTGATTTTTCAGAAAGCATGTGGCTTTTTAATGGTTTGCCAATGCTTTTTTTGGTTCTCTTTTCTGTAGCTTATTTGGATTTGACCTGGAAATCTTCACGGCATTTTGCAACAGATCACAAAATATTTGGAACAGCGGTGCTATAAAGAACTGCGAAGTGAGCATTTCGGTTATGTCAAAGTTGTCATGCGTGTTTATAGCAAGCTACTATCTTCATGTAAAGAACAGATGTAAGTACTTGTATTTTCGGGATCTAGAATTTGCTCTCAGCAAACCAGTGTTGCAAATATCTCCGATTTCTCTTGAGTTTTTCAGGTTGCTGAATTGTCCAATATTTTCAGAATCCTTCAGGTGTTTATTGAATATTCTTGCGGATATTTTCCTATAATTTCTGATTTTCCCTGGTATGTCTGATAAGTTTCTTTCCAGACCCTTGGCAATATATTCCCTGAAACGATATTTGCAACATTGCAAACACATGCCTCTATACATCACTTCTTTTGGAACCTTTAATTGAGCTAAATTTGCATTTTATAATTCTGGATGCAAATTCTGTAGCAAGTCAAATAGAGCCTTAATCTATGCTTAAACAATGGGTTCATGTTTGAGAAACAAATTTTGGAAAGCTTGACAACAGTTTCTTTACAGAAATGAAGCTGCTTCACTAAAAAGCATAAAAACTTGCTGTAGTCCATATGTAGTTATTGCGTGACAGAAATTTGTTCCAACGTTTTTTTTTTTCTTTTTGACATTTTCCCCAAATACATGGTAGCAGCTTTTAAAAAATGGCCTTACAAGTACACATAAGCCTACCAAGTTTGCATGGAGAACGGACGACCTGCTCATAGTAGAAAGCTAGAAAAGCAAAACATCATTGTGATTTTTGCAGCAGCTGGAGGGGCTGTTGTGGTTCCCAACTGTGCAGCATCTGTAAATTCTGTTTATATAGTTGTGCCATGTTTCCTGCAATATGTTTTTTAAATGCCCTTGTTGAGGTTTCTGCTGGCCCTTGTGTCTCTAGTCAGATTAAGGAATGTTCAGAAGAAAAAACTTGATCGCCTTTTAAATAAATAAATATTTTTTATGTTACAGAAGTTTCTGGAAATGGGAAATGGTAGGAAGCGAGTTTCTGGAAATGGGAATGGCGAGGGCCTGTAATGTAGGATATAGCAGGGGTAGCCTCAATAGGAAAAGATTGGAAATGATGAGAAACTTAAGAAACACTGGGAAATGGTTTCTGGAAAAGAGGAAGAAGATTTTAATATAAAATTACACTAAATCAGAACAATAAATTATAAACATTCAAAAAAACAAGATTCAATTCCATAAATGTCATTTTCAAATGATAATTTCAAAATTCACAATTAGTAATTCCATATTGCATACCACCATTCAAATTTCAACATAGATGATGAGCATTCCATATTGTTGTATAATTCATAGAAAAACAATTGCAACATTAACTATAAAAATGGAAAAATGTCTAATAAATCATGAATAACAATGCTTTAAAGTTTAACCTTAAAGTTTGAAGTTTAAACACTAATAGCAAACAGTGAACGATGAAAATCTAAATCTAATGGCCTTCAAAATAGGTTCTGTGAAGGAAAATATGAATTCAAAGTCCTCCCATCAACTCCTGTTAAGCACATATTCTTGGATTCTTTTTTCCTCATCCAAGAATATTCTTTTGGAAATATTTGTAGTGCATATTGCTTGTTTGCATTGAATCATGTATTCAATTAAAATGAAGTAAGAAGCTTTAGCAAATCCAACTGTGCATGTGACCGGTAAATGGCACGAGAGGTATGATGATTGCAAAAATATATTTACAAGGACCTTAGCCTCCATAATTATTTGAGCAATCCAATAAATTTTTTCCATATCCTTAAATGAATTATTCAATCATGCCTAACACAAGGGGTCCAAAACAAATATTGAAACTGGTTCTACACATCAACCTAGAAACAGGTGCTGCATCTGTAAGCACTTGAACTACATTTGAAGCTCCAAACTCTTAAATAGCCTCTCTAAGGGTGGCCTCATACTATAAAAAATTTTCCTTGAATTTTCATGACCAATCTATTGTCTTCAAAAAATAAGGACCTTCAGAAGAGCTGATGATGATGTTTAGCAAAGGATGATGACTCCTATCTGTCCAACCATCCATATAATTGAACAATCATACCTTGCCCAAGCCTATTTTTGGTCCACTCTACTCAAAGGCCTATCAATCAATGTGTTTGTTGAAACCAGGTGGCTTGAATCCTTGTGGGGTTTCCATGATAGCTTTCACTATTTTCTCATAATAAGGTGACCATGCAACATTAAAGGAATTTCATAGGCATAAAAAAAATCAACAGCAGCATTCTCTACTTGCTCACACTTTGGAATGTTGTACACATCCACGAGATTTTTTTAGTGGCTTTATTTGTTCATTTTGACTTTGTTGCTTACCATGGATTGATGCAGTTGTTGAAAAGTGGAGGTGGTTTTCGTCTTCATCATCATAGTCAACTTCATCATCTTTTTTGTATCTATACCTTTCGTGTTTGTCTTTGGGAATTTTCTCACAAGCCTTCACTCCACACCCTTTTTCAGGTACCAAATGCCCCTTCACTCTTGAGTCTTGTATATCTACCTTGAAATTCAAGGTTGCAAAAGGTGCACTAGTAAAGGTGTCTGCCCCCGGTATTCCTAGCTCTTTTGGAAACCAAGGTCACATATTTCATTAATGGTGTTCTTGGATCCACAAAAGTGCTTCTTTCTGTAGTTAGGATTCTTAGCTCTTTTGGAGACCAAGGTCACACATTTCATTAATGGCATTCTTGAATCCACATAAATGCTTCTACTTTCCACAGGTGGGGTGGAAGCCAGTGCATTGGAGCCACCAACACTCTGGGAGGATGGCATATTTGCTGTGTTGTGCGAAAGGATGAGGAATAACTTCAAAACCCTCCAATAATTTTGGAATTTTAACTGCTGCAAATAAAAACAAAGAAAGAGAAATTAGAATCCTTCCACACTGGGGAAACTCTCCTTTAGAAGAAATACCACGCTAAATTTGTCCCTTTACTGTCAAAAAGATGTTGCTGCTGTCAAAATGAAAATGGTCTAATGAAGTGAAAACTGATCTTCCTCCAACTCTCATTCTCTCTTTATTTTCCCTCTCTTTTTCATTTTAGGATTTTGAGACCATCACGGGAACGACCACCAAACCCCCTTTTTCTCTGTTTTTAGCTTTAAAAAAAGAAAAAAATCAGCATGTGGTACCAGGAACATCAAGGAGTTTCTGGAAACTGCCAAGAAATATCTAACACGTTTCTGGAAACATTCAGCAGTTTCCGGCTATTTCTGTGCTCCCAGCTGACGTCAAAGCTTCCCGGCTATCACTATATTTTTCTCTTGAATATTGTTTGAATATTTTATCATAGATTTCCTGGATTCCAGGATTATGACTATTTTATAATAACATATTGCAAAGAAATGTTGTTTGGTAGGATCATGCTTGGTTGTTTTGACATTATGCATGACATAACTGTTTACAGGCCTCTATTTGCTAGTAGCCTTTTGACCATTATCCGTACTCTACTGGACCAAACACGACAAGATGAAATGCGTATCCTCAGCTGCCAAACTCTTGCTGATTTTGTTAACAGCCAGGTACATAATCTTACAAGTTGTATTTGTTGTTTCATTAGTGAACTCTTAAAATTGCTTACGAGGAGCAGCCTTATCTGCTCCTTTCATTATGTTTAATGATTCTTCTAACCATTAGCATTTCTGAAGTAGAATTATCTTGATTCTTGAAAACAGATGGACAGCACATACATGTTTAACTTAGAAGGTCTTATTCCCAAACTATGTGGTCTTGCTCAAGAAATGGGAGAAGAAAGAAGGTGTTACCTTTTACGTTCGGCTGGACTTCAAGCTATTTCAGCAATGGTATGCTTTCATTCTTGTTTTAGTTGGTGTTTTAATGTTTTCCCTCATATTTTTTGTCTATAAAGAATCCGGGACCCTTTATTGGACTGAAATTATGGATATAGCATTTTGTGCACTTCTCACCGAGTTTGTCATCTTCATTCTTGAGTAATCACTTCGATGATAGATAGATAGATTTTATTAAACAGTCCACGAGGCAGCCATATGGGACAAAAAAGAGTTTCTTCTGTCTTGATTAATCACTTCCATGATAGATAGATAGATTAATAGATAGATAGCTTTTATTAAACTGTCCATAAGGCGGCCATATGGGACAAAAGAAAGTTCACATTTTGTGCAACATTTTTCAAAGTGCTTAAAGCGAAAGATTACAATAAACAAAGATCGCTGTGTAGTGTCAGGAACCAAATCATGTCCCCAGTCTACCCATCTGGGTCCAATCTCCTTTGCTTTGCATCAAGTGTTGGCTGCCTCGTTGACTTTACTTTCAACAACCTGCTTCTAGCTTTCATCATTTTCTCAACCAACTTTGTTGTACCTCTTACTAGATCCTCTTAGAATGCTGATTTTTGTTGTGCAAGTTCGATTTCTTCCCGATTTTTACGTACACTGCACAACTTAGGAGAAAATGTTGCTGGGTTTCCACCTCACCATTTCCACATATCTGACATAGCCTTTCTTGGCATGGGTCCTTGCTCTGTTACCATCTTCCTGTTTCACATCTCAACCTGTGGGAGCTGGTTCTTAGCTGCACTATTACCTGCTTTTTGCATCATGGGATGTTCTTAGTTTTGCATTTTGATTTCTTCCTGTTTGTGGAAGTCAATAATACAGTATTGTTGTTTTCTTTTGATGTGTTCTCTACTTTTCACCTTCCTCTAACATTCATGTACATGACTTTTCAACTCCTTATGTGTTGGGCGTTTTTCTTCCTCTATCTACCACTCGTAAACCCATTTTCTGACCTGTAGATTCTATGTGTTTTCCTTCTTTTCAGCTCATCTTGGCTGATTTTAATCGAATCCTGTTGCTGCTCATGGCTGGCAGTTTCTATCCATACAGAATCAACTTTCTTAATGCCTGAAATTTGATTGGGTATAGTCCTCTTTCAACTAGAAGTATATCGTTGAGGGTCTTGTTTTTACTCTTATACAATTTGTAATTAAGTGTTTATATACTCGTTCAAACTGGTTTCACTTGTTTCTAGATATGCTTGGTCCCCAAACCTTGCATCTGTATAGAAGTATTGTGGTTATGAGTGTTTGGCAAAAAATATGCAACATTTGCCAATCCCAGATCTATTCTGCCCTCCATCTATTTTGGAGCAGGAAAATTGCTTTCCATCCTCCTTTCAGTGTTTTCATTGTGCATGTGTCCCAACTTAACTTCTCATTGAAATCTAGTCCCAAATGGAAAATACTTGTAGTTTTGGGTTATCTATATCGTTTCACTTTTAAAGCTAATTCGTGGTTGTTTTGGTCTTCTTTTGAGCAAGAACACTGATATCTTGGTTATGCCCGTTGTTCATGTTCATCCCCTACCTATATGCAAAAGGATGCTAAGGCCTTAGGTGATATTGTAGGTTGTATAGTGTCTTGGCTATTAGCGTTACATCCATTCACGAAAATGTCGGCATAGATAAAAAGTCGTTGAGGGCTCGGACATCGAGACATTGGAAACATTGACAAACAATCGACAAAAGTCGGCAAACCATGGTGTTGACATGGGTTTTTTGAGCCTTTTCAATGCACATGGATCTATTGAGATAAAACCCTCAAAGTGCGGTTCCCACCCTTATCGGCGAATCCTCTAGTTTGCAGCATTGGATGCCAGATTCATTTTATGGTTTTGTATTTTTTGTTTATGTTGCAAAAAGAAAATGTAGAAAGTAAATGTGGAAATCAAATCCTAGTACTAGGAGCAGGTTAAAAGTAAAATTGGAATTGCAATGCAATATTGCACAAATCAAAGGAGAGAATAGTCCACAACAATCAATTCATAGAATATCAAGAGATCAACCAGACCTACAATAGATGTAAACATCCTAGTCCCATCCCTATCTCAAAACCCAATGTTAGCAAAGCACATGATAATAAGCATCTAAAATTGAAAGAGAGAATAGTCCACAACAATCAATAACATATACTTACAATAATTTAAAGAAAGTGACACATAAAGAAGATAAATCACAACATGAATAACTGTCAAAGTTTGTATTAACTCATTGTTAACAATGCCTTTGAGCTTAGTTGCAAGATAGCTTGCTTACCAAGTTTGAGCCCCACTTTTCTTGTTATAATGCTTTACTTACAAGAGTTGGAGGTGGCTCTTGACCTTCCAACTCCTTATGGCTATTCATATCTCCCTTGGACCTCTCACATACCCCTTAGACCTTTCAACTTCTATACCCCTTAGACCTTTCAACTTCTAGACTTTGACTCTTTGACTTAAATATTATAAATTATCTAGTAATAAACCTCATCAAATTTGGAACATAACTATTGATTTGGGTAAAGGTCTCAATAATTGATTTTTAACATGGGAATAAAAGATTTCTCACCTTAGGTCTAAGTTTCACCAACCGAAAATTTATATTGACTCTTTTCCCATATAATTCAACAAACACATTGTTGAGCAATCCATATTTCTTTGTAGGTAAAGCCACATGCTTGTTGAGCATTGATTCATTGAGGGCTTGGGCTTCGTTGACAACGACCTTTTTCAACTTGATGGTTTGGACATCTTTCTCTTGGAATTGTTCGAAAGAGATATTTGCTTCTTTAGAGTAATGATGAGGAGGAATCAACATGTTTCTTATGATTTGCATGTTTAACTACACCTTCGAAATTTCATTCATTATGCTAATCACTTTTGGTCTTTGAACACTTGATTCATCAAATGCCATATGTGCATGAAATTCGACCACTTCAAATTTTTTGAAAGTATGTATATGTGTGGGGATTGGCACGTACTATTCTTCCCATTGGATTCACTGTACGAGTCATATTGTCATTGGGGTACCTTGTTCAACCTCTTCTCCTTCCAATTGAACTCTATCCCCAAAGCACCAATACACACAAACTGATGAGTATGTCAAAATATCCAGATATTGAACCTCTAAGTTTATCTCTCAGCAAGGAAGCTTTTCTGATCAATGGCATCATACCGTTGGGTATGGCACTTTGAACTCTAAGATGTTCTCCTAACCTAGCAATCACCTTATTCTATTCTTGGATAAGGGTGTCGTGTGCATCTTTTGCAACTTTGCATTGGATAACTTTGCAAATGCAATGCTCAATGCAGTAATGACTACTGGGTGTGCATCACCAAAACTGGAGATGAATTCTTCAATAGTTATTATCTCTATATTTGCTTTCTCACTCCGCTTCCTTTTCTAGGCCAGTCTCATGAAATCTTGGTTTTGAACATTGAATGTGAAGGAATCATACTAACATTTTGCACCATTCTCTTTCAAAACATTCAATTGTTCAATGAAACGTGGCACTAATCCAATTGTTCGGCTTACTAATTCGACTATGGCATTTTCATCTTGTTTTCTGTGAGTAGCACATTCATTTGTGGATTGCTTATTGCTTGGATGTTGTTGCTCTTTGAGAGATATGATCCGGGCCTCTTGACATATGTCTTCCTTTGGATTGGGAAACTTGGGTTTCATAGAAGGGACTATATCAAACGGTTCAACCTTTTGCACACTTCTTGATTTAGAAACATCTATTTGTACACCTCTTGTTGATGTTCCTTCTACTACTTCAGGACTAGCCTTGGATTGATGATCGCGAGCATTGACTACCTTCCCAAAGGTTGGCTACGAGATTGATGATGGTCTTGAGTTCATTGAAACAAATGGATTTAATACTTCCTTACTTCTCCTCCCTTCTACCTCTATGTAATTCTTAGCTCTTCTAAACAATTCTTCTTTCTCATTGTGTTGGTGACAAAGTCTCCATGTTACAATTTTAGACATGAGAAGTTTTCAATCACATGAAGGGGATCATGAACCTTGATTGGTTTAGATCGAAAATGATATGCCTCTAGTTCAAAGGCAAATTGTTCGCCATGAGGAAAATCAACGATTTGGTATGATTCGAGCCCAATAGGTAACCAAGGCTAAAAGCTCCTTTTTTACTCTTTTCAAAATCTTGATCCCTCCATGCAAAACCATCCGAAAATCTATCTCTCCAACCAATAATTTGAATGGTATGTACATTGGTAATGCACAAGGTGTTGCTGCCTTTATACACACCTCGGGTAACATGGAAAAAACTTTAATCCACTAGGTGTGTCCTTGGGGGCAAGTCTCGAGTCAAGGTGCTGTCACCTGATCCTCAACTCCTCCGTCTAGGCCAACTCCTAGCGAAGCCAAGGGGGGTAGTCCCCGATAAAAGAATCTAAGGCTCAAACTAAATCTAAGCACAATTATTATTCTAGGAGTTTATTATGAAACAAGAGCAAGATACAAGATCTATGCTAACAACATATATGACAACAAATGAAATTTCTTATAATGAAAATATTCAAAGCATGTAAAGTTCTTGTATAAAAGATATAAATTGAAAATAGATACAAGTGCTAAAAGGAAATGATAAGCAATATATGGAGATTGTAGACCAGTGCCAAATAGATTGTTGCGAGATAACCAAATGCTACTGAAATGTAAATGTGATGGAGATGTATTGCAAGTGCTCTTGATAAATTTTATTATTAATGAGATGCTTAAGTTGTTAGGTTTATTGTGAAGTGGCTTTCGTGTTTGCAAGCCAACTTTTGAGTGTACAGTGTGTGTAAAGAGTGATACAAGAAGGCAGATCTAATATTCATTGGGCCCCTTAGAGGCTATCCTTCAGCTTGGATTGCGGAGAACTTGCCGAAGATCCAATGGGAGAATGTCCCACTATCTTCACCAACAAGTTAAATAGAGTAATGCCAGAGGTCCAACACGGGGAGGAAACAATGTCCTGAGAGGGCCAGTCTGATTTCGCACACAAACTCTATGCAAGATTCCAATTTGAACAATAACACACATAAAGGATTGTCCTATTAAACTACTCCACACTGACCAACCCCAGTTCTGATGAGCTCCCCAGGTCGAGCTAGGCTCGCAAGGGTTCACAACATACTACGGGGAGTTGAGGGGATTGGTTTATTACCAAATTGAAATGATAGAAAATAAATGCCGAAATTGAAATTAATCTACAAAATCAAATCTAACTAAGCTAATCTATGAAATTGAAACTAACTAATGTTATGCGGTGCTGTGGGTTAATTTTAAAATTTGTTTTAGCCTCTTAGATGAAAATTTGAAAGTATGAGAGAGTTGAAGCAAAAAAGAACAACCACGCCACAAGACACCAATCCTCCAGGGGGATGAAAACTAGGCTATGTATAGCCCAATGATATTATTACTTCAGTTACACTTTTTTCTTTGGGTATGACTTGTGATCATTCATCAGGGGGGTCACAAGTCTTTACAAGGTTTCCAGATGAGTTTATTGAAGAGGGGGTACTTTTGGGTGTCCTGGATGCTCCAAATCTTAAAAAAAATGGACAGAGTCTCCCCTTGGATGTTCGCAAACCTGCAAAAAACAGCAAGCTTATTGGGGCAAAAGATGCCCAAAATGCTATTGGAAAACCCTGCAAAAGGTTTAGTGCATGTACAAAAATTATGTTAATGTTTTCCAAGGAAATGACATCCACATCAAGGATTTTTTCAAGTTGCTTTACACTTAGTTGGAGATCACAATGAACATAAACCATATCATCAAGGTGTTGAAACTCTAACCTATAAGAGGGTCATAATAAATTTAATGAGTCTTGAGGGTCATAATAAATTTAATGAGTCTTGAGCATCATAAATTATAAAAATTGTAAGTGCTAAGTGTTAGTATTATGGTAGCTGCGGGAGGTATTTACCCCCACGTGTGAACCTGATGAGAATAGAAGACTCCGGGAAGCAAGAGAAACCCTAATGAATTGGCTAATAACCCTAGAAGCCTTGTCGTCTCAAGAAGATAATTTATATTAGGTTATTAGCCTCCAAGAGAAGAAGTCGGCCCTAGCAAACTGGCAGGATTACTATAAATACAGGGCGCCAGTTCTCATTTGACAGCATCTCAGAATTGCAGTTTCCCAGTTGGTGCGCACTGCAGTTGCAGTCTGGTGCGCATGTTTGGAGGAGGGTTGCAGGTGCAGGTGCAACAACAACTAGTTTCAGTATTGGCTTGGATATCTCTTGGCTAGGGTTTGGAACATCTGAACAGTCTTTTGTGATGCGCTATCCTTGGGGATTGATGCGCTACTCTTTGTTTGGCTATCTAGCCTAGGGTTTTCTTTCGGAGTAATTCTCAGTGAAGGTTAAGGTGCTCGGAGGGAGGCTTCGGCCTGTGGTTGGGTGATGAGGGTATCGTCAATGGTAAAACGAGCACACCATCTTCTATATTCTAACACTAAGCTCTATGTTGTTGCGTTTCATTTCATTTCAAATACACTCCAATTGCGCTTATACCCTGAAGTGCTACAAGTTTGTCTCAACACCCAAACGACAAATTTAGGTAAAAGCAGTGCTTTTCCACCATAATTTCTCCCTCTTGTCCACTTGATTGTCATCAAATATTTTCCCATAATCCCAACAACATTTAAACAAGGTTACATTTGTGTGGTATCTGGTTTTGAGGAATCAACGTGAGTTTGTTAAATGGAACTTGGATGATAGTAGGAGTCACAACTTATGTTTAGCCGTTGAAAGATGACTTCTCCCCTCAATTTTCTTCACAACATCGATATTTGCTTTGGATTGAGTTTATGTGGATGGTAGAACATTGTTGTGTATGAATTGATAAAATTGTGAAGCCTTTTGGGCGTTTGTTGATAGGGATAAGCGAGATCCCTTGATTATGTGATGAAATGCTCGTGTTTGAAACCTTTGTTATTGGATATACTTTCACAAGGGATTAGATACATTGTATTTGTATATGGTATGGATATAAGCCATATATGTTCTTGATATGCCTATGTGTGTATCTAGTTAGAACATGACCAAGATTCATATCATATACAATTGGTACACATCTCAAGCCATATCCACACATACAAAAATAGCCCTTGCCCCTATTATAGGGGATATCAACTTCCCCTATAACAGTTCTCTTTTATAGGGCCATCCCCATAATAGAGCCCTATTGTGAGGGTCAATATACTATTACAGGTGCTGACATTGTTCCCTTTTTAAATTTATATTTTAAAGTTTTTTTTTTAAATTTTAGGGTTTAGAATGTTAGAAAAGTACTAAAGATTTTGAATTCTATAGTTTTAATTTAAAATTTGAAGTTTCAATGTTAAATTTTAAAATATTTTAATGTTTTATTTTTTGGTAGGAAACACTTCAATTTATTTTTAATATATAACACTATGCACTTATATGACATTTTTTAACCAAAAAAAGGCTACTAGGATAGCTACCCCTAGCACAAGATATTGGAAACAAATACCACAAGAACTATCAAAATTGCCCTAGATCAATGGCACACATAAAAAATATTAATAGTCCAAGTATTAGAAACAACCATAAAGGCGAATACAATATAGTAGCAATATCATAAAACCAAAAGATAATGTTGTAATCGGTATTAGATCTGAGGCTAGTGGGTTGTTCTTGACATGGGTATGTTTCCCTCCCTACTCATTTTGTGGCTTTGGTTTAGGAACATAAATCTCTTGTTGTTGTGGCTTCTTGACCTCGGGAATTGCCTAAGGATCTATGGGAATTTTTTTGTCTAAGGGTCTCGCTAGAGGATTGTGTCAACACTTTTGACACTCTCTCATGGCCTGACACTAAAACTATTGCAATGTGGCAGAAGGGGTTGGGAAAGTAGTTGGAGGGTGGAGGCTCATGGAGCATGGTGCACCCACCAATAATCAAGGAAGTGTCACAAGTGGGAAACAACCAGGGCTACTCTTTGGACCTACACTGTAATCATAGATGGAGGTGTATTAAATGATGCATATACACAATAGCATAATATTGCATAAAAAGAAGAGAAAGAAATAAGAGAGATACTATTTAATGTTAGTCAATATGGTGAATGCCAATACATAAAGGGAGACAATGTTACAACCACCTTATTATAGTAAGGTAATACTTAATCCTAATTGTGACTTTATTTATAACATGCTACTTAATTAACTCAAGTCACATAACTTCATTAGATGAATAAGTACTAAACTATGTAACAAAAATTATCATGTGACCATTATAATGAAATCTCTTAACGCCCCTCCTTTAATGGTCATATTGATACTAAACGCTTGTCTTGACATACACCAATTTGGAAATTGGACATATGAAGTTTGACTTTTCAATAGTTTATCTTTGCATGCATCACAAGTATAGCACTATAATTTTATTCCACTTGACCTGGGGAGTCTTGACTCTTAACTCCTTGGCTCTAATACCATACTAGGTTTAGGTGTGTAACATTAGGATCACATAGATATGAACTCGACATAACACACACAAATATGCCTTAAGCAATATACTTAATATATTCAATAGGTAATATAACCTGTGTGTGTGTGTTCTTTTTTAAGGCAAACCTCATGGGGAAACAAAAGGGATGCTTCCCCACATTTGTGGATGGCAGACATCTCTAGTAAACTTGTTGGCCTAGACTAGTGTGCCTCACCCAAGGGGATTCAAACCTGACACCTACTGGCATAGAACTAGCCAAAAGCCCAATGACATTGGTGACAACCAGTTGAGCTAATTCCTTGGGTTAATGTTACAACTATATATATATTGTAATATTAGTAACAATATTGACCTATCAACTCAAGATTATACTCTAACAATTTCCTAGTGAATTAAACATGCCATCCCCTAGGAATTAATCCAATCTTAGAGATTGATCTTTGGGCTGCAAAATATATCTCAAGCTAATGAATTGCCACCTAGCACAACCTTGCAAAAGCTTGTATTAGGTTAACACCTATACATTAATGCAAAAATGTGGTATGACACCTTGCCATACATGTAGAGGATTTCGATAAACCTGATACCTAGCTATTCATCCAAGTGGATTTCTATTAATTTGGCACCCAACCTTTCATGTAAGGGGGGATCTAAAAGGTGATTTTTCCATTGGACACGATACCTTTTCCTATGACATGGCTATCATCTTTCCCTTGGGATTGAATCCTCTTGCTAGAGTATGAATTCTCCTCTTTGACACATCATGGCCCGATTGTTGCTGATGTGAGCACAATTGCATTATGTTGTAGTGTTTACCATTGCGAATGGAAGTTGAGTATGTCCTTATAGGGTAGGAACACTTGCCTTATTTGCTTAATATAAAATGGAAACTCCTTCCGTTAGGGCATATTGGTTGTTATTTGGGCATCCCTTTTTGGCATTGATATGCTTGTGAAAGATCTTTGTGAATGGATTCTTGTTTAGAATATTAATAATAAGTTTCATTGGTGGATGTCTTATGGCATTCCTCTTGCAAGGTGCATCTATATAGGTGCAAGGTGAATTTTGGTTGCAATCCACATCTCTTACTCTTCCTTGCATCTTTATCTCCTATTGAGGGTATAAGAAATTGGAAATGCGACTTTGGTGATTTCTTCAGGGGAAAGAGGGAAGGAAATGGGGCCTACCATTTTGTTTCTTGGGACATCTACAACTTTCCAAGAGAAAAGGGAGGAGGGTTTGGTTTGATCAATATTTATGCACAACGGGTTGTGCTAGTTGCAAAATAGGTCGTTCAGCCTATGCTTGGCCTTGCACCTTGACATGTATGTGTTCGAAATTGCTTTTAAAATGCTATACATATTAATGGCATACTGGGCTCTTATGATATTTGTAATATAGTTGGCGTGATTGAAGCTTGTTACCCCCCCAACCTAGGGGTAACTAAGGAGATGATGTCTCGAGGCATGTAGGTAGAAGACATGGAGTGCCGAGAGAAAGATGACCAACTAAGCCCACATTGAGCAAACATAGCCCCTCCTCTCCACCACACATCACCATTCATCGTCAACAACATAACAACGTCCGCCACACCATCCTGGCCCAGAAAGGACAACAGATATTGCTTCATGAGGTAACAAGTTTGGTCTCATGGTAAGTCACTTTAATAGTTGAAACATCTGAGCATGTCGCAAATAGTCCTTTCTTGATTATGGAACATTTGCTTGGAAATTATACCTTTTGCCTTATTTCACCTTGGTGGTTGACTTGATTTCCTAGTAAGTGGGTCAGCCTCGGGAAAAGGGTTTCTACTAGGGGGTCTCCTTGAAGGATCATGGTACCATTCCTACTCATACTTAACACTTTCCACACCTCTTCCCCTTCGTTTCCTCATCTTTTGTTTTTTCGGGCTTATTGACCCCAAGAAGAGCTTGTACCTCATTTCATGGGAAGAAGGGGCTAAAGGCCCAGAGGTATTGTAGCTAGCATTGTAAAAGTCAAAATCCATAACCTATCCTTCTAGATGCTCACCCTAAGGTCCTGAGAGCAATGAAACGCTTCTCCATAAAAATGAAGGACCTTTAAAATATAAAACAAATAAAAATGTCTCGCTTGATGGGGGAATGCATTGCGGTGTTCTTTAATTTCCAGTGCATATGGCACTCAATGTGTTCTAACTTCATGTGGCATTGCGGTGCTCCTTTTCTTTCCTTGCACATAGCACTCAATGTTCGGACCATAAAAAATGAAAGGCAAATAACGGGCTTGGAAAAATGTTGCATTGCAAACAAAGGAATGCAACACACTCTCCACAAAGGCTCCCATAAATGAGACAATATTAGCCCTTGATATGTCAGGAATCCCATGCCCAAAAGTCCTACCCCCATCCATTTCATATTCACTACATGGCCTAGAGAGGGTCTCCTTGGGAAACATTCCTTGACTTGGGGATTGGCCTACCCAATAGGGCACCATGACAACCCTCCCATACCTAAATTTGGAAAAGTTTATAAGGACTTTGAGCATTTGTTTAGTTTGAAAAGGGGGGATTTAATGCACATGTTTGGGTGGTTCTTTTATTAAATGTGTCTTACTTGGCATGATACATATGACTCGTGGACCCTTGGAGGGTGTATTTGCTTGTCTTTGCAGGACCTTGCTCGGTGGAAAGCATTCATGGAGGGACTAAGCCACTTGGACCTTCATAGGGTCTTGAAAGGCCATGGGATGGATGATGCGCCCCACACATTGGAGGCCTAGGACGATGAACATTACACCTTGAGGGACATCTCTAGCACTTGGATGAGGCTCCGGATGATGAAGGGGTGACATCACCCTCCTTTGCCAAAACATCTCTCTTGGGGAGCTTAACGTCACACATTTGGGAGGACGTTTGATCCTTTTAGTGCACTGGGTGGTGTTGTGGGCTTGAAGCCCCACCTTCTTGCTTGATATGGGGATGATGTGGCACCTTCCTAGCATGACGTCTTGGCCTTGGAAGGCTTATCTTGACACGTGCCACCTTGGAGGAGATTTTTATGGGCTTATGTTCCATCATTTTGTTGTTTTTGGTCATTTTGTAGCCTCTGTGGGCAAAAGAACAAATTGATTTGCTAATTAAGAATTGTAACTTAGGTTTTAGCCTAAAATTATGGATTTAATTGTAAAGTGGACAAACTATGACTCGGGTTTCCTCATATAAATATGAGGCAAGTCATTTTCATTTCAACATAACTCATCACTTGAGATTATCACTCTTGGACTGAAATTTCGGCACTCTTGGGCAATTCACTATTGCTCTTTTCTTGTCATAATGGATGCAACACTTGTTATTTGGAGCATTAAAGGCCAACGACTTCTCTTGGTGGTGTTTCTTTGCCAATTTGTGGATGATATCTTGGTAGTAAGGGTTTATTGCATGCTCTCTCTTGGATTTGGTAAGTAATTTCTGCAATTAATTGTTGTTTTGCTTGTTAAATTCAAGAAATATATCTTAAACCCTAGGAGGAGTAAAGGGGCTTACACCCTCCACCAAGGTTTATTTCATTTTTCTATTGAAGTGTTATAAAGCTTGCAACATGAAGTAAGAGGATTTACACTCTTGTTGCAAGACTTAGATAGGGTTTATTTCTTTAGGAAGTAAGAGGGTTTACACCCCTAGAGAAACTTCAAACCCTAGTTCATCTTGGTTTTCAAGCTAGACGAATTAGAAGGATTGTTGTTGAGTTTTATAAGGGTTTAACACTCAACAAAGATCTCTTCTTTCTCTTTGCCTAGTTTTCCTTCCAAGGAAGAAACTCCATTCACCCATAACAAGGCACTAATCTTTGCATTGGAGATTGTTAATTGTTGCATTGGTAAACGTGAAATTTGAGGTTTTAGAATTGTTCAAGCTGGATTTGGATTTTACACGCTGTTGGCTCTCTTCTCCTCCAAGGGTGTCTTGATTAACCAAGTGGTTAGTTTGCTGTAATAGACATTAAGCTACAGCCATTAGGGCTGCAGTAAAATCTCTTTCTTCTCATGTTTCTTCACTTTTGACCGCTGAAATTTGCATGTAAGCAGTGAATTTTGATCTACTTTTCAAGGGCTATTGATTGGGTAATTTGCTTGCTGATTTTGTTGGTTAAAAATTGCTGCTGTAGCAAAAGTTTGCTACAACCATAGGGTTGTCATAACTCTTTGCTCATAACACTCTTTTACATCCCTTCTTGGTCATCTAATTCATTGTTTTAAGCTTTGGAATATTATCTCTAAGTTGCATACTAATTTGTCCAATATTATATGCTGATTATTTGATGTAATTTGCAGTGTTATAACTTCGTCATTGCTGATATATAATTGTTTACTGCTGCAATTTTGGGACAGCAAAGTTTCTTGTTGATTCCCCTCTTGTCTTGGGGCTTATATCGTCATATATTGTCTTGGTTTTGGTTGTCTAACATCTGTTTTGCAGGTACTATCAATTGACAGCTCATTACTTGACTTATACACATCTCCCATCCAGCCTCGGGACCTTCTAGTTGTGACCTATAGGGGTGGTTCCTTCAGCCCTTGGCCTCTCCCCTTGCAATCTCCCTAGGGTCACCTGGGAAGCCTCCCTTGTGTTAGACTTTTCCATCACTAAAAGGAGGGGGATATCTATTGAGGTGACAGTGATAGGTGTCCCCAGTTGTGTCTCACATCTATTGCTTGGGTTGGGATTTTCCCAAACTACAAACTGTGCGATAACAAAGCCTTTAAGATATCTAGTTCTTGTGTTCTCATGTGAAATTGGCATGCCTAGAAGTTGGTATGTTGACATTCGCATCAGGATTATGTGGATTATTGATGAGGTTGGGATTTGTTTGCTCGATCAATCTGGATTTTTAAGTCGGATCAAAGTCAACTTGGGCTAGTTCCTTCTTGCTTGGGAAAATGTCTGGAGAGATAAACTGTCATATATGGGATGATCTATTGGACACGAATACTAGCAAGTGGCTCTAATTGCGAGCCTCCACAAACTTAAAGAAATTGATTGACCTGCCTTTACTACACTTTGTTAGATGATTTCAGAAGATTCTTTATTCAAGTTCAATGTAGATGTTCATGTTCCTATTTGGAAGAATTGGAAATGTTCTTCTAGGAATCCATTTATAGATTATCAAGCTAGAGATCTATATGATAGGATTTGACCAACTTGAGGAATGCTCGAGATCATAAATCAAGATAGCTTTGTAGATGTCATGATATTTGGAAGTATCATTCTTGTTTTAAGACTCAAGTACTTGGCTAGTTGGTTCTTCATAAAAATTTAAGACTGAAGTCGTTTTTTCTTGACTTCCAACAGATTCACATGTTTCCCTCATAGTTGGGGGGGCTAGTGTGGTGTACCAT
This sequence comes from Picea sitchensis, assembly GCA_010110895.2. Classification (NCBI taxonomy): domain Eukaryota; kingdom Viridiplantae; phylum Streptophyta; class Pinopsida; order Pinales; family Pinaceae; genus Picea; species Picea sitchensis. Next base: position 37,498 of record SNQJ01S0008296.1, on the reverse strand, counting down.
GTTTTGGAAAACCAAGATCTACTCTAGTATATCTGTCAATTCTTAGTGACACCCCCCCCCCCAAACCCCCCTCAAACCACTACTTTGTTTGATGATGGGGATCTGGATGCCTACTCATCCTATCTTTGCTAGCTTATCCCTCCCCTTTCCCGTTTCTCATCACTTAAGCTTGCCTTTTCCAAATATGATATTATGCTCTCTTCAACTATTTGGGATGCAACCCTAAGCTCCTAGCCCATACCACTAGATCTCTGTCTTCCTCTCCCTCTCCCAATTCCAATTCCTACCCTACAAATTGTTGGTATGACAAGGAGTGCGAAGTTCACCACCAAAAAACTCAGTCACATCCTTCTTCACGATTTCACCTCCTAACCCCACTTACAGAGATCTTATCATCACCTCCTTCACCATAAGAAATGTATCTTCATTTCACAAAGGAGACATGAATTATGTGCGTCACTCCTTCATTTTCCCAAATCCTTTTGGCACACTCTTTTCCATCACCACTCCTGCCTCCCTATAGATCTCGATCTCCAATCCCTGTTCATCTATATGACTACCCTTTATGATGTTATCGGACAACCTTATGGTCTTGCCACCTCCCCCCATCCTTTCCATTTGTTCTACTACACAAATATCCGATAGGCAATGTGGGAGATGAACACTAGTAGAGTGGTCGATAAAGAGAGATTCCAGGCAAAATTATTCAAACATGGTATGATGGTATACATTCTCTTGTTGATTACACTACTGATTTATTTTACCATGTTGTTTTCTCGGGATTTGCACATACTTGGTCCCACCATACGATTCACCCAATACACAAATTGAGGTCCAACACTGATCGAAACATTTATAGGATGATCATATTGGGACACATTCTCCAAGCTCTATGTTACCATCCTTTATTTACAACTATAAGAGGAGCTTGAGAGGTGTCACCTATGGGCTAGCGAACATGTAGGTATTTTTCTTGGGCATTAGACTATTGACCATATTCTCACCCTTAGAGCCATCATTGAGGAAGCGAGGCATCACTCTTCAAAAGTATTCCGTTGTTTTGTAGACTTTCAGAAAGCATTTAACTTAGTTCTGGGGGATTATGAGTCGTTCCTTGGCTTCCTCCATACATCACACGAGTGATGCTTGTTGATCTCCATCCTTCTCTTCATAGATGATGTGATGCTCTTGGCCTCTACCTTGGAGGGTCTGCAGAGAGAGTTGGATGACCTATCCATCTTTTGTGATCTTCGAAAGTTGATGCTCAACCCAGGTAAAACCAAGGTGATGGATGATATTCAATAGGTCAGAGAATATCCTTATAGGTTTCCATTTCTTCTTCTGGGGGAGGAGGTTCAGATCACCACAACTTATGCCTACTTGGGGGTTTAGTTTTCAAGGCCTAGGTTTGGGTTGAGGAAGGCCCTCCAACCGTTGATCAACAAGGGATATGGGTCCCTTCATCTCCTTGAGAGGTTGTGTGTCCAAAGCCACTTCTAGGACATATTGTCCAAGATGGATCTCATAGGATTTGTTATTTGATCCATGGTTATTTATGATTTTGAGGTTTGGGGATGTTGTTTGATTGAGTTGGTTTGCGCAAAGATGGAGAGTGTGGAGATGCTCATGCTTTGCCGCATTATCAAGATTCAAGAGCAAGAGGAAAGTTCCCTTAACCATTATTCAAGCAGAGTTTTCAACCCACCTCTTTTAGCTCAAGACCATTTTCAGGTTGGTCTCTTTTTTGCATCAGAATAGAGTTTTGTTGACGTGGTAACTAGTAGGGGTTGTTATCCATCCTTGCTCATTGCACCTTTGAGGCCATTGCCTCAACTAGACCTACTGCCTGGCTAGAAAAAAGAAAGAATCAATCATACAATGCTTTACCTAATTTGATAGCTAAATTAATTGTTGCAAAAGCAAGAACAAAAGCTATAAAAAATTGAACCTCTATTATCATCTCTTCATTCCCTCTCCAATCATTTTTAATAAATG
>SNQJ01S0008295.1:94155-112164 GCA_010110895.2 Picea sitchensis | reverse complement strand
GGCCAGGGGTGACACGTTTCATGTTCTAATGAGCCCAGGGGTCCGAAAAACATTTGTATCCAAGTGACACGTGGCACCTCAATCGTGGGTCCACGTCACCCTGGGTGACGTCAGCGATCCATGTCGGCCCCTAACACATCCTTCTAATGTTCCTTTGATCTCATGGTCAATATTTGTCCACGTAGACCCCTCGATATACGACTCTCGTTACTACAAAGATTTGTTGTTTGGTAGTTTCTCTATGCAAACTCCCCGTGGCTCCATAAGTTGGTCAACGTTGGGTTGACCACAGTCTATATCTGATGGTCAGGGAGGATCCTGAAGGGTCCTCATGTCCATAGCTCATATCACTTCGTCGATTTGGCGTTTGAGATTTTTGGAAGTGTCACACCCCCAAATTCTTCGAAGTGTCTAGTCTTCGGATTATCATATCTAGTGACGCGTGTCCTTAATGATGGAAGGTTGAGATGGACTTCGTTTTTCACGATTTCAAGAGACTTCACACTTTAATGTCCCTCGTCCAACTTCCTTTGGAGTGCCGAGTCTCCAGACTATGATATCTTCTGCCACGTGGACGAGGTAATTTCCAGATATGACACGTGGCAAGGCACAGAGAACACATGGCCCCTTCAATGGGTGACATGTGTCACATGTTAATGGACCTATAGAGTCTGTGAAACGCTCAAATATAGGTGACATGTGGCACATTGATCATGGGTCCATGTCAACCCCCTCTTTTTCCTTAATGCATGCATACTCCCTGAAGTCCCGAAATCTCTCCACATGGCCTCGGTCATTCGACGTTCAGCGTTCGGCATTTGGCACTTGAACGTTTGGTGTTCGGAATTCTATGTTGAATGTCGACGTTCTATGTTGTACGTCCCTCTACGATACTACACCCCAAATCCTCTGAACTCCCGACATGGTCAACGTCGGACTGATTATATCGTAGATCCGATGGTTGGAATAGTTCCCATGCATCCTCAAATCTATGACTCGGATTAAATTCGGGCTCTGGGACTTCAGGGGATCTGTCTCCCTTACGACAAATACCAAAATTGTCCTAACTCGTGAAAACTGAAGGAGTCGAGGGGTTGACACCTATGCTCCTTCTCCAAATCCAACGGTTGTGATAGACCTTGGACCCTCCCGAACGGATCTCATCTTCCAAACGAAAGGATCTCCCCTTTCGAGACTTAAATCTCGCTATCCTTCCTGAACTTAGTCATTTATGAAATACTTAGGCATTGGCACACGCTCTGCGCTCTTTCTCCTGAGCTTAACAGACTCCTTCTCCCAGGAGATTCAAAACAGTTGGGAATGTTGGCATACATACGGGAAACCAAGCCCAGGGCCGATGAACTCACAGTTCATTTTCTTAAACTTGAGCCACTACAGGGCTCGAGCATTTACGTGTACAAACCATATAGTTCCTTACTTTCTTAAATACACAATCAAGCAAAAGATAAGGGAACACAGTCTTACCATCAAGCAACATGCACATCCCTGAAACATTCACAGGATATCCAACTTTATTTTACAGTTACAGCTCAAATATATAGGGTATGAGAATACTTATCTATTTTTTATTGTATCCAACTAATTGACTATGGTTGTTTTCCTTTCCACCCAACTATAGGCTTAGAGGAATTCATTCTTATCACTTTGGCCACCCCCGCTGAGCCATGATATCACTAGGGAACTATGCCATTTCTCAGAGACCTTCTCTCTGTCACAGCATCCCTACAAGGTTTATCAGATGCTTCCCCAGCATCAAGCTCGCAACCTTCCTCTTTTCTTCTACATGTCTAGATCGCACATCCCCCTCTGTGCATGCGTTCTTGTCTGGTGTCTCTCCTTCTCTCTGTAGAGCCTCACGTGCGTAACTTTTCCTCTATGTCTTCTCCTTGTCTCTATTTTTTGTATATCTTTTCCCAGGATAGTTCTCGACCTATCATGTTCCTTCTGTCAGAAGGAAACTTGGGTCAGCCTGGTCTGTGAGACCCTACGGTACTTCACGCTGATATTCTTCAGTCAGACCATGCTTCCATTCATGGGGGTGGTTGATTATCCAACTACTAGTACTTCCTTCATTATCTGATTCCTCTCCTTGGGATCTGGATGAGGCTTATTATCTCATCAAAGGGAATTTGGGTCATTTGAACTAATGAACCCTCTCCACAGTTTCCTCATTCTTTCCTCTAGTGATATCATGGCCAGTACTTCAAGTGTTTACCCCCACAGTCAGTCATTGGCAATCTAAATAATACATTTACATTGTTCCCGTGCTATATCATGGTGATTATGATTAATGACTAATTACAAGTTAGGGGAAATAGGGGTATTACAAAAAGACATGCATAGAAGTTTTGTTTGAATGCCTTTGTAAGAAACTGGGATGGATGTCTGAACAATATGTAATACAAATTCTCTCCTTCTTGGATAAAATTCAGGAAATCCATGAGTATTTTTCCCATGTTGTGATTTTGGATGGATAACAAGTGGGTCATGTGCTCCCATCCTTGTTTCAAGGTTTAGAGAATGAAGCTTGGAGGACTAGATAGGTTGACAAGGATAACACTTCACTTCCAAACAAAACAAAGAAATTTAAAGACTTGATGTCTATTGGGAGTCTATGGGATAAATATTTCATCAAATATGAAGCTACATATCGTGTCTTTCATGTTACATTTATGGATGATTTCTTGCCTTCTTTTCAAACAAGTGTTTGTGACATTGTTTCAGAAGTATGTGAAGTTTTAATGTACAAGAATGTTGGAATATATGCAAAAAATGAAATGGATGCCACTCATTTACATGTTTTAGAATATTATATCAATTCCACTATAATTGGAAACACTAAATTTAATATCTCTAAAATTCTTGTTGATTGTGACTTGAATGTTATTGGAAGGATATTAAATTGGCTTGGTGAAGATAATGTTGTGTTTTCGAAGGGAAAGGAGATAATTGCAAAGTATGCATTTCCCATGTCAAAAATTCAGACCTCTACTTCAGTTCTTGAACCATATTTATAGCAGCGGGGATTTAAACAATAATATGTACTCTTAGGTGGCAACAAATGAATTTTTTTAGGACTAGTAACAAGCCAGTAAGACAATTTGTGGTTTGATAGTGGTTTTAGTAGCCCTCTCCAATGGTGGATAAAGAAATCATGTAGTATTACATGTCCTTTTGTGTATATGCTAAATTATATCCTTGATTTGTAGGTACCTAGGTTCATGTTTAGAATAATGTTAATGCATATTCCAGCCTACAAGCATTTGGATTTTAATGTTTCTTTGTTTTGGATGTTCACTAAACATGGAGGAAAGGACCAATGTATTGATGAGGTGCTAAGATGGCTACATTGGCTCTCTAATTTCACGTATCACCCTCATCTTGCACATGATATAGTAGGGTAGGAAAGGAATAATCTCCTTTTATTATTAGAGTAGCATGAATAAGCTTCCTTGAGCACTAGATTTGATTTCATATTGTCACAGGCACTGATGGTTTGTCCTTTTCTTTATAAAAGCCAAATTTTGATGTAAGTGTGATGTTTTTGCAAAATAAGGAGGTTATTTATAACATGTACATGATGATATTATGAGGTTCTCATGCACTCATAAGAAGAGCACATGTCCTTGAGTTGGGGCCAGTCGTTACCCCTTATTTCACATAGGGGTACTACTAGTGAATTTCTTCCCTACTACTTGTGATTTTTATGAGACTTGGGCAGTTGGGGAACCTACTTGGTTCCATGGAATATGACTAGATAGAGGGTTTGATGACATATTTATTGATCACACGATGATGTATAGTTATCTTTGGGCATTGGATTCATCCTGATTTTTTGGCATCTTCACAATTCCCACGGCATTTTCACATATCTTGAGGCAATTCATGATTCTCAAGGCATTGGTCAAAACAATTTGGTGTTATTTATTCATGAATTGTACCTCTCATTCCATTCCATGTCCCAAATTCTTGAATGCTCACCTTATTCATTCATTTGGAGGCATGTATCACAAAAATTGATGGGACATCCACCTTGGAGGTTGCATTAGGTACTATATTTAGCATGTGTTGACCTATTTGGGTCTCCCTTGAATTAAGGAGGGGTTTGGAATGATTTGAGGAGGGTTGTTACACCTTGAATAACTCACACATTGCTTCTTGTAGCTTGTTTTGAGGGGCCATCCACTCTTAAGGCATTTTCAGTCATGGTTTGTAGGGACTTTCACCTTGGAGACCCATGTGTCCATTTCATTGCATGGTTTGTGGAGATCAGTTGGGGATCCACCTACTTGGATGCCTTTGGAGGATATAAATTTCGCATTTGACTCAACCTCTTCTCTCATTGATGGAGATGTGCCTCTCTCTTGGGGCCTTTTCACTTGGATCTTTGTACATGTGGCTTGACCACCTCATTTTTATTGTATTTTTTGACTAGGTATTGGAGGAAGTAATATTTTATTCCTCCCTAAGATATATATAAGGATATCACATAATATATTGTTATTTTATTTTAAAGGAATTTTATCAACACTCTATATAAAGAGTTTCCCTTCCTCACTATCACTCATGGTTGGTCAGTGATCACTAGAAAGGTTGCTAGGTCAGTGATCACTAGAAATGTGGGTTACAGTTGCCCCTTATCTATGCCATATCAAATTTAACTATAAAATCTATAAGAATTTTATTATAGCGCCTAAATATAAGTCCAAGAGTACAAAATTAAAAACACCACGAAGGTGAGTGCAAAAATTAAAATGTAAGGCAAGAAAATTATTATCATAGACCATAGAAATGACAAGAGGAGGAATAACTATTAGGATTCCCTCCCACAGCTTTTCAATTTAGATTCTTGAATTCTTATTCTTCATTCATATCTTAATAATTATCATGTTGACGGTGATGAGCAACCCAAATATGCCAAGGTCCCAAAGTCCTTCAAACAAGCATTGGTTGGGTAGGAAGTCAAAGCCCTATATAAATTCTACAAGGGAACAATAAACCTTGAGGTCCATTTGTTGGTTTCTTTGATAATAGCTCTAAGAGTGAGGATGTCGTCAATGGTATGGTAGTCCCTACAGTATCATGCTTGAACTCTAGCTCTAAACTACCATCTCTCCAATTGTTCAAAAAGAAATGTATCAAGTAAAGTGGCATAAAACTTGGTCAAGATGTGTCCAATCAAAATAGTCCTATAGTTATTGCCAATTGGGTTTAGAAATATTCATTGATTTATAATTAGAATGAATGATAGGTTGAGTTCAATAAAACAAACCCATGAAAACAACCTCATTTAAAAGATCTGCAATAGGAAGAGCAAGTCAATCTAAACCATGCTCAAGAAATTCATCTTGGTGCATCTCCCTCAAAATCAACAGTTTTTCTAGAGCTCAATTTCCAGATAGCTCTCCTAATATCCATGGGTAAAAGGAGGTGGGGAGTGGTATGGGAGAAGACATGTATTGGGAACTGGCCTAAAATATCGTAAAGGGAGGTGGCAAGAGACGCAAGTTTGGGGAGTAACATTGTGAAGAAGGGATTTCTTAGGGAGTGCCAAAATGTCCTAGAAAAATATTCATTTCTGAAATATAAGAGAAGAAGACATATAGACTAATTAACTCTCAAAATATATTCAAGGCAAACATAATCATATATAGCACAAAATGGAGAGGGTTTGTACTTAAGCTTATGTAATAGAAATTACAATTGATAGTTAAATTGTATAACAAATTTTTTTATGATCTTTACTAACATTTATTAGAATTGTTGAATGTTTTACATCATTGGAATGACATCTTAGTTGTAACTTATTTGAAATGTTATTATCGTATGTGCACTTTGATATGATGTAATATGATTATCATTTCATTTCATATGTTGTAATATTAGATATATAACAGAAAAATTAATTATTGCATGAAATAAATAATAAATTTTCATTCTAAATGTTTTTTTTTTTGCAGAACAAGGATCTTCCAGAAGACCAGGATATCCTCATCAAATATATCCAGATCATGTTGGGTCAGATGTCGAGATGGCAGATGATGCTCATGATGACACAGATATAGATGACAACGAGGCCGATTCCTATGCAGATGACGATGATGACGATCATGATGGTGATGATGATGATGACATAGATATAGATGACAACGAGGTCGATTCCTATGCAGATGACGATGATGACGATCATGATGATGATGATGATGAGGTTTTTTAGACATCCAAAAACCTAACCATAGGAGATGAAGCACCAAAACGCATGTGGGCCCCGTTTGGGTAAGTTAGTACATCAACTTCACGGGGTCATAACTTTTGCATACGATCTCTGTTTTAGGCATATGATATCCCGTTGGAAAGGTATCATCGAGGAGATTCATTTTGGGGGCTCAATAATGCCTTCAACTATTATTGAGAATCTCGATCTCGAAAAATCTTCATTTAGGCCCTCAAAATAACCCCGGAAATTAAAACTGCTAAAAATAGTAAATTGCCAAAATTGCCAGAAAACTGTTTTAAGTTGGTTGGAAAAGGTGGGTGGCCACTGATATCCACCTTGATAAATCCTCCCTCCTTAGGAAGCAATGGTCTCCATTGTGTTGAGTGCTCGAGGGAGAGGGAAAAGCATTTGTTGAATCTGCATCTTGATGAGTTGCTTGCCTTGTTGGAGAAGTTGCTCTTAATGAGTTGCTTTCCTTGTTGGAGTAGTTGCATTGCTTAGCTTGTTGAAGGTTGTCATGAACATGTGGTTAGAAGGGTTGGACGCTTTTAACCATTCTATATACATGAGATTATTTTTTTCAAAATGAATCTTTACACTCTGCTACAATCTTATCGACCTGCCTCTTTTGGATAGAAGGTGCTTTAGCCAAAGATGTGGTGGCTGCAGTATCCATCTGTTCAAAGGGTGAACAAATTGTGAAGAAGCTTAATTTTATAGTATGAATTACCTGTGGTACCGCTTAGGTGAATAATAAGGAACTGGTCCTTTCTTATTCTCAGGAGATGACCCCAAAGTAACAATGACACTACCGGTATTCCAGGACTCATAAACAACATGGCATCTCACATATATGGTTGGCCCTACCAGACATCGCTACATACATCCAAGTAAAGCAAATATCAACATAATACCTCTATCCTGAAGGGTTGGATGTCGTGATGACAATCGATACGTTGGTCACACAGATCTCGTCCTTGGTGTAGCTTTTCAAATTCGGCTGTTTTATGGTTATACGTGGTGTTGTCGATAATATCAACTGTTTGATGACCTTCGCTGAAATGAGGTTCTTTTGGCTCTCGATTTATCAACAATAAAATGCGTACGGTCCCTTCACCCACATCTCCGTGGAATGAAAAAGGTGCTCCCCTCTTCAGACCGCTGGTTCTTTTTCGCTGGAATTGTTGGCGGTCGCACAATAGTAGTGGGGTCTCGTCAATGATCCGCCCTTTACCGCATTTTCTGGCAGAATCAAATTTCTAAATCAGGGTTTGGCTCTTTCTTTTTGATCTCGGCCACCAATGACTGTTTTGAGCAACATTCATCGATGTTGTGCCAGGGGCTTTTGTGGAAATCGCACCATTTTTCGGTGTCCTTCTTTGTCCTCCTGTGACACTTCTTTTCCTGTGGCTTGGACTGGTTTTCGGGAGACTATTTGTTAGGGTCGTCTTTGTCATACTTTGATTGTTGCAGATTTGCAGACCCGAACTCTCGTTTGTTCGGGTGCTTAAATTTCTTCTCGATTTTAACAGCATATTGATAAGCAGCACCGAGTGATGAGATGTCCAGAAAATCCATTTCAGTTTGGATGTATATGTGTAGATCCCCACGGTATTTCAGAACCAAATGTCGTTCGGAGTCTTTGATACCCAGCTTGGTGCGCAAAGTATGGAAGGTATTGGTAAACTCTGGAACTGCTTGGCCCTCTCTTACCGCAGTGTGGTCCATCTCATGTACTGAAACTCATAGTTGCCAACAGGGTAATACTGTTCATTTATCGCATCCACAAAAAAATCTCAAGTGGGCTTGGCCCCATATGTTCCACACTCATCTGTGGAACTTTGCTCCCAATAAGTTTCCCACCAATGTTTGACATGGGAGAGAGTTTTAAGGAGTGTGAAGGTGATCTTTTCCCTGTCAAAAAAATTATGAACAAAGAAATAACCTTCTAACAGATTTAACCATTTGTCTAGGGCATCCGCATCTATCTGACCTTCAAATACAGGAATATCAAAATTAACCTGTACCTTGAAAGGAGAGGTGCTTCCAAAGTGGTTGTTTCATGAAGATGTGCATGTTGCTATCGGCAGGCGTTGCAGGATGTGGGAAAAATTCTCCATCATTTCGTCCCTCTGTCGTGTGAGAGCTTGCTCAAGCAACAGATTGATAGGATCGTCTGCTCCGTCGTTTTTATTTTCTTCCGCCATAGAGGGTTTCTTGGGCGTGCGAGAGCGATTGTCTTCAAGAGAGACAAGCTCGAGACCCAACTTTCTATACCCGGACCTCGTCGGGGGCATGCACTGAAAAATGATCAAGAGCAGCCTGCTCTGATACCACTGATCCGGATTATTTTCGGCACGAAATGAGAGCGGAGATGTAATAAATAAATGCACAGAGATATCAAATAATATAACAGAAATGTATAAGAGATGCAACCATAAACACAGAGATACAGTAATACATGATTTCTATTAATGAAAGAAATGTACAGAGACTGTAAAAATATAGAGTGAAAGACTCGCTAGAATGGTGCCAGTGTATCTCTGAGAAGAGATGTGACGGCTACTTGCATTCGCAAGAAGATGATTACAATGAGGCTCTGAAGGCCTTTTTACAATAAACAGAAATGTCAAAAACCCTAGACATCCAAAAACCTAACCCTAGGATATGAAGCGCCAAAAGTCATGTGGGCCCTGTTTGGGTAAGTTAGTACATCAACTTCCCAGGGTCGTAACTTTTGCATACGATCTTTGTTTTAGGCGTATGATATCCCGTTGGAAAGGTATCGTTGAGGAGATTCATTTTGAGGGCTCAATCATGCCTTCGACTATCATTAAGAAGCTCGACCTCGAAAAACCTTCATTTAGGCCCTCAAAATAGCCCTAGAAGTTAAAACTGTGAAAAATAGTAAATTGCCAAAATTGTCAAAAAATTGTTTTGAGCCAGTTGGAAAAGGTGGGTGGCCATCGATATCCACCCGAATCATCGTTTCCCTAAAAAATATTTATAAATGTTATCCTATAAAATATTTCAAATGCATTTATATGACTTGATGTATAATTATATAAGTTATTTAAGAGACATGATATATTTAACTAATTAAATTGAAATAAAACATATTAAATTAATAACTGTAAGCAAAACAAGAAGCATTTTTGGAAGCAAAAAAAGAAGCAACAATGGAAGCCAAATTGGAAGCAAAACTGGAAGCCACACCAAAAGCAAAACTGGAAGCCAAACAGGGAGCAAAACTGGAAGCCAGACAGGAAGTAAAACTGGACATAAAACTGGAAGTCAAACTAGAAGTGAAACTGGAAGCAAAATTGGAAACCATGTCATAAGCAAAATTGGACGTAAAATTAGAAGCCAAACCAGAAGTCAAACTAGAAGCAAAATTAAAAGGCACATCAGAAGCAATAATGGAAGCCAAATTGGAAGCAAAATTGGAAGCCACACCAGAGGCAAAACTGGAAGCCAAACAGGAAGCAAAACTAGACGTAACACTGGAAGCCAAACTAGAAGCAAAATTGGAAGCCATATCAGAAGCAAAATTGGATGTAAAACTGAAAACCAAACTTGAAGCAAAATTGGAAACCATATCATAAGCAAAATTGGAAACCATATCAGAAGCAAAATTGGAAGCAACATAGCTTGACGCTATTCCTGGTGTTAATCCCAACGCTAAATCTGATGCAATTATAAACAATCGTGATTGCACCCCGTTTTACACCAGAAAAGATGTTCAATTCGTGAACTGAAATACACTAAATTTTGACGCTATTTTAAGGGTTAATTTTTTGTTGAAGTGTTTTTTAATCAAAAGTTATACTTTTTAATCAAAGTGACATTTACATTTATAACAATTCTATCTATACTTAGAATTAGAGGCAAAGTGTAAGCCCTCCTTAGTTTGCCAAAGTGTAATTTCAATGTTTGAGGTGGTTGAGATGGTGTGATTCAATCACTTTATTTTTACATTGATACGGTTGTCAAAATGTCTTCCTTCCTTTGATACAAAGTTATTGTCCACGCTTCCTTTCTCATTGGTTAGATAGTTGGTCTTTAGTTAGCGTTTGAGTGTCTCAGTTAGGTAGCTGGTGTCCAGTTCCGTGGTCTCCAACCTCACAATTTAATACCTGGAGGATACATACCCAATTATATGCCAACCTCAGAATTTAATACTTGCAGCCTGCAGGATACATACCCATTATATGCGTGGCACGGGCACCCACTACTGAAGGATACCGTGCGTGAGAAGCCCTCAAACGTAGGAGATCAACCTTCTACATCCATAGATTAATGAAAATTCCTGTGCAGAATTGAAACTTCCTGCGACGTCAATACTTGCGTGAAACAAATGTCCTACGTTGGCATAATTAATACCCATCTGTTGACTTATACGCAACCATAACACATAATTAATGCCACCGGATGTCCTTTTCCCTAAAAATTCATTATAAACAAAAACAAAGTATTATTTTTTTTTCAATAATGTTAAAATCCTTTTTAGAAAGAATATAGTTAGGTATAGATAGTTTATATATAAAATAGATATTTACTTATTAATTATATTGATAAACACTCTTATTTCATACATGGATGAAAGGTGTAACGTTAGATGGTGTAAGAAGGCATTCACCTTTTTAGTTGAATCAAAGTTCAATTGACAATGTTAATTGTCCACATAGTACCATGCAATTACCATATGAGACACAATTGATAATCAAACTTGAAGGACATGCTAGGTTTCTTTTATATATCATAAGATATGTATTTATAATAATAGTTAATTGGTTTATGATTTAGTGTTAAATTGATGGGAATTTATTAGAATTAATTATATTTTATTTTCAATGTATATTTGTAGGAGCTTTATAATTTTAAACATCATATTATATATAATTTTAAACATTATAGGAGTTTTGATTAACATGGGCAAAAACTTGAATAATTTCAAAAAAAAAAAAACATCATCGTCATATGTGTAATAATCGAGTGATATCATATTTGTAAGACAATTGACTTAGTGTTATATTATATTTTGATATAGAGTAAATCGAAAGGAACAACAACACTTATTGATGGCTTCGAAGATGTCCATGCTAACAACAAAGAAGCTCTCAAGAAAGCGGTGGCTCATCAAGAAAGCAGTGGCTCATCAACCTATGTTTGTAGCCATCGAAGCAAGTGGACAAGATTTCCAATTTTACTCAAAGGTAAGTGACAATGATCCTTTACATTGCACTTAAAAATTACTAGATAAGAGATGAATAATTTGGTATGTATAACTAAACAATTTTTTTTCTCATACAGGGAGTATTCACTGGTAAATGTGTTACCGAACTTGACCATGGAGTTGTAGTGGTTGGGTATGGCAAGTCTCCTGAAAGAATTAATTATTGGATAGTTAGGAACTCTTAGAGACCTGAATGGGGAGAAAAAGGATATATAAAAATGCAACGAAGTATTAAAGCAAGTGAAGAAAAGTGTGATATTGTCGTGCAAGCATCATATCCAACCAAGAAATCTAAAACTCTTGATATTGAATTAGATGTGGATCACATTAGTGATAAATTGTAACCATTGTCACAACAAAAATTTGTATTCTAGGATTCAAAAATGTGAAGATTCATTCTTCATATCTGTGTAGTTAAATTTGACTTAGATTATTGTTGATGTGTACTTCTCCCTTGACACTTAAAAATGCACTATTGTATTGTATTGGATTAAATTATTAATAATATTTTGAAATAGATTTAAATTAAATCTATTAAATGTTTTAGAAAGGTGTTTGGGATTGTGGAAAAAATTAAACAATAAAAATGTTTCACTTTTCTAATTACTTATTTCCTAATAGTTAAAAATATATTATTAAATTGGATTATTGTTAATATTTTTTTCAAGAAAAAGTCTTAATTTCTATTCCATTATAAAATAAATGAAAATCACATTATTCAAGTGCTCAAAGCACAATACAATAAAAGCTAATACAAATGGATATTGCACCTACAATATTAAAATTGCATATTAATGTACATGTCATTTATTTTCCTTTAAAAAATAATCCTCAATATTTCTCTTTTTCCCCTTCTTCTTTTTAACTTTTTGCCACTTTGCTAAAGGAGGAGTCACAAAAGCTAAGTATAAGTTAAAATATAGGAGATTAAGATTCTTAGAAGGAACCAATTCCTTATCTAAATAAAAAGTATCATTTTCGTGAAGTCTTTCCATTTTACCTAGAGGGGCTTCAGCTACCACGACCTCTCTCAAGGAGGAAATCCATATATCCATTTATTGTGCTCTATCCCCTGAAAAAGGAGTGGATCCCCTAATTGACACATTCAATTGTTGATTTATCTCATTATGATCAATGTTAATGTCCAGTCATTGATTTGTCTTGTTTTGATCAATGTCAATATTCGAGATAGATTCCTCTAGAAAATTCATCTCTTTGCTTTTGGCTTGGTCCATTTTTTCCTAGGAGGATGAGCTCAAGCATGGGGACAAGTAGCTAGTAAATGTCCTAGAAGATGGCATATCTTGCACTTGAATGTTGTGTTCTCCTAATCCATCTAAGAATTGTTTTTTCCAAAAGATCCTTACTAAGGTTTATCTCAACACAAATACGTACATATGTACATAAACCCGCTACAACTCTCTCAAGATCGCATTTTATGTAAGTGCCCAAAATATTCCCAATATCCTCAAAAATTGATAAATATCGTAAATGTAATGACAAATTGGGAAGACGAATACAAATTGGCATTCAATAATTGACATAGTGTTAGGATCAAAGTCTGGGAACCAAGGGGAACTTATAAAAAGTCTCACACTTCCCTAAAACCAAGGACCCTCCTCAAACACTTACTAATAATCAGTATGATTATAGAACTAAACAATAAAAAAAACTTTGGAACACAAAGAGATCTCGCAAGTTTTTGTCCAAGTCATGTGGATCCATTGGATCAAGGTCGATGTAGGAGGCCAATACCCATTAAATATACAAATAACTAAATATTTTTCATAGAGTGAATGTAGATCCGTTACCTTAGACACTATGATCTCCACCATCATCACCTCATCAGCATGCTTCATTGTATAGGCACTAGGAAGAGTAGAAGACTTCAAATCATTTGGAATGGAAGAATTGTTTGATTGCATCCCAAAAAGACATAGGTTTGGAGGTTGAAGGCACCATAGAGTGAACCATTCCTCTAAGAATTCACAACACCAAAAAGAGAATTGAATACATTACCAATGTGGTAGATAGACAAAGAATTTTGGTTCTCAATATGTTTTCCTTTATAGAGTAAACATTAAGGAGCCACAAGACTCCCTTCTAATATCTCCAATTTCTACTTTAAAACCAATACCAAATCTATAGAATTCACCCACAAACATAAAGTGTTTCCAGAAAGAGACCTAATCATAATTTAAAATGTTTTCATGGAATCAAATTCAACATGTAAAGAATGGTTGAATGGACCTTTCATCAAAAACTAAACAATCATGCAATTCATCAAACACTTCACAGTTACGAAAAACCTCAAAATATTATCAACTATAGGCTTATGACCATGGATGTCTTTGGACATTGTATATCAAACCCTTGAAGACAAAAGAAATTTCAAAGTGGTTGCAAAGAATACCCGCAATCTAACACCATTGCAGAGTATGAAGGCATGATCCTCTAGCCTAAGACGAGACAAAAGATGGCATCTACAAATAGGTGGTAACCCAACATTTCTTCAAACAAATGGTAAACATCCACCTTTAACTTGAGTACCAAGTCACAATACTCAAACAAAAAGGAATGATCTATTAATAGAAAGGAAAAATTCTTGCTCTTGTTAATTGAGACCATCGTGGAGTAGTATGGGCCGAATATCAAAACCTATGGAAACACCATAGTGTAATCAAACTTCCTAAAACTTCCACCTTTTCCCATTGTGAAATCCAAAACCTCATTTGCCATCCTGACCAAAACCTTCATCATGGACCATGTCTTTATAATGCTAGCGATATAAATGACATCATTGAGAGAAATATTTCCATTATGCTTGATGTACTAGATCTTATTTTTTACTCTCCCAACCTCCTTGAATTCTTTTATAACTAGGGTGACCGCACTCGACACCATGGAAACCTTGAAATGTTTGTTCTAAATGGTAAGATTTATTGTGACCTTAAGATCCTTCCAATGCTTTCCAGTTTCCTTCAAAAGGTATTCTCCCACTTCACTCCCTACAACCCTCACAAACACTTCAACCACTTGAGAAGGATTGAGCTTGGGTGACATGACTTTAAAATTTTTCACAAAACCCGATATATTCTTTCCTCCTCTCAATTGAAACTTCCATATATTAATAATGAAAGGGTCCACTGAGAGTAAAATTCATAAAAAAATTAAAGGACATCGAAGTGGACTTTGATTCATTTATATATGCATGGGCATCTGAAATGGATCTGAACACAAAGTAATGGTTATAAGCCTCAATATCTAAGGCAATTCATCAATCAAGGAAGGTTATAACTATGTAAAAGACAATGTAAAGTAAAGTGGAATAAGAAAAAGTAGAAGAAAACAATGAATTGATTTTTAAAAATAGAATAGGAAAGGAAAAGAGAGAGGAATGGGAACTGAAAGGTCATTTCCTTAGCCTTCCCATTACCCTAGCTCTTGTATCTCCTTGTCATTAGACTCTCATAGGGGGGTGATTTTGTTGGTCAAGAGATGAGGATGGACAAGAGTCATGCAGTGCATTGTAACCAAAGATTGTTGAAACAAGTTGAGCAACCATTGAATGTTGGTTTTCCCATTTGGGTTTCTAGGATAAACAATGTCTCTATGTGCAATGTTTTCTCTATGTGTTATTGTTTTATTGTGTCAACTTGTTTCTGTGTTGATAATAGAGATTCTCTTTGGTGGTGAATAGTGGGAGTGTAAATGAGAGGGATATGTAATCAAACTTGTGGATTTACTACATTATCGATTTTTCTTGTATAATAGAGAGTATAACATCTTTATTACTACCATTGTGGAATGTGTTTCCAAACACAGAGATCAATGACTACCACCTCAAAGCCATTGCACTTATGTAGGAGGTTTCTAAATTGGTTTATTTGATTTTAATGGATTTTTGGGTGTTATTAAGTGTTTCTAATTGTTTTTCTCTTATCTTCGGTTGTACTCCTCTCCTCTGAGCATGTATCTTACCTGCTAGGAAAATGTGATATTAACCTTGGTTTTCCATGTGTTTGTATGCGTCCTCTAAGCCTGTTGCAATCCCTATAAGTGTCACGGTCTTATGGGATATACACAGTTGTGGGAGGGCATCTCTTCCCTGGGAGAGATACACTTAGCATTTCATTGCTTGTATTGGTTGTCCAATCCACATAGTTCACTATGACATTTTCTTCTTTGACTGTGACTTTTTTGGTTGGATAGAAATGTTCATTGAATGGCTCAATAAATAATTAAATGCCTACTAAATACCTTCTTTCAATTTTTGTTTCCACCTCTTTACCATACATTAATTTCCCCATACATTCCTTCATTAGGAATTTGACTTATCAATCAATTTTGGGTTATTATCAATTGTCTCTTGCTTGGCATTATGCTAACCTTTCCTTGATTGTTGTAGCAAGATCACAAATATTGTTGTTGTTGTTTTCACATGTGGAATATATTCTTATATGTAATAATGATGGAAACATCTCAACATATACGAGATTTCTCAATGGATAGTTAAGATTTCCATTTGAAAGGGAAACATGTTGAGAGAAGAATTAATTCTCATATGCCTTGATTTATAAATAAAAGAGTGAATGCATGTCAATAGATGCATGTGGTGAAAGAGCATATAGTTTCCAACCATATGCTCAATTAAGGCTACTTGGGTTAATTCCTTTGGCATCGTTGTAATTGTCATATTCTTCATGCATTTATGAAGTCTCTTCATATATATAAGGAATTCATATACATGAGCATTGTTTTCCTGAGTTGAAGTTTTAGTACATACCTATGGTAATTATAACTGAAGGGTCACTGAGTTGAGTTATCTATTGCATCCAAGCCTACATAGCAGAAGTATATGAGGATAAGTGACCAGATATGTGTGGAGGGACAGGTTTTCAATTGGATTTGTGTTTGCAAATATAAAACCATAGGGAACTATCATAAACGAGTTTTTATTTTCTTGAGAAAAGATAGAAGAGTGAGAATTGTGATAGTATAATATTTTGAACATATTTGTCCTTAGTTCAAGTGCTAGGAATACATATTCAAATCAGTACATTTTTGTTTTAAAAAACCTAAATTTCCTATTCCATTGGATTTGATTTATAGCACTCTAATTGACCATTTATATTTCTTAAAGTTTGATCTTTTACAGGAAACTTAATCATAGTTCTATTGGAATTGTTGATGAGCATTGGACTTGGAACCATAATAGATAATCCAAGAAAGTAACCAAGTCTTGAACCTAGATCATTCAAGTCTGAATCATTATTGAAGAAGCCTACTCTCACTTGACAAAGTAAAATCAGAGACCAAATTTTAAATTCCATAGAGCATCCATGTTGGTTAGTGAATGGACTATAAACCCCTCAGTTATGGATCATATGGTATCAAAGAAATTGAATCCTTGACTACCACACAGCCTCCAAAACCTCATATACCTATCATGGGTAAAGAAAAGCGAGAGAGGATGGAATACCTACAAGCCATCAATGGTCATCTTTAAAAAGAGAACAAGCACTTGAAGGAATAGGTATAGATGTTTAACTAGAAGAAGGTGGAGATGGAAAAGAACCTTGAAATATCAACAAGACAATTGTCAATGCTAAAGAAGCAATTTTTGCAATGCTAAGAATCCCTCACTATGGATATGGTAGATTAGGACAAGGGAAAAGTTCATCTTATACACTTGGGAGAGAATCTCATCCAATTGGACAATTGTAAAGAGGATAGGTTCACTCTAATGATGACTCAACTACAGAAAAAGTTGGCAGAGAAGGAGGAGGCATTAGAAAATCTCCAAATAGTTGTCCAAAAACATAGAGAAGCAAAGTCACCATCCATTTCCATTTCCCAAGCCATCACCGTGATGAAGGAAACTCTGGCAAGCTCACCTTCCATAGAAATTTCTCAAAAAAAGCTTAGTGAATTTTAAAATCATACCAAAGGAATTGGATTGAAAATGTTAAGGAAGATGGGTTATGATTGACAAGCGGTAGGAAAGAGAAGGCAAGGCATCCTATATAATGTCCCCAAGGCCGAGCCCAGTTGTAAATCTGATGTATGAAATGAATTGTAAATATGTGTTATAGGCTGGTGAGCCAAGTTTGTATAAGTCGATGGGCTTATGTGATTGTTAGGCCAGAGAGCCTAAGGGTTGGAGGCCAAGGGCCTGATTTTGTACTTGTATATATGTAAAAACATTTAATAAAATTGTAAACACCGCCAGGTGCAGACCGACCACGATGAATGAGGGAAGGGGGACTGAGTTTCCACAGAGAAGGCAAGGGATTAGGGGTTGGAAGGTGGGAAAAGGGGCTTAAGCCTAGGAATAATATTCTATTATTATTCCAAAAGAACATGTGCCATTTGTATTTTTTTTTTATCCTAAGTTCCTGACCAAGGGAAGGTGATGTGTGATGGTGGAACGCATGCAGTCTCCAGGGCGACAAGTGTCAACCCTGGTGCATGCGAATAAAACAGTTTGGGTGGACCGTGAAGGGGGTTCACTCTCTCATTCGAGCGGACTACC
>SNQJ01S0008295.1:45013-67114 GCA_010110895.2 Picea sitchensis | reverse complement strand
GGATTTGATCCATCTCAGCACTTGATATATTTAGGGTGAAGATGGATCTAGGTGAATTTGTATTTTATTGATAATAATGTGTTTTCTTCATATGTTTATATTTGTTAAAATTATCATATTGATATAGACACAAGAAACACACACAAATACATAGAGCCAATATTTATCCTGGAAAACCTTAACCAAGAAAACCATCACCTAATAGATATCTATTAACCTTGGCCAAACTAGCTAAGCGAGGCCACATGAGGCATTTTACAATGTAGTATTCCAAGTCATTAAATAGGCTTCATCATATGTAATACCATATGTTACCCAATACCATGGGACCATAAACCACCAACGGTAAACCCACCAATGAATGAATCAAGGTTATATTAACTACTTTATGACTGAGTCAAGATTAACCCAACATTCCCCTTTTTTAACTTGACTTCAGACAAATACCTACCCCCCTTAAATTTTGTTAATCGGATTTCCATTAATACAACATGCCCCCCCTATCATATAAGTTTACATCTAGACTTTACACCAGTGAACTCTCAAACTAGGGGTAAGCATGCATAAATAGGTCTTACAACCATATGTCCATTTACATGTGATAAAATTCAACTCCATAAAAATAATTGCAATTGTATGCCTAAACATGTGATGCTATGAACATCCCTCCTGATCCAAATAAAATCAAGCACTTATTCATCGAGTACTTATTCCTCAATTTGCTTCTGCCTATGCTCCACGTCAATTCTTGTGATGCATTTCTAGCTTCCACTCACCATGTTTCATATACCCATGAACCATTGCTTCAATTTCTTAACCTCACTACCAAGCTCTAATCCACTATACAATAAACACCCAAGCCACTCTCGCTAAAGAGTCTTGGCATACTAATTTTTGATACCACATGTTAAAACTAGCATGAAGAGATAGGCACCAAAAACACACACAAATACATAGAGACAATATTTATAGTGGAAACCCTTAACCGGGAAAACCAATACCTAATAAATATCTATGAACCTTGGCCAAACCACCCAAGCCAAGCCACATGAGGCATTTTACAATGGATTATTACAAGCTTCATCATATGTAATACCATGGGAAAATACCATGGGCCCATAAACCACTAATGGTAAACCCATCACTAAATGAATCAAGATTATCTTAACTACTCTATGACCAAGTCAAGATTAACCCAACAATATTGCTATTATTTTTTAGTTTTTCTAATTCATAATTTGGATCAACATGTGTCATGTCAATGCTATGAATATATGTGACACATATTCACTGTATTGGATTGTAGAATACACCTCTCCCTATAATAAAATGGAAGATTCAAAAGGCACCCCTTCATTCTTACACAAACTTTCCACATGCATGAGGATAATATCGACCTGTTACATGCCAAGATATGTCAGAGATTAAATGAGTGTTTTGTCACATGAAAATAGGGAGACAAAAATGCTCTAAAACCACTAGGATAGAAGTTGTTATGTAGCTCCAAGCATATTGACATATTCAATCAATACTCAGTGCATCTGTTATCAAAGCCCAATGCATGTGAAGATGCAAGGGTCATGAAGTGTGTACCTTACAATAACTAATTCAAATGCATCAAATAATGATCAATAACATGTTGATAAGAGATCACAAATGGACATTTTGGGGATATTTATAAGAGGCTTAATATGAGTTTTATAAAATATTGGTTGTAACTTTGCAAATGAACCTAGTCTAACCCTATTTGCACCATCTAGAATACAAGGAAAATTCTTGATAAAAGGGAAAAAGAAAATTGTGGAGTGTTTTCATTGTAGTGAATAGGGGAATTATAAAAGGGATTATGAAAAGTGGATTGCTTAGAAGAAGAATAAGAAAGATGAAACTAATGTTATTCTTATCTATGACAATGACAATCATCACTTTCCCAAAGTTTTCATACTTAAATTTGGGCAAGTTGTGTTGCRATGTGTGACAAGTGACGAGCAACAATAGCATGTATCATAATCACATGTATCATAATCATATTTGTATCTCCAAAGTAAATAGGCCATTGGAAAGAGGAAAGGGTTGGAATCTAAAAACATTATGCTTTTCACAATCTCCGCATGGGGATGGAGTATTATCATTCGGGTACTAAGCTATTGTTATTCAAAAAGTGTTTTGGATTTTTGTAGTCTTTTGCTTATTTCATTCATGTGGAAGATGAATGGAAAATAATGGATTTAGGGGATTTTCTACAACAATAGGTACTAATCTCAATCCATGGTTTAGTCGGGGGTAGCTAGTAGGGAAAACTCTAGCTCAACTATTAGCCTCCATTATCAATCAACTAAAATAAACATTTTATATATTGAAAAGGCCAACATGGTTTCTAATGTTATTGGTTTTGTGAGTATTTATTCTAGTTCTCCATGTTTGCATGTTCAAGTCACCAAACTATTTAGAGAACAAAAGTGGGATACATAATTAATTTTATAGTTAATAGAATAAAAATAAAAATAAAAAATGTGAAAGGTTTTTCTTATAAATATTATGTTCTTTGATTATTTGTTGATATTATTATAATTTTATTTTTTATTTTTTTTAAGAAATGTATAACTTTAACATGGTATTAAAGTTCAAAGTTTAAGATTTTATTTTATCAAAGATGACATTAATTCAAAATTCCATGGAAATGGTGTCAATTATAATAGTGCAAAATATTCTCAAAGTTGAAATTGGAAAAACAATCATTGTAGGAAATCCCAAAGTTGGAAAAATGTTTTGATAATATAAGATTCAATCTTTAAAATCTTGGGAGGAGAATGTTGTCTTGCATGAACACTTTTTTAGGATTATGGACAACAAAATGCTAAGCCAACCATGGGCTAAGATGGAATTGATTAAGAACAATCATTGTAGGAAATCCCAAGGTTGGAAWTTTTTTTTGATAATATAAGATTCAATCTTTAAAATCTTGGGAGGAGAATGTTGTCGTGCATGAAGAATTTTTTAGAATYGTGGACAACAAAATGCTAAGCCAACCATGGGCTAAGATGGAATTGATTAGTTCAAAATAGAGATTGTTATGCTCTTGAATTCCTAATTCTAAAATGAAGTGATGTTGAAGTCCTTCRTGTTAGTAATGACATCACTTTGAAAGACACATGAGATCGAGCAATATTACATGTAATCACAAAACAATAATGCAAGATTTTTTTTAAGAAAGCATTTAATCTCATGAAATGCAAGTGATAAAATGTAGATCTTACACTAACCAATTTAAATATCTCGATTCTTATGAAATATCGGTTATAACTTTTAAAAGAATTTGGTTTGAACCTACATTAATATGGTATGTTTTAGCTCACCATAAAATGAAAATTGAGACTCGGATTGATGAAATGTCAATCCAATGGACTTGTGACATCGTATTACTGCTAGGGGAACCCTTCTACCACGATTCCTATGCCATGAAGCTTGTTTTATTTGATTATTCCCGAAACTAGGGTTTTTAACAAGTTGATAGGTAATGCAAATTTTTCATTAAGGGTTGAAATTTTGAAAAATATTCCTTGGTGTTGTAAAACTGTACACTCGTCTAATGCATGAATATTGAATTTATGGTAGGAGTAGTATTGGTGGTGATGAGGGGATTGAGGGGGTGGAGAAGGCAAGGTCGAGGGTGCAATGTAAGTTGGGGAGTTAGTGATCTGATGGGATTAGGTGTTTAGGGTGACTTAGGAGAAAAGAGATGATGTTTTTCCCCCAACTTTATTTTTTCTACAAGAGCTCAAGGAAATTCTTGGTTGAGAGTTGAACAGTCAAAAATTTCACCTCTATTTTAAGATAAGGACGTATCCCACTAATAAATTTGATACTAAGACCTAGTTTGGGATYAGTTATATATACTTGTACTTGCAACTTAGTGAACTATTCAATGTAGAATTGAATAGACTAACATTGAAAATAGCAGAAACAAAGTCATTGAGCCCATAGAGATTGGKTATATCCTAACAAATAAAATATATTCCACATTGCCTCACAAAATATTTTCCATCTTGCAATAGAGTTTAGAGGCGAAGATTCATCCCCCAGTTCCATATAGAGTGTGGAGTGCTCGAAGGTATGTTACCACCATTCTAATGTTCGACCATCCAAATGAATAGTGGCCAACTCAAGTTTCTTTGATTTAGACATAGTTGGTTGGGAGGTTAAATACATAGAGAGGCTATGGATCCAAGAGTCTACACACTTTTCATCTGTGTCTCCTCCAAACTTTGGCAAAGCCACCTTTAGATAAAGGCAAAACATAGGTGGATCCTCTTATGAGGGCCTCGTCATCATATAAAGACCCCGCATTATTGTCTACAAAGTGGCATGATTCAATTGGAGCAACTATTATGGAGTAACCTCAATGGTTTGGTATAATGCATAGTTTTCCTTGTTGGGTGACATGTATGCAAAAACAAACTAATATACCAAGGAGTGGGCCTTAGAAGTAGGCATAGATTAAGTGGTAATGGAAAATAAATATAGTAGTGATATACCGAGGAGCAAGCCCTAAAAGGTGGTGTACATCAAGTGTGAATTAACAATATTAGACTACAACAATCTAATATATCGAGGACTAAGCCTCGAAGAAGGCATAGATCTGAAGAGAAAGATTCCCAATCTGTGAGGAATTCAGGATTTGTGTGTGTGTGTGTGTGTTCAGAAGATATGTATGTATGTATGTAATTACAAATGAAGGTGATAGGGATGTTCATTTGCCAGATTTTGTAGTATCTATTCTTTTATTATTTGTTATCTACAATCTTAGCTAGCATGACCACATCAATTGGTATAATAGAATTAATATACTACACACACACACACGTGTGTGTGTGTGTGTGTGTGTGTGTGTGTGTGTGTGTGTGTGTGGCTAGGACACACACAAATGTGTGTGTGTTTGTGGCTAGGATATTAATGCTATTATACCAATTGATATGGTCATGTCAGCCAAGATTGCAGATAACAAATAATAAAAGAATAGATACTACAAAATCTAGCAAATAAAAAACCCTATCACCTTCATTTGTCATTTTATTTGTAGGAGATATACTACTTTTTTAGCTCCTTGTTAAAGTCAATTGAATCAACATACATAGTGAAATTTATTTAATGTTGGACACTACTCTACTTACCACGACTACAATATTAAAGCTAATAAATGTTGCAAGTGTTTGCACTAATAATAAATACATTGACTTGGTTGCATTAACTCAATCGCTTGCCCTCAAGAAATATTATTTACAGTCATGAACCTTTATCCTCAACTCTAAGATCCTATTCTTATAGAATCACTTTGAGATTCTCTACTTATAGAATTAGTTTCTTCCTTCTTCTATATATTTGTCTTGGATGCAAACCCTTTTGAAAGAAAAACTCTCTTCCTTTAAGCTAACATTTACTTCCTTTGAGGTAACCCAACACTCTTCTTTCTTACTCACCTCTTGGGAGCCAACCTAAATTCCTTCTCTCTTTCCCCTTTTAACCTTCACAACTTTCCAAATTTGTTCAACTTTCAGTCCTCCAACCATATCAATTGTGACCTCATAATAGTCCATCTTCTTATTTTATTAGCTTGACATGTTTTCCTCCTCAATGGATTTTCAACTTCCCACTTTGTTGTTTATGTGCCTAAATTTGTGTCTTCCTATACAAACACTTTACTATTTCCCCACTTGCACACTTATTTGTGCCTACTTTATCTGTGTTTTCTCTCTCTAGCTCCATTCCTACTTCACTTTCTACACACTCATTTCCTCATTTTCCATATACACATCTACATTTTCACATACCTCTAGGTTGTCATACATCAATATCCATATATCTCTAATCACCTACAAGTTTTCTTTTAATAGAAATTGTTGTTTTCTATTAGAAAACTTGTTGCAACCTCACTGAATAGCAACTAATACGTCATTTATACATAGTTTTTCAACTAGGAGATTCTAGCCTTCTCCCATCATAATGATTAAAAGTAGAAATCCAAACCTATACCTTCTAAAACATAAACTTACTAATTCCTAATTGCAAGAATAAATTCTTACAAATTGTTTACATAAAATAATGAAAAAGAAAACATAATTATCTATTTTACAAAACTCTCCCCCCACTATACACGAGGGAATCTAGGGTTTCATCAGTACCTGCAAAGATTTTATTCTTCTTCTTTCTCTCTATATTCTCTATTTGTTTTCCTACCTCTTGTTAATGAAGGAGAAGGACGTGAATCTTTATTTAGAACTTCTACAAAGGAAGGAGAGTCAAAGGCTTCAAGGATTTATCTACCCTTAGTTTCCTTCTCTCTTTCCATTTCTTCTTCAAACTCCTCCTCTTATGAATCTAGATCCTTTTCTTGGGGAGATTTTGATACCCCAATTGAATTCCCATCCTTTTTCAWTGGAGTCATTACCTATGTTACCTCTTTATCTTTTATTGATGGTTCAACATTAAGATTTGGATTAATCTTCACAGAACCTGTAACAACATGTTCCTCTTCCTCTTCTTCCTGATATTTTAGAACTTCAAATCTATTKTTAGAGACGTTATAYAGTCCTAACTAAGGCCTTATTTTAGGATGAGGCCCCTTGGGTTGTTGTTTATTGCACCTTCTAGAAAAAAATTTAAATGATTCTTKCTTAGAATTATTTTGAGGAGTTGGAACATGCTTTAAAGATGGTTGATTTTCTTGAACTCTTGGACAACTTTTACTGAAATGACCGTACTCATGGAAAGTGTTTCACTTAAAAGGGATCTAATTGTAATCAAGGGCTTGGAGGTAGCTCCAACCCTCTAAATTAAGTTGGATCGCCTTAGACCAACCTTTTTCAAAATCTATTTCCACGTAAATTCTAGCACATGTGAGGATATTCCCTTTTGGCTCGGCTCCATCAATATAATGACCTAGATTATTTACAATAGTATTAATCAAGTATTCATCCCAAAATATAATGGGGATATGTGGCAATTTGATCCGTACAAGAGCAGAGGAAATTTCCATGTCTTGATCAAAATTAAGGGTCCAGTGGGAAAGAAACATTCACCTATAACCCATAAAGTAGGGTCCCAATTTGAAGATCATATCCCTCTCTTTTTTGTTGCTAAAAATAAACACATAGAAACCCTTTCCACAATCAAACTCAAAAATGTTACCTAGAATAGCCCATTTCTCTACGATCTAATCATGTATTTCTTTAGGGATCAGATAGAATTCTATGAATTTACCAACCAAAACTCGTCCATGCATGAGAATAGATTTATTTTTAGCCTCTGATGAAGTCATATCTAGTTTGGGGATAGATTCTACTCATTTGGAAAATCTACTCTTTTCAGTATGTTTTTCACCAACAACATTAGAGGACCTAATTAAAGAAGAAAATCCTTCCTCTTCTAAATTGTGAGACCCACCCATGGTAAGCTAGGGAAAGGATACCATATAATCAATTATCAGAAGAGGATAAGCCCAGATTCGGTGGAAAAACCACCCTAATCACCTACATGCTAACCACTCATCATGGGGGCAGAGCGAAAGAACATTGTCCATACTATGTATTTGTGTTTTTCCTATTGACCATGCATCACATATGTGATTGAATGTTTGTTAATATTTTTTCTTTAACAAATGTGTGTTTTACTTGTGTTAACTCATTTTGCATATACATGATGGGGCTATCTCTTGATTTTGTAATATCGATATCCCTACTTGCTTTTAACACATTCTATAATCTCGACACACTTGCATGCATACTCTACTTATGTTAGCCTTTATATCCCTTCTTTAGTACATTCCTATTTTTCTTATTTTCCTTGGTCACATATAATTATTAGGGATTAGGAAAACTTATAGTTGGATTTTGCGAAACATGTATGACTCTTATGTTTTTTTTCATTAGTTAAGTAAATTCAATTAATTAATTAATTCGATGAAGTCATCTTGGATGTGGGTCTCATGGTTTAATTCAAATATCACTAATTGTATTAAAGTATCACTAAAAAATAACTAAATCAACCAACAACCACTAACAATTAGGCATTCCACGACCTTCTTTTAAAATCTTTATATTCGAGATGTCAAATATGAAATTAGAATATACATTAGATTTCCTTTTTAGCCTCAAAAAATAAACAATCTCTAGAATTATCCTATAGATGTCTATGCTTCTATTTTATTACTTCATAATACATTCTTCTTAATTTCCTTAAAGATAACCTTCATAAAAAGAGACATTGTCTATGTAATTTCATCCCAATGGCTATGACAAAAATAGAATACTGGGGTTTTTGAACCTTGCTTCAAAACAGAAGTCTTTCAGATGCTGATAATTTAGTCCCTCCTTTGAACTCTTGCTCAAAAAGGCACCCTTCCTACAATAACGAAGTTTATTTTGCTAACAAAGTTGAAATATTTAAAGACATGAGAAAAATAATATAACTTCAAATCACCCTTTAAGCTCCAAAAATTGACTTATGATAAACTCTCTAAATACATGAGAAAAAAGTAGAACTTCAAATCTCCCCTTAAGCTCCAAAAATTGATTTATGATAAATTCTAGCATAAGTTGTTCATTCTGCAATTATTATATTTCCAATCCATCATCAATTTTGAGTCTCTAAAAAATTATAACTTAAACATTCCATGACCTTATTAAAAATGTATCTACTAATAATAACCCATCCTTACCCGATCGAGTCTATCAATAATAAGGATTCCTCCTCTAGGAATAACAGAGTGTGGCAATTAAAAAATGAACAATCTTAGACATAACAACTCTCGCTTGAGAGGGCTCTATGGCTGGGGAACCCCTAGCCACAAAGCCCTGGTTGTTTGTTTTTTTCCCAATGTTTTCCTGTCGATCCTGCTGTAATCGCGGAAGTTTTTTATGGCTCGTTTTCCCCTGGGTGGTCGGGTTTGTGCTCGCTTCGTCAGATATGGAGCTTGTGCTTTGGAGGAGCCAGGTCTCTCTCTTTCATTGTGGCTTTTTTCCTCCTCCGGCATGCCTGCTATGTGGCCGCGTTTACCTTGGGTCGGATCGGAATATCTTATGTTTGCTCAGTGAGATGTTTGGTGACCACAAGTCCTTTGCTTGAACCCTGGTGTGATGTTCTGCCTACAGGTGAGTCATTCGGTGTGTGGCGATTTTTTCCTCTGGTTATATTTTCAGATCTGGTTTATTTTGGTGCCTTTCCATTGTATGTGGGGTTCCTTCTTATGTTGCTTCAGCCTTTCGCATGCGTGGAGGTT
Organism: Picea sitchensis; assembly: GCA_010110895.2. NCBI lineage: Eukaryota > Viridiplantae > Streptophyta > Pinopsida > Pinales > Pinaceae > Picea > Picea sitchensis. The sequence continues at coordinate 57,840 of SNQJ01S0008295.1, read as the reverse complement.
TTTCGGAAGATTCTTAGGGTTTGGATCTAGCTACTCCATTCCTGCTAGTTCATGCTAGTTCATTCAGGGCTTGATGTAATGTCAGGGTTTTCTCAGTGGCCTTGGTGTCTTAGGGTCCCTGAGCTTCCCTTGGCTATAGTTTTTTTGTGGAGTGGATGTGGGGATTCTGCTTCTTTTTTCGATGGTTTGAGTCAGAGCTTTGAGGTCCTTTATCTTCAGGTATGCAGTGTTGATTTTTGGCTTCAATTAGCACTTTGAGGTCTGTTTAGGGAGTGTCTTCCGTGGGTGTAGGTACTTTTTTTTTGTCCCTCTAGATCTGGATCTTGAGGGGTTTTTTCTTTGCCGCTTTGGCTTGGTCTGTCTAGGTTTTCTTCTGGTTTGCCTCTGCAGTTTCTTCCTCGTTGAGTTTGTGTGGCTATTTTCATTGTAGACTTCTATTTTTCTAGGGCCATTTTTTATGTGCCTTTCTTCCCTTCGGGGTTGAAAGATATTTTTAGAATAAATGCATGCTCGTTGCATGCATTATTCAGAATGTAATTTTAATTATTTTTATAAAAGATAAACTTTTTTCCTTTCAAAAAAAAACAAACAAAAAAACCATCCTTACCCCATCCTTACCCAATCAATGTAACATGGCATCCATTCTTGAATTTCAATAAATACATATCTCGTTTCAATGAAACTCCATCAAGCATTAATCAGTGGCTATTTAAATTCTTACTATGTTTAATAGTGGACCTATAAACTAGTTAATTGACCATGGATATTATTCTGATGCATCATAAAATCTCCCTTGATCATGCACCCAATGTACATTTAATTTGTGAAGAGTATACCTCCAAGTTAATCATCAACCCTTTGAACACACCAAATGCACATTAAATTTGTGAAGAGTATATCTCCAAACTAATTGTCTTCCTATACAAACACTTTACTATTTCCCCAGTTGCACACTTATATATGCCTAGTTTATCTATGTTATCTCTCGCTACCTCCATTCCTACTTCACTTTCTACACACTCATGTTCCAAATACACATCTACATTTTCGCATACTTCTAGGTGGTCCTACATAAATATCCATATATTTCTAATCGCCTACATGTTTTTTTTTTAACAGAAATTGTTGTTTTCTATTAGAAAAATTGTTGCGGCCTCACTAAATAGCATCTAATACATCATTTATACATAGTTTTTCAACTAGGAGATTTATGCCTTCTCTCATAATAAGGATTAAAGAGAGAAATCCAAACTTATACCTTCTAAAACATAATCTTACTACTTCGTGATTGCAATAATAAATTCTTACAAATTATTTACATAAAATAATACAAAAACAAAACATAATTATTTATTTTACAAAACTCTCCCCCTACTATATGCCCACTATACACGAGGGAATTTAGGGTTAGTTGAGTACCTGCAAAGATTTTTTATTCTGCTTCTTTCTCTCTACATTCTCTATTTGTTTTCCTACCTCTTATTAATGGAGGAGAAGGACCTGAATCTTTCTTTAGAACTTATACAAAGGAAGGAGAGTCAAAGGCTTCAGGGATTTATCTACCCTTAGTTTCCTTCTCGCTCCATTTCTTCTTCAAACTCCTCCTCTTTTGAATCTAGATCATTTTCTTGTGGAGTTCTCGATACCCCAATTGAAGTCCCATCCTTGTTGATTGGATTCATTACCTGTGTTTCCTCTTTATCTTTTATTGATGGTTCAGCATCAAGATTTGGGTTAATCTTCAGAGAACTTGTAACGACATGTTCATCTTCCTCTTATTCTTGATATTTTATAAATTCAAATGTATTGTTGGAGAGGTTATATAGTCCTGACTAAGGCCTTTTTTTAGGATGAGCCCCCTTGGGGTTTTTTTTATTGCACCTTCTAGAAAAAAATTGAAATGATTCTTGCTTAGAATTATTTTGAGGAGTTGCAACCTACTGTAAACATGGTTGATTTTCTTGAACTCTTGGACAACTTTTAGCAAAATTATCGTACTCATGGAAATAGTTGCACTTAAAAGGTATCTAATCTTAATCAAGGGCTTGGAGGTAGCTTCAACCCTCCAAATTGAGTTGGATCAGCTCAGGCAAACCCTTTTCAAAATCTATTTCCATGTAAATTCTATCACAGGTGAGGATATTCCCTTTTGGCTCGGCTCGATCATTATAATGACCTATCTTATTTCCAATAGTTTTAAGCAAGTATTCATCCCAAAATATAATGGGAATGTGTGGCAATTCGATCCATACAAGAGCAGAGGAAATTTCCATGTATGGATCAAAATTAAGGGTCTAGTGGGAAAGGAACATTCACCTGCAACCCATGAAGTAGGGGCCCAATTTGAAGATCATATCCCTCTCTTTTTTTCTACTAAAAATAAGCACATAGAAACCCTTTCCACAATAAAACTCAAAAATGTTACCTAGAATAACCCATTTCTCTGCGATCCAATCCTAGATTGCTCTAGGGATCAGATAGAATCCTGAGAATTTACCAACCAAGGCTCTCTCATGCATGAGAATAGATTTCATTTTATCCTCTGATGAAGTCGTATCTAATTTGAGGATGGATTCTACTCATTTGACAAAAAATCTCCTTTTAGTATGTTTTTCACCAACAAGATTAGAGGACATAATCAAAGAAGCAAATGCTTCCTCTTATGGATTTGGAGACCCAGATCCAATTATCAGAAGAGAATAATCCCTGATTCGGTGGACAAACCACCCTAATCACCTACATGTTAACCACACATATGTGTTTTATATATCTCTATCATGGGCACACTGTCGATTCTTAGAAGTAGTATAGTCGGATACTTGTCTGGATGATAAATCCATTTAACCCTTGTTGACATCAATGACAATCATAACGCCATTTCCAACATTCTCCCCCTTTGGCATTGATGACAACATAGAAAAATTGTCATTCTCTATATTATCCCTCTTTTTGAGTTTTATAGCTTGAATTTTATTGCTTGTCCTCCACCTTTGACAGCAATGATAGAAGGGATCTTTCTTTACTCCCCCTGAGATTATGCTCCCCCTGAGGTGATGCTCCCCTTGTCTTTGTGCTTCCTTTGAATCTGATGAAGCTTTTATAGTTCATCTAGGGATGGAGATTACTCATAAATTATGTCTAAGATTTTCAAATGTGCTTCTGGGTAAGGGTTTTGTAAAAATGTCTGCAATTTGTTATTTATTGTCTACATACTCTACTTTCACCAATTTTTGAGTAACCTGATATCTGAGGAAATGATGTTTGATTAGGATATGTTTGGTTTTAGAGTGCATTACAGGATTCTTAGAGATACTTATAGCATTGGTGTTATCACAGTTGATAGTGATTGGATGATCATATTTCACTTGTAAATATTCTAGGGTTTGTTTCATCCAGATTACTTGTGTGCAACAAGATGCAGCAGCAATTTATTCTACTTATATTGTGGATAGTGATATAGATGTTTGTTTCTTACTTATCTATTCCACTAGACACTTTCCTAGGAAAAACGTTCCTCCACTGGTGCGCTTCCTGTCATCTATACTACCTGCCCAATCTCCATCAATATATGCTTTCAAAGTAAACTCTTTTGTTTTTGGATACCATAATCCAAATTCTAAGGTAGCTTGTAGATATTTTATCATCCTTTTTAATTCTTTTAAGTGAGTTTCTTTAGGTGTGGATTGGAACCTGCCCACTAGTCTTACAACCTGCATTATGTCAGGTCTTGTTGTTGTTGCATAGAGCAGACTTCCAATCATAGATCTATACATAGTCTGGTCTACTTTTGGTGAATCATCATCTAAGCTCAGTTTGCATCCTGTGACCATAGGAGTGCTCATTGGTTTGCAGTATTCCATTTGGAATTTCTTGAGCATTTCTTTGACATATTTACTTTAGCATATGAACATGCCTTTTTTTTGTTTGAGTAACTTGTAAACCTAAGAAGAAAATTAGTTCACCCAGCATAGACATCTCAAACTCTTTCTACATTTCTGTGGAAATTTGTTTTCTTAGTATGGTCAAATTAGTTCCAAAGATTATATCATCCACATATACCACTACAACAATCATATTTTGTTCTTTAATTTTGATATATAGATTACTTTCAGTGGTTCCTTTCTTATATCATTGTTGTTGTAGATATTGATCAAGTCTTGAGAATCATGATCTAGGGGCTTGCTTAAGACCATACAGACCCTTCTTTAATTTTCATTCATAATCTGGTTTTTCTATCAACCTAAACCCTTTATGTTGTTCTATGTAGACTTATTCTTCTAAGGTTCCATTCAGAAATGTTGACATGACATCCATATGATAGATTTTGAAGTTTTTGAAACATGAAAATGCTAAAAACATTTTGATAGTTTCTAATCTTGCTACCAGGGAAAATATTTCTCCAAAGTCAATTCCTTCCACTTGGGCATATCCCTTGCATACTAGCCTAGCTTTATTTTTTATGATCTGTCCATTTTCATTGAGTTTGTTTTTTAATATCCATTTGGTTCCTACCACATTTTTATCTTTAGGTCTTGGAACCATTTCCCAAGTCAGACTTTTCTCTATTTGATCAAGTTGCCCATTCATTGCTTTTATCCAATCCTCACTTTTACTAGCTTCTGCAAAAGTCTTAGGCTCTATTAGAGAAATCATTGTTTTTTCTTCATATAAGAGTTTCCTCCTTGTTTCTACTCCAACATTCTTGTCTCCTATAATTTGACTTTCTAGATGATTCTTTTGAACCCTTTTTTATGGTGGTTTTGGCATGGGTGTCTCTTCTTGAATGTTTTCTCCATCAATGTATGGTTCATTTTCTTGCAACTCTTCATCATTTTCTTCATGTTGTGATTCACCATCTTCTTCTTCATCATTATTTCTTCTCCATTCATCAATTTTTGTTTCATTTTGAGATTTGATTTTTCTCAATTTTAGATCATCTATTTTTACATTTACACTTTCCACTATTTTGTGCAATCTTATATTATAGAATTTGTAGGCCCTTTTGTTATGTGAATATCCCAAAAATATGCCTTCATCTGATCTAGAGTCAAATTTCCCTAGATTATCTTCATCCCTCTTGATGTAACACTTACTTCCAAAGACTATGAAATTTTTCACAGATGTTGGTCTTCCAAACCACAATTCATAAGGAGTTTTCTCATGGTTAGATCTAAGTTGTGCTCGGTTAAGTATGTGAATTGTTGTATATATTTCATCTCTCCAAAATTTGTCTGGAAGCTTGGCTTCATTCAACATAGTTCTTGCAACCTCTTGAACAATTATGTTTTTCCTCTCCACAACTCCATTATGTTGAGGAGAGCTTGGAGCTGAGAATTGTCTCTTGATTCCATGATCTTCACAAAACTTATTGAATTCTTTAGAGGTAAATTCCCCTCCATTATCTGATCTTAAACATTTTGTTTTGAGATTTGTTTCATTCCCTACATAAGTCTTGAATTCTTTAAACTTTTCAAATGCCTCCGATTTTTCTTTGAGAAAATATACCGAGGTCATCCTTGTGTAGTCATCAATGATCAACATGAAGTAGTGTTCCCCTTGTATGATTTTAGTCCTAGATGACCCACAGAGATCAGTGTGAACAATATCCAAGGTTTTTTATGTAGAATTCTCTTTTGTCTTGAATCTGACTCTTGACTGCTTTCCTAATTGATAATGTTTGCAAACAGGATCTGAGAGCTTGATGACTTTTTGCATGTCTTTTATAGCTCCCTTTTTACTATCTTTGATAATGTTATCAAAGCTCAGGTGTCCCACCCTTTTGTGCCACAACCATCTTTCATCTGCTTGACTCATATGGCATTCTTCTTCTTCCTTAATATCTAAGATATACACATTGCTTGAGGTTCTTGGTGCAATTGCAACTAATTTTCCTGATCCTTCTTCTCTTATTTCACATTTCTAGGAGTCAAAGATGAGTATATTCCCTTGATCAAAAGTTTGGATTACACTTAGAAGATTAGGCTTCATATTTTCAACTATTAACACATTTTCTGCTTTATTTTTCTTATTTCCCAAGGTGATTGTGCATTTTCCAAGTATTTTAGCAAATACATTATCTCCAAATGTGACACTTCTTTTTTCCCTCATCGTTAGTTTGAGAAATTTACTTTTATCTCATGTCATATGTTTGGAGAATCCACTGTCAATGTACCATTGACACTTTTTGTTCTTGGCATACAGGGCTACTTTTCATTATGTATCTTCCATGTGTTTTCTTTTCGATATTTTCTTATCTTGAGTGATAAAAGAAATTGTTTTTGTGGTTATCGTGCATTCATTGGTTTGATGACCATAATTGTTTCACTTCTTGAATTCAACATTGAACATTTGTGATGGAGAGAATGAATTGTAACTTCTATTTTTCGGATTATTTTTGTTGCTTTTATATTTTTTATTATTTCTATGAATGTATATTTTTCCATAAGCCTTGCAATGTACTGCTTTATGTCCAAAGTTATTGCAATAGTAGCAATATCCAAGAAAGATGTGTTGATATCTCTTAGGAGGAGTTCTTCTAGCCATTATATTCCATTTGTCTTCTTTCTCTTTTGTGGGATTGCAAACTTCAGTTTATTATGAATAGTCTTTAATGGCGCCTTCTTCATTTTGTTATTTTCAATTTTTAAGGTGCTCTTAAGAGCATCTGCATAACTGATTTGTCTTTTGTCTGTATTCAATGTTGCAAAGGTTGATTTTTTATCATACCCAAGTACTATCTTATCCTTTGGTGATCTTTGACTATTCAGAATGTCATCCAATATTTTCGAATTGTTTTCAAATCTTGAGTGATTCTTTCCCTTCTCAAGTTCCTTTTTCAAAAGGACAATTTCAGCTTCTTGTTTCTCAGAGTCTTCTTGTTTTTCATTAAGTTGTTCAGTTAGGACCTCTTCTATTATTTTGGCTTCTTGGACTTGAGTCTTCAAGTCAATGATGATTTGTTCATTCTCCATTATTTTTTTTAGATTTCTCTTTCTCTTGATTTATGTTTTTCTTCAAACTCTAGTAATTGTCCTTTTAGTGAATTGTTCTTATTTTTACATTGTCTGAGCTCTTCCAGAGCACTAAGAAATTATGCATCAAGATCTACTTCACCTTCCTCTTCAGAGTCTTTATCCATACTAAAAGTGTTTTTAGTAGTATTATCATGTTTCTCTATACCCATAAATAGATGCTCGGATTCTTCTTCTTCGTATTCACTTTCTTCGGATGAGTTGTTTTCTTCTTTGGTGTAGAAGGTCTTCTTATTTTTGTGGACTTTCTTCTTGGTTTTGATTTTTCTCTTCTTGTATTCTTTGTAAGTTTCTTCACCATCACTTTCTTCTTGTTGGATAGGGACATTTGTTGTAAAAATGTCCATCTTTTCCACAGTTAAAACATTTAAGAAGTAGTTTTCCTTTGAATTTACCAATTCCTTTATTAAGTTTTTTCATGAAGTTTGTTACTTCTTCATCGGATATCTCTGATTGATCTTCATTGGACATCTGCTCCTGATTCTTCTTATATTTTCTTTCTTTGAAAGCAATTTCCTCTTTGGGTGTTATTTCGTGCCATGTCCTCATCTCACAGGCTATGAGGATTCCATGGAGCTCATCCATAGTGAGTTTTTCAAGGTTGTCTCTATCCTCTAAGGTAGAGATCTTAGCATCATATCTCATAGGCAATGATCTTAATACTTTCTTAATAATATATTTGTCTTCTACTGTTTCACCCAATGCTCTGACTGAGTTGACTATCTCGTCTACTCTCTGAAGATATTATGCAATATTTTCTTCTTCCTTCATCTTTAGATTTTCAAACTATGCTCTAAGTGTTTAAATTTTGGCTTGTTTTACCTTGCTATATCCTTCATAAATAATTTTAAGTTTGTCCCATAATTCTTTGGCTGATTTGCAGTGCATTACTTTTACAAATACATTTCTGGATAAATTCTTTGCAGCAGCATCAATTGGTGGGGAAGATGGTGCAATGTATCCATCTTCTACAAATTTCCAAATATCAAATCCAAGTGCCATTAGATGACTCTTCATTCTTATTCTCCAAAAGGCATAGTCATCTCCTTTGAACAATGGTGTTATTTTAGATGACATTCTTTGTTGTTGATCCATTGGATTCTTCAAGATCTACCTTCGAGTGGTTAGAATGTGGTGAAGGGACCTCGCTCTAATACCAATTGTTTGAAATACTGAGAGGGGGTGTGAATCAGTAATAACTTTAATCAATTAGTAATTCTTTTTTTTTTAAACCACGACAATGAATTAACACCGAATTTAATAATTTATTATTTATCATTAATAAGAATTACAATGTCTGTATAACAACAAGTTGTATTGTGAAGGAAACCAATCCTTTTTAGAGAACCAACTCTAGGAGACACAAATCCCCTTCCTTTTCTGAGCACCTACTCAAGGAATATGCAACTCCTTGCTTCTTCAAGCACCAACTTGAAAGGAGGCTCCAACCCCTTGAATTATTAGAACCAACTTGAAAGGAGGCTCCAACCCCCTGAATTATTCAAGCCCCAACTTGAATGGAGGCAACGACCCCCTATTGTTTTAGGATTCTACCTAAAAAGGACTGCAGTCCTTCCTAGCTCCTCTCTTTCACCCTCACTGCACAGTTTTTATTTTTACTCTCATATATTCTGGTGACACTGCTTTAGGTATACTCAGATATCTCTTGAGTCACACTTTCATTCTTCTTTCTTATGAGTTTATATATCCTTTCAAACGATGTGCTTCACTGAACCATTGGGTCTTTTCAATGAATCAATGTGCCTCTTCATTTACAATAGACTGTAATAAAAAAAAATAACATAATCGACTTCAAATTCCTTGTAGATCAATTATGTTTTTCTCTTTCTCATGTCAATCTTTCTTATGGAATGATCAATCTGACAACCCTTCATGAAATTGACTAAAAGGGTCAATTTCTTCGTTGCATTGAGCTATTATTTCATAGAGACTTAGCTACCATCCAATTGAGATCAAGATTAAATCTTGACCATTGATTTTGATGTGCATATATATGTTATTCATGCCCAACCGTTTTAGGCACCTATGCGCTTCATTCAACCCACTTTACCTTTTACTAACGAATGGTTGAAATTGCACCCATAAGTTGATCCAATTGCTTACCTTACTCATGAGAATATCTTGATCCAACATCTCTGACTTAATCACTCGGTAAGATGGGCAGTCAATTTTTACTTCAAATATAGTGGGGACCAAATATCGTGACTTAATCATCCGAATAAATCAATGGCACGAACTTAATCAGGTGTTGAGATGGATGGTCCTTATTTCATCTAGGAGCTTTAGACAAATCGACATTTTGGATATAATCAATCATTGAGTGGACGGTTCTTATTCATTTTAAACATGGAATTTTACTTAGAATTATTTCATGTGATGGGTTCACGAACTCTCGGACTTGCGGACTCACATGTTTTCTCGAGATTCATCAAAATGCACGCCCAACTTTCGCAGCCTCCAAGATGAACCTATACTGAGAGAAATTTTAAGTGATTTTTCTTGGGTTCGCGAGCTCTCAGACTTGCGGACTCATATGTCTTCTCAGGTGTCATCAAAATGCACGTCCAACTTCCGTTACCTCCATAATGAACCATACTTGGACTTTTACTTAGAATTATTTTATGTGACGGGTTTGCGGACTCTCGGACTTGTGGACTCACATGTCTTCTCAGTTGTCATCAAAATGCATGCCCAACTTCCATGACCTCCAAGATGAACCTATACTTAGAAAAATTCTTAAGCGATTTTTCTCGGGCTCGTGGACTTATATCTCTTCTCGGATATCATTAGAATGCACGCCCAACTTTCATTACCTCCATAATGAACCATACTTAGAATTTTTAAGTGATATCGATAGAATATGATACTTAGCCAAATTTTGGTTGCTCAACGGACTCGCGAAAAGAGATCAAAGTCATCTGATTATGATTTCATTTTGATCCAACGATCAACATCGTTTCTTCATTCTTTATCGTCTGATCGTGCTCTTATTTTCATCCAATGATCAACATTGTTCTTTTTTCTTTAACGTATTATATTGTTGATTCCTACAACTGGTATAGTTAGATAATTTTCTGTATGATAAATCCATTTAACCCTTGTTGACATTAATGACAATCATAACACCATGTCCAACACATTGTTGGATTACTGAGAGGGGGGATGAATAATTAATAGAGTAATTTAATCATTTTTCACCATAAAATGCAAGTGTTATATCAATGTAGCATTATCATCCAATAGTTGCAGAGTAAATAAACAATGAACAAATGAGCAATCATACACATACACAATACACCAGTGTTTTACGTGGAAACCCAAAGAGGGAGAAAACCACAGAATGTTTTTTTTCTTATATGTCTTTAAGAATTACATTCATTGGAAGCACCAACTTCCTTTTTTCCAGCTGCAACTAGAAGGAGGCTCCAACCCCCTAGTTTCTCAGGCTACAACCTGAGGGAAGCTCCAACTCCCCAATTCTCTGGCTACAACCAGAAGGAGGCTACAACCCCCTATGTTCTTCGGCTACAACCAAAAGGTGGCAACAACCACTTGTCCTTGCCCCGTCCAACCGCTCTGACGTAGAAGTAGAATGATGGAACCACTGACACACTATCACTATGAGATATACTGATGTAAACATGTACCAATCAACTTGTAACAACCTGTACCAATAACTTGTGCCAACATGTATCATACATCAACCTGTACCATAAACAAATGCATCAACCATGCACCAAACATGTACAAATAACCTGTCCAAACAACCTGTAATCAACTTGTACCATAAACCAGTGCATTAACCATGCACCAACCTGTACCTCAACCTGTACCATCAACGAGTGCATCAACCATGCACCAAATATGTACCAATCATGCATCAAATACACATAAACTATCACTCATCAAGATTTACCTACATCATCAACTATACACCTCATGTATGTGCCAACTCATCAACTACTTGTCTCAACCATGTACCCAACATGTACCTCAACCAAAAGCCCTCATCAATTTCATCATCCAAATTTGATCTGATCACATATACCTCAAAAACTATACCACAAGTTTGTACCTCAAACCATGTGTTAGAACCTCATTGTTATACAACCTCTATCTGTACCAATAACTTCAGCAACATACCTCAACCAAAAGCCCTCAAACATGAACCAATATTAAACTTCAGTAGATCTGCCTCAGATCAAATCTACAGCAAGCCATAAACTCCCAAGAGGGAATCCAACATATTTACAAGGCAAACCCTCAACTTGATTCATAAATTCAACACTACACATATGAGAACCATACCTTTTTTCTTCTTGTTGTAGCGTTTTGTTGTCGCAGTTTTGTTGTCGCGAATCCACTATCGTGATTTTTCTGCCGCACTTTTTCTGCTACAGTTTTTCTGCCACACTTTTCCTGCCGCACTTTTCCTACTGCAATTTTTTTGCCGCACTTTTTCCGCCGCACTTTTCCTGTCCCACTTTTCCTGCCGCACTTTTCCTGCTGCAATTTTTCTGCTGCACTTTTTCCGCTGCACTTTTCCTGTCCCACTTTTTCTTCCACAGTTTTCCTGCCGCACTTTTCCTACCGCACTTTTTTTGCTGCAATTTTTCTACCACACTCGTTATGCCGCACTTTTTCTTGTGCAGTTTTTCTCTATCAATAATACATGCCCAAATAAATTTTCACAAAAATATATATTCAATGATATTCAAGTGTCTTTTGAATGAGAGACCCGTGTCTCTTATTTATACTTTTATGTAGCTTCCTCAAGGGGTTACCTTCTAACCATCTTAACCCACTTTCCTTATTTTAGGGTTAACCCACTTATAACCACTTGTCCACTTAACTTAACCACTTTCCATAATTAGTAAGTTCTCCATTAACTTTATTATTTAAATAATTTCTTTTGCATCCTCTTTGACTTATAGTACACTCATCACTTCACTTTATTATTTAAATAATTTCTTATTTGCAAACACTTTGACTACTTTGACCTTTTGGGGCTACTAGATGACTCATGAGGGTTCTCCAACTTCACATGGCCATAACTCTCTAACCGTGAGGAGTTATGTGATGTTCCACATACCATAGGAAATGGCATGAAATGTACTATCCATATAGAATAGTTTTACTTGCAAATATCTCAAAACTCATACCAGTATCCATCAAACAAACTTGGGTCCATTACCCAAACCTTTGTGCTACTGAAATTCACTACCAGATTTTTTTCAAGGGTTGACATCAATGAAAACCAACGCAATTAATCAACACACATAGTTCTATCTTTGACAGAGCTTCTTTCAATCTATTTTTTTTCTTCCATCTATCTTTTGTCCAATTCTTACTACTACTATTGTTTTTAGCTACATAGATTCGACAAAAAAACATATTACAAACTGAGAATTAAAACATACACTAGCTATGATTTACTTTTTTTTTGTTCAGGAGTAGTCTCTGATTGTTCTTATTCCTCCTCGAGTTCCACTGGTGCGTTCAAGTCCGGTAGAATTCCTACTCTTGTTACCTCTCCTTCTGCTAACCTTGCAATTGAGTTTGAATTACAAGGATCATCAATTCTCTGTGTTGTTTGTTCTTGAAGAGAAACAAGCCGGCGATGAAAGAAATATACTTCATCCTGAAGTTTACCAATGAGAACATGATGTTGACTGAGAGTATCAAGTGTAAATGTTATTGTAAAACTAAGGGAGTTAACTATGAGAGTCAATATTTTCCTTTCCTCATTGCTAGCCTCCAATTCCTCGTCCACAT
>SNQJ01S0008295.1:6334-17930 GCA_010110895.2 Picea sitchensis | reverse complement strand
TACTTCATCCTGAAGTTTACCAATGAGAACATGATGTTGACTGAGAGTATCAAGTGTAAATGTTATTGTAAAACTAAGGGAGTTAACTATGAGAGTCAATATTTTCCTTTCCTCATTGCTAGCCTCCAATTCCTCGTCCACATTGTCTGTCCACTCCCTATTGTCCATACTTGCTTCTTTTTCTAGAAGAATTCACGGAGAATGAACTTGAGTACTGAGAATTGGATGTTCCAATAGCTTCAAAAACCACCCTGAAGATTTTGTAGATTTTCTGCCAGAGCATGAATTCCCTTCTTCAAGGGCAAATAAATCCATCGATTACATAATCCAAATTTGTTGAAAATTCTCATGCTTTCTCAGCTGTCCCAGACTAACCAAGAGACAAGAGACCCAGACGCTTCCAACACAGACTCCAAATCAAAATTTTAGAAAGGTCATGGAAAATCGTATTCTCAATTGCATTTATAATTACGCTTCCAACACGTAAATGATTCCCCATGCCAGAGATAACCTTCACAATATGGTTATTCATCACGCGGTTAATGTTGATGAAGTCATCCTTAATTTGGCTTAAGAAATGTACTTTTCCATCCTAGCTACCTTCCACTATGATGACCATACCTCTCCCCTGCTCCAGATCCATCATAACCAGTACATTCATAGGCTTCCCTCGTACATACTTCATCTTATGAATGATCTCACCACGCGTTGACTAATAGAATTTCATATTTTGAATGACTGTTCCCATGCTTATGAAGGATTTGGACGATATAAATAATGTGTCTATCCATTCCATGCGTCGAGAAGGACATACCACGTGCCTGAACCATTTTTTACACTTGGTCATTTCAAATTTTATGGATGGGGAACCACCAACTCCGTGTCATTCACCCCCATATGACCAGGAGCTATCTCGATGGCTTTGTTTACTAAGGAATCCTCAACCGTGTTATGATGACTAAGGATGTGAAAGAAATGTGCCTAAAGTCCTTACAAATATTTTCTAATGTGGTCCACAAGATTTTCGACTTGTTTCTTTTAGTGAGGAGGCCTTGATAAAATAGCGAATTGTGTTTTTAGAATCGTCGACTATATTAATCTCAGTGATTTTTCTTTTCTTTTCCAGTTGTATTATCATATACATAATGTATGCTTATGCTTTGTTATTGGTAGTGGCTCCTAGATTCCAAGAATACTCCATTAATCGGTTTCCTCTAGGGTCAAAGAGAACCCCTCCCACACCTGCCTCCCCGTGTGTTTTTCCTATTGACCATGCATCACATATGTGATTGTGTGTTTGTTAATCTTTTTTCTTTAACAAATGTGTGGTTTACGTGTGTTAACTCATTTTTCATATACATGATGGGGTTATCTCTTGGTTTTATAATATCGCTATCCCTACTTGTTTTTAACACATTCTATAATCTCGACACACTTACATGCATACTCTACTTAAGTTAGCCTTTATATCCCTTCTTAAGTACATTCTTCCTTCTCTTGTTTTCATTTGGTCACATATAATTATTAGGGATTGGGAAAACTTATAGTTGGCTTTTGTGAAACATGTGTGACTCTTATGTTGTTTTCATTAGTTAATTAAATTCAAATTAATCAATTAATTCGATGAATTCATCTTGGATGTGGGCCACATGGTTTAATTCAAATATCACTAATTATATTAAAGTGTCACTAAGAAATAACTTGCTCAGCCAACAACCAGTAACAATTAGGTATTCCACGACCTTCTTTTTAAAACTTTGTATTCAATATGTCAAATATGAAATGAGAATATACATCAAATTTCCTTTTTAAACTCAAAAAATAAATGGTCTTTAGAATTGTCCTATAGATGCCCATGTTTATATTATATTACTACATAATACATTCTTCTTAATCTCCTTAAAGGTAGCCTTCATAAAAGGAGACATTGTCTATCTAATTTCATCTCAATGGCTATGACAAAAATACAATAGTAAAAAACAAAACAACACAAAAATAGAATACTAGGGTTTTTGAACCTTGATTCAAAAATAAAGTCTTTCAGATGTTGATAATTTAGTCTCTCCTTTGAACTCTTACTCAAAAAAAAGCCATTCCTACAATAGAAAAGTTTCTCTTGATAACTAATTAACCAATAAGTTGAACTCTCTAAAAACATGAGAAAAGAATAAAACTTCAAATCTCCCCTTAAACTCCAAAAATTGATTTATGATAAATTCTAGCATTTTGAGTCTCTAAAAATTTATAACGTAAACATTCCATGGACTTATTAAAAAATTATCTACCAACAAGAACCCATCGTTACCTTAATCAAAAAAATGAGTCAATGTAATATGACATCCATACTTTCAATAAATACATGTTGTGTTTCAATGAAACTCCATTGAGCATTAATTAATGGCTATTTGAATTCTTACTATGTTTGGTAGTGGACCTATAAACTAGTTAATTGACCTTGGATACTATTCATATGCCTCTTAAAATCTCCCTTGATCATGCACCCGATGTACATTAAATTTGTGAAGAGTATACCTCTAAGATAATCATCACCTATTTGAACACACCAAATGAACATTAAATTTGTGAAGAGTATATCTCCAAACCAATCATTAAATTTCATCATACAAATATATTATTCAAGAGTTGTTCATATTGAAAGTAAACATCTACGGGAAGGTGTATTTCTATAAAAAGGGAGATAACCTTGCTAAATATCTACGGTTTGTGCTCAGAGCGGAAAAGGTTTTGGAACAATGTGGCATAATCAATACTTTTATCACATAAAAATCGGATTATTGCAGGGGATTTGAACTTAATTGTATCAACGGGTGAGGTCTGGGGAGGGTCTGCTCAAGCAGGGCCCTTGGCAGGTTTCTTCAAAGCTTTCTTCCAAACAAGAAGTTAATTGACATCCAGCCTGAAAAGGTTGTCCCTACCTGGAGAAATGGGCGAACTGGGGTCGACTCGATTGCAAAGAGGTTGGATAGGTTTCGCATATCTGAAGATCTTATATCGAGTGTGGGCCTCTACAGATCTGGTTGGAGTACCCATATGTCTCAGATCACGCCCCGGTATTACTCCAGTTGGAGATCACTCCACTCTTCAAGGCTTACTCATTTAAATTAAATTCATAGTGGCTATTTGAAAAGGATTTTAATGTTATTGTTCATAAGGTCTAGAACAATCCAAAATATTTATCTGGGGGAGGAAAACAAAGAAGGTTATTATGGAAACTAAAAGAACTGAAGGCTCTCACAAAACTCTAGGTTAAGGAGCACAATAGCAGGGCTTTGATACATCTGGAGAAGTTGGAGGAAGACATAAAAGATACACTACAAAACTTGTCGGGAGGATCGCAGTTACTGGAGGAGGAAACACACCTTAGTAACCTATAATAAGAAAAGAATAGTTACTTAAAAGAAAAGGAGGAACTTTGGAGACAACGTAGCAGGGCGATTTGGATCCAAAGTGGTGATCAAAACACGAAGTTTTTCCACCATTTTGCCAGTTACAGGAGAAATCGGAAATATGTCTGGGAGATTAGAGATGACTCGAGGAATTTACACACTGGACAGGAGGAAATAAAAGATGAGGCTGTGAAATACTTCAAAAAAAAATTCAAGGCTCAAGAACAACCCTCGACATCTGATCAAGTCAGACTTGCGGGCCTTTTCTCCCGGTTTGTTACTAAGGAAGAAGTTGAATCCATGTATTGCTCGGTCAACTTGGGGGAACTGAAAGAGGTATTAATCTTGTTCAAGAAAGATAAAAGTCCATGGCCCGGTGGTTGGATAGTTGAGTTCTTTTTACATTTCTTTGATCTGGTTGGGGAGGATCTCTTAGAGATGGTAGAAGAATCGAGATCGAGGGGTATTATTGTTGGAGGCCTTAACTCTACTTTCTTAGCCCTAATACCTAAAGTGAATAAGACTATTACCTTTGGGGATTTCAGGCCAATTTCCTTGTGTAACCTTTGTTATAAACTAATTTCAAAAATTATATCAAACCGGATTAAGCCTATCCTTTCTAGATCACTTTCAGTAGAGCAGTTGGGTTTTTTGAAAGGCAGACAGATCCAAGATGCCATTGGAACTGCGCATGAATGCCTCCATAGAATTTAAAAATAAAAATAAATAATCCCTTGTACTTAAGTTGGATATATAGAAAGCCTATGATTGCATAAATTGGAATTTATTAAGGTTGATCTTAATTCAAGTAGGCCTTGGTATTTTGATGACCAACTGGATTATGAGTTGTGTTGTTTCCTCGTCCTTTGTTGTTTTACTTAATGGAGAGGCATCGGATTTTTTCAGAAGTGGCAGAGGCTTACGCCAAGGGTGCCCATTATCCCCTTTGTTGTTTATTCT
The DNA here is from genome assembly GCA_010110895.2 of Picea sitchensis. Taxonomy (NCBI): domain Eukaryota; kingdom Viridiplantae; phylum Streptophyta; class Pinopsida; order Pinales; family Pinaceae; genus Picea; species Picea sitchensis. The sequence continues at coordinate 13,563 of SNQJ01S0008295.1, read as the reverse complement.
GGTTATGGAGGGTCTTAGCCTATTACTAAAGGAAAACCAAAGGGAAGGGAAGATGACAGGAGTAAAGGTGTCTAGAATTATAAAAATCCTCCACATATTTTTCGTGGATGATGTTTTAATCATGACTAAAGCCACTCTGAGTGAATGGTTGGAGATAGATAAACTCATAAAACTATTATGTTTGGCTTCGGGTCTACAAGTAAATGATTCTAAAACTACAGTTCTACATGAGGGGCTATCAGAATTAGACTTAAGTCCTTTCAAAACTATATTCCCATTCTGTTTTATAGATCTATCAACGGGTTTCAAATATCTCGGATATTACTTAAAGATTGGGCTGCAAAAAGTTGAAGACTGGAGCTGATTGCTGAAAAAAGTGGAGAAAAAAATAGGACATTGGTGCAATAGGTGGTTATCATTGGGAGGGTGGTATATTTTAACGAAGTCGGTATTGGAAATCCAACTGGTATACCGAATGTCGTTGGCGGCCATCCCCCACACAATATTAAACAAATTAAGGAAAGCTATGTTTAATTTTCTCTGGAATGGTAGCAGTGAAACACACCATTATCATCTATGTAGGTGGGAAACTCTATCTAAACCAAATAAATATGGTGGATGGAGTTTTCACAATATTTTCCATTTCAACAAAGCCTTGGTTGTGAATACCCTGTGGCGAGTGTTAATGCGAGATGGAATCTGGCACAAAGTAATAAAAGACAAATACCTTCATTTTACCATAGTTATAAACTGGTTCAGAACAACATCTTTTCATCGGACAACGACTTCAAGAATATGGAATAGTCTCTTAAAATCGGTCCACTTGATCACACATTGGTTGAGTTGGATTCCGGGTTCAGGCCATCATATTGTTCTTGGTAGAGACAGAATCCTGGGGATGGGAGACAGATCCTTCATCTCACATTCTTTATATATTCATTAAGACGAAAAAAGGTTACGTCACTCTCTCAGGCTAGGGGTCAACTTGATCAAATTTCCACTTCGTCAAACTGGATCAGGAGTAATGAGTTGGGCATTACAGGCGATTTGGTAGAAGAATGGGACCAGTTTCGAATTGCACTTATTGGTTCAAGAGCATCCATCCATGGTAAAGATGATGAATTGATGTGAACCGGAGGCGATACTTCAGGATCAGTTACTATTAAAAATACTTATTTGGCATTATTATCAACCCAGGGGTTGTCGAGTCTTGGTGGATGGAGGCAAACAATTTGGAAATGGGACATCCAACTTAAAATTAAACTATTTATCTGGTTGGCAGCGGAAAATAAAATATTAACATGGGATAATATTCAACAAAACCGTTGGGAAGGTCCTAGTAGGTGCTAATTATGTAAACAAGAAACTGAAAATATTAATCATCTTTTCATACGATGCTCATTTACAAAATCAGTTTGGGAGAGAATTAAAACTGGACAGAAATTAAAAAAAGTATGGGTAGGGAATACATTGTCAGACTGTTTCAAAAATTGGACAGAGGGCAAGTATGTCCCTTCTATTATAGTTTCTCACATTTGTTTTTATATTTGGTTAGAGAGGAACTTAGCTATTTCAAGAAGACTTCTCCCTCTATTCACTCAGTGGTCTCCAAGACACTTGAATCACAGAAAAGGCACTCGGCATCTCAAAAACTTATCTCATTATGAGCTTGTATGATTTCGCAGCACCTTAATACAACTATTGCATGTTTTGATGGAGCAGCACAAGAAGATGACAAACAGTGTGGAGTTGGGGGAGTCTTCAAAACTCCTGACTTAACATTTTATAGATGGGTTTTTAATTATGGAGGAGGCACAAATACAAGGGCATAGCTATTGGGAGTATGGGCAACACTTATGTTGGAAACACATTTGTCTTTTGAAAGACTTCAAGTTCTGGGAGATTCAAAAGTAGTTATTGATTGGCTATCCAAAAGAGGAAGACTCCATGCAAGTGTGATTGAAGGATGGAAGTCCAGAATTAAGGAATTAATCAAACCCTTTCAAGAAATCAATTTTGAGCACATATACAGGGAATATAATAAGGAGACGGATCTTCTTTCTAAGCAAGCATTATGGGAACCTGAAGGTAGAATCACATATTACAAATGGGACAATGGGACTGAAAGTCCCAGGAGACACCTCAGCCTTTACTAGTTCTAGTCCTTTTGTTTTTGTATTGGACATGCTTTCGACAGTTTAGCTTTACTTTTAGTTTCTGTGGACAAAAGTACTTAGTCAATTATATCCTCTCCTGGTTTAGTATTTTGATTTTGATGAATCATATTATGAATCTTTGGTCATCTTTGACTTGTAAGGATTGTTATATCGGGGTAACATATTGTACATCCTTGGTACTTTTTGGACACACTTTCTCATGTTATTTTCCTGTTATGGACAAGAAGATGTAAACAAATTATATCCACTAATATAATTGAGCAAATTTTCTAATGGAAAAAAGTAAACATTCTTCATTATCCATAATCCCTTGTATTCTTATCTTCATGGATTAACTCTAGTGGTTTACCTTCATTAGGAGAAATACCTCTTTTAAATTAGGGGAATTCCATTGGAAAAAAACGCACATACATTGTTAGAAACATAAAGAAAAATCACTAAAAACTTTAGACATTTCAAAACTTCACACAATTTGAAACTTCACTCTATGATGATTGATGGAGTGTCCACTAAAAACTTTGGACATTTCAAAACTTCACACAATTTGAATCTAGAAAATTCCTTAACTCAAAAAAAAAAAATGGTTAAAATCATTTTCATTTAAGATCACTAAGCTCTTTTCTTTTAATTTATTTTTAAGATTTTTCTTATTAAAATCATTTTCATTTAAATTAGTTGATTTTTCTTTTTTTCTTTTTTTTGTGGGACTAACATGTGGGGCATCTAAGCAGTCAAAATCACTTCGGCGTGAGCCACACCAACCCTTAACATGGCTGGATTTTAGTTGATTTTTCTTATTAAAATCATTTTCATTTTCATTTTCATTAACTAACATATTTTGTCACTATTATAAGAGATTTCACTACTTCCTTGTGGGACCGATTCAAATCACTATCTAACCGTTCTTTATTGAGTTTGTTCTTTTGAAAGGGTCGGTGTGATCCGCTCACTTTTAATTGGTACATACGAAAACAAACTTGATACCATTCTCAAAATCTCTTCCCTCCTTCTCCGACGTTATCCTCTACGCTTCCTTGATGATGTCGTGAGCGATGCAGTGACGGAGTTAGTGGGTCTTATTCAAAACGGCCAACCCGCCTCTTCTCGCAGCTTTCTTGTGAAGTTGTGAAGCCTCCAATCTCATAGTTTGATACTTGCAGGATTCCAATTATATCCGTGGCGCCCACCATTAACGTCAGCCCTCAAGAGATCCAGATTCCATCTCGATATTTTAATGGAAAATTCATGCGCCCCGCTGAACTTCCAGCCTTGCTGATACTTCCCAATTGGTGGCGTGAATCAAATGTCCTCCGTTAACTAATCATACCCTGTATGTTGCCTTATACGCCACTGAGTTCCGTGCGCCTTACTCTCAGTCCAAGTTATTATATAACAAGCTCCTCTTCCTGTTTCTCTCCATCAATTTACATTATTTCTCGGCATACTTCTGTGAATCATTTCGACCAGTTATTGTTTTTTCGTAATGGCAAGTATTTCAAGGGCGACCGTGTTTCTGTTCCTCGCAGCCTTCTGGGCTTTATCAGTGACTGCTTCGGATTCTACTCCTGGATTTACAGACAGAGACCTCGAGTCTGAAGAAAGCCTGCGAGGCCTTTATGATAAGTGGGCACTTCGCCATCGCTCAACCAGAAGTCTGGATTCGGATGAGCATGCCAAGCGATTCGAAATATTCAAAGAGAACGTGGAATACATCGACTCGGTGAATAAGAAGGATGGTCTCTACAAACTTAAATTGAATAAGTTTGCAGATATGAGTAACGAAGAATTCAAATCCATGCACATGAAAACGAAGATGGAGAAGCACCAGAGCCTGCGCGGAGACAGAGGAGTGAAGAGTGGATCATTCATGTACCAAAAATCGAAGCGCCTGCCAGTGTCTGTTGATTGGAGGAAAAAGGGAGCGGTAACTCCCGTGAAGAATCAAGGCCAATGCGGTACGATCTTAGAGAAATAATTAGGTTGAAATGCTTATACTTATTGATAATGGGTATATTTAATAGGTTTTTAGTGTTTCATCAATTTTGTATGGACAAGATTAAATATTGATGGAATATTTTTAGTAGTCTCAATAAATTAATGGTTGTGATTTCAACCACTAACTTCTTCAATATTATAAATGCATCATTTTACATGTTTATCTTTTACTTTTACTTGATCATATTTAAAATTTACTATGGTGATTAGCTGATTGTCACATCTGCTTTAACCAGCCACGAATTTATGGCTATGCTAGTTTCGATTCATTTGAGTGATTAGCCTTTCATTTTCTGGTTCAGTCAAAACCTTTCCGCTTTCACCAACCACTAGTTTGTTGCTGTGCTAATATTCTTCTCTGTTATGTGCTAGTATTCTGTTATGGCTGATATATTGTTTATTTTTTTGGTCTTGCAGGAAGTTGTTGGGCATTTTCAACTGTAGCTGCTGTAGAGGGCATCAACTATATCACAACAGGAGAGTTGGTTTCCTTATCAGAGCAACAATTGGTRGACTGCAGTAAAGAAAACTCAGGCTGCAACGGAGGGCTTATGGACTATGCCTTCCAATATATAATAGACAATGGAGGGATGGTTGCTGAAGATGAGTATCCATACACTGCTGTAGACGGCGAGTGCACTACCACACAGGTACGATAATAAACCTTAATGCTTCAATACTAAGATGGATTTGTGCATTCAGACAGTTAAATCTTGTTAATATGGATTTGTGCATTAAGATAGGTAAACCCTGTTAAGATGGATTCTGTGTATAAAAATTTGTGTGAATTTGTAACTAACCCAAACCCATTAACTAAGCCTCTAAGAATTACTTTACTTTGAAGTTGTAAAAGTCTAAGAACTACTAAATTTTGTATATATTTTTTATCAGCCAGTTTTGGATTCTTTTTATCATTTTTATTTATAATTTTTTTTTAAATTTAAAAGAATTGTTGAATTCATATATATTAATTGTTAAAATTGTATAATCTAAACTTAATATTAGTATTTGAAAACTCTGAAAAATGTAATTTCAACAATGAAAAAATACAATTCTAACAATTTTTTTATAACATAATAATTCTTGAAAAAATCCAAATCTTATAAAATTTAGACTTCTCTATATATTTTGATTTTTGATTTATTAGAATTTTCCATATATTTTGATTTATTGATGAATTGTGCAGGAAATTATATTTCATAACAGTATGATTCTAGAAAAAGTCAAAAAGTTATAAAATTTAGACTTCTTCATATATTTTGATTTTTGATCTATTAGACTTCTCCATATATTTTGATTTATTATAGATTGTGCACGATGAAGTCAAGATATACTACTCAAATAACTAAGGGTTTAAAAAGTAATTTGAAGTTGTATATATTCTAGGGTAGCCCATTTATGTGGGAACTTGTGTGAAGGTAAGATATGCAACTTTCACTTAGTTGAGATATGCATGTTGAAAACCTTAAAGTTTACATGGGTTTATGTTAGTATTTATGTTTAAGTTATTGCATGTAATTATCATATTTTTAAGAGCTCAATGGATTGGCTTGGATTGGCTTTAGTGTTTGAGTGTTTTGAGGTTCATGGAAGTGGTCTTAGGGTTCAAGTCAGTAGCCTTTATTGTGGTCTTCATAATGTTCCTACAATGTCAAGCATTGTAATCAACATTACAAATTTATTCTAAGTACTATTCACAAAATGTAGAATTTGAAAAGAAAATCCATCACTATAAACAATCAAAAACTACTTGTATGCAAATACCTAATGTACAATTATATGATCCTTCTCTTTCATATCAAAAACCATTTAAAGACATGGTTAAATATGCATTCCCTATATTCAATAATAAACATGTATCAATGAACGAATAAACATCTAACCCTAGTAGAATCAAAGCCCCTCTATTATTCAATTTCAATGTCAATTGTCAAGATAGTATTTTGCCAATACCCTCCTTACAAATTCGACACTACATTAATAATCAAAGATCCTAAAATACATGTCCAATAATATTTCATACATACATCATAAGCTATGTGATAGAAATATTTTCAATAATAATAGCCATTATTCAATTTCAATGTCAATTATTAAGATAAATAGTATTTTGTCAATACCCTCCTTACAAATGCGACACTACATTAATAATCAAAGATCCTAAAGTACATGTCCAATAATATTTCATACATACATCATAAGCTATGTGATAGAAATATTTTCAGTAATAATAGCCATTTGGGTTGTGGTTTAGTGTTCAATCATGAGAGTTTTTCACAATTAGCCATATTTGATACTCAATGCATTTTTGTATAGGCTTTATTCTCATAACTCCCAACCAACATGTTTTAAGAAGTAGCTACTTTTTATGAATAATATTGATATTTATAATAATAACATCATCTTATTTGTAAAATCATTGAGTTATTGTTTTGTTTTGTTTTGACATAGATGGAATTAGGAGCAGCGGCAGCAATTATTGATGGATTTGAAGATGTCCCTGCTAACGATGAAGGAGCTCTCAAAAAAGCAGTGGCTCATCAACCTGTCTCTGTAGCCATCGAAGCAAGCAGTCAAGATTTCCAATTTTATGCAGAGGTAAGTGGCTATGATCTTTTACATTGTCCTTGAAAATGAATAAATAAGAAATCAATAATTTAGCAAGTGTAACTAACCAAATTTTGTTGGTTACGCAGGGAGTATTTACTGGTGAATGCGGCACTGAACTTGACCATGGAGTTGTAGTGGTTGGATATGGCAAGTCACCTGAGGGAATTAATCACTGGATAGTTCGGAACTCCTGGGGACCTGATTGGGGAGAAGAAGGATATATTAAAATGCAACGAGGCATTGAAGCACCAGAAGGGTTGTGCGGTATTGCCATGCAAGCTTCGTATCCCATCAAGAACACTGAAGATATTGATATTGAATTGGATGTTGATCACATTAGCGACGAATTGTAACAATTGTCATGATAGAAGTTTGGCACCAAAAAAAATTAGGATTTATAGAAGTTTGATAGATAAAATACATTATTAATTTATTTGGTGGAAGTTT